>JABSTQ010011506.1:0-512914 GCA_013358835.2 Ixodes persulcatus
TATAAGAAATGCTTAGGTGTACCTCGAGCCTTCTTTCATTAGACAGGTTGCCGGCAGTAGATATGTTGTCGTGTGGCCCACGGTGACAGAATGGGCGATTTCACCGACGTAATATCGTCCACCATTTTGCTGTTGTGAGCTGTCTGGCGTGTGGCGAAGGCGAGCATTACAAGGATTTACATATGACCCCTGAAGTGCGTAGTGCCCAGAAGCTTGTAAGTCTTACCACATCGTCATCTCAAGAGGTTGCTATGTAATCGTTCAAACCCATAGGGCGCCGCCATCTTGCTCGGATGGGGCGCGCGTGGACGCGTCATAATCCGAGTACGAAGCCTTGCTAAGGCGTCGCAATCGGCGCACCTCAAAGATGGCGGCGCCCTGAGACCGGACTTGCAAACGTGTATACTGCAAATACCAAAGTGTCATGCAGTGCTCTATAATTCAAGCATATTATTACTACAGAAATAGTATTTCGGGAAGGAGGGCATGTTTATTTGTGGAACTTAAACTTTTCACAAGGTCAACAAGCACTTCATGTGACTTTCTCGCGTTCATATTCCTCGATCATTGCTGTCTTGATGGTTGACCAATCTATCTTCACCTGTAAAAGCAACAAAAACAAACCAAACTGAAGGATGCATATTAAAAAAATATATATATATGTGTGGTACAACAAACTAGCCGGTGTACTTCCTCAATTTGTCATTTTAAACACTAATTCTTATACAACGTTCATGCCCCGTAAGTGACATCACATAGTGACAATTCAGATCTACCAATAAAAAACAGATAAAAATGTTCGTGGTCGCTTTAGGCAAGCGTCACACTGTTTGAAATAAAAATATAGGTTTCATTACTAGAAAGCAATCTTGAGTCTATCAAAGTGATGGGATTAGGTGATTGATCAATTGAGAGGTAGATAGAAAAATTCATTAAAACATACATACATGTCTAACAATGATTTACAAGGAATGCATACATATGTAAAAGAAAAAGAATGAAGGGAATACCTCTTTATTGTACTTTTCGAAAAGGGCACTGGATTCTTTCTTTCCAAGTCGTTCCAAGGAAAGCTTTCGGTGAGCGAGCACAGTGTCAACGTGGGAGTTGTATTTGATGGCTAGATTCAATGCGCTGCAGGGAAAAGGTTGTGCCATGCGGAAAATTACATTAGCATTCAACATTCAGAAAAATATGTTCTACGGATCTTCCTCAAAGTAAATTACATTGAGGTGAATTTTAAAGCTTGCAGTTCACACATCTTACTCAAGCAGCCTAGACTTGCTTTTTGGATAATGTGCAGGGTAGGAAGGGCCAAAACGAAACAAAATTTGCAAATTGATGCCGTTTTTAAGTTTTAATTTTAAATTTAGAAAAAAAAAATTGCGGTGGCTTAGCTCGGCTATGCCAGGATATACGTATCGTGAGCTTATGCGCACAAAATGAGAGGCGCTATCAAGCGGCTCCGGTGCAGCGTCAGACTTGGCTACTGCGCAACGGACAGCTGGGCACGCGGCGGCGCCAGTGCGTCTGCCGCGGCTATGACGTCACTTCTCTGGAATGGGCAGACCGGCCAGGCGCGCGCGGTGGCGGCGGAGCGCGTGGCGGCGGCGGCTCCGGCGCGCCAGCTGTGCGCCGTGTGACGTCACTGAACCTCGCGCTTGCGCAGCACGGAACACGGCTCATTATGCGAGCCACGCGAAACTGCTCAACCTCGGCCAGTGTAGCTCACGCTACAAAAACTACGAAAACTTTCTTTTGCATTTTGGACTTGTGGTCAGTCACAAATGTCTCATTTCGCCCTGATACCTGGGGTAAAATGAGACAGCTAGTAAATCCAGATAAAACACCCTGTTAAAAAAAATACAGCTTAGTCTTTGCATTTGAAACATTTGAAGTCTAACTCCCTGAACCCCTGCACAATCTTCGTGAACCCACTCTTCGCACGCCATGCATTGGGTTCACACAAAATGGGAGCTGTTTTGCTCCATAGTGTTTTGCACATCGGGCACTTTTAGTCACATTTGGTGCTCTCTGCACAATTTGCAGAACACGTCTGCTTCACCAGCTTATTCAGTACGTAAAGAGTCTGCAAACTATTGCTTTCACCCTGAATAATCTTCCTCCTCTTTTTCATTTGATTCACAGTAAGTGTAGTCTATCCTCAGCATATCATTGTATGCAAGCTCAAAAAGGGACTTCTCCATGCACGCAATATACTCAACGGGCATTTTTCGGTTTATTTTTTTAATCGTTTTGCTGGTTTGAAGGAACTTGTCGTTTGGATCCTAAGTTACTTTTATAAAGCACTTATAAAAGTCAGTTAGGAGCCATTACTTGAGTCTTCTCGCGTGCCTTTGGAGTACATCCTTAGATTTCCGGAGGCTTTTGCTGCAACACAGATCGGATCAGATCAGGAAACGTCTATTTAAAAACTATTGGTTCCGCCACACCTCTTGACTGGAGTCATCTGGTGTTGATGCAGCGCGAATAGACAGATGCTGTTGATGCACCCTTTTTTAGCGCTTTTTAAACGTTATTTTTGCACCATTAAACTCTGGCTATTTTTCTTTTGTATATCCGGACTATCCTAGACCGTAAATAAAAAGATCCATGGATAAAAAAAAAAAAAAAAAAACACTGACTCGGCCAAAAATTATTTTATGCCTGTTGATGGCAATATGGTCGCATTTTGCCCCTTGAATCAACTCTTATTTAAACATTGTAGTAAAACTTTTATTGCATTATCAATCAAAACCTAGAGCGATAAAATTGTATCCTGAGTTAGCTAAGGAAATAGACAAATAAAATAAGGGTTGAGCTTGGTACAGTAATTTTTTAAAACTCAGTCGCACGTCTCCAGAAAAATGCAAGAGCAAAATTTAACTCCACTTTGGAAGCTCATAGAATCACAAACTATAACTGCAATTTTTTTAGGGGCGAAGCTCCTTATGTTTATGGGCTAGCCATGTCCGTCGGTCAGTCCGTCCGGCGTCCGGTGCTCGTGCTCGTGAGCTCACGTGCTCACGAGCACTGAGCACGTAAGCAAAAAAAAAAAGATGAAAAAAAAAAAGGAAAAAAAAATGTTTGGGCAGTCGACAGGATTCGAACCTGTGCGGGGAGACCTCAGTGGATTTCTAGTCCAGCGCCTTAACCACTCGGCCACGACTGCGGGACGAGTAGGGGCTCTGAGATGTGGTAGTAACTTAAGAGCTGGGGATGTCATGGATGAAATATTGCATGTAGCCGCTCAACGTCTATACAGGAGAGGGCGCTGGGGTCAAATGCGTATCTAATCGCGTTAAACTTTGCATGCATTGGCTCAACATTTATAGACGAGAGGGCGCTGCGGTCAAATGCTCAAATGCGTATATAACCACGTTCCATACCACACATTCTCTTTCTGAGATGGATGAAAACGAACGAAAGGCTCGGCATGCTGCGGCTTCGCAGCATGCCGAGCCTTTCGTTCAGAGCTTCGCCCCAATCAACATCATTCACCACGTGGAGATGCGGTCAATTTTTTTTAGTCTGAATGTTTTTACAAGTTGTATAGGATTTCCTCGCATTGCAAGATTAAAATACAGCTAGCGCTAAACTAAAAATGTCGTATTTTGCCTCACGCCTCATTTTGCCCCGTCTTTACCCTAGCAGTCACATCATAAAAAGGGCAGAAAAAAAAAATCCTTAGGAAATTAAAAGTACAGTATACTTGAGGCACATTTTTTAATAAACCCAGTCGGCTTACCGTTCCCACTGGTGAAGGCCAATGTTCATCATAATTGCACGAAACCACAATTTATTCTGGAGAAGTATGTTTTCAGCCTCCTTTTGGTTTCCACAGATCAAGGCTATCTCTGCTGATCGGACCTCATCCAGCGGCTGTGCTTTGATGTACTGAATGTAAAGCACCTTATCCACCTGCAGTGATGGAAGCGGCATTTGAACTTTTCTAGAAGGTTCTGTAGCAGGCAAAATATTGGTTTGGAGCAGTCACTGATGCTTTTGGAGCAGATGCCAACATCTGTTAGCACATCAATTGAAAATGTAAAAGTAATTGCATCTCTAACCGAGTTTATCTATGACAATGATTGAGGGTTCCTCTTTGATACTGGAGCATATTTTTTATTAACTTTTGTGATAATAGACAGTGAGCAAAGAAAATACATAGCCTTATTTTTAGAAATAAGGCTCTGGTCAGAGTAGGTTCCATTTGTATGGGTATTAAAAATGGTTGAAAAAAAAAAGAAAACCATTTACAACTCCCTGTAACGCCGAATTAGAGCGCAGCTCTTGAGGAGGAGGAAGGAAGCCTACTGAGGGGAGGGTATACCCCTCCTCCCTCCTCCTCACCTCTTCATCCTGTCTGCTACTCCTCCCTCTGAGCGGCGTCGCCATCGCCTCACGAGGGTCACGTGACCTCACGGGGGTCACGTGACCCCTGCGAGGTCACGTGACGATGACGTCATCGTCACTGATGACGTCATCAGTGACGTCGAGCGTCCCATAATGCACCGCGCGGTTACGCCGACGGCGACGCCGCTCAAGCCGGAAACGGGCGCCTAAGAGCTGCGCTCTAAAATTAATCATAGCGCAACATTATAGTTGGGATAAAGCATCTCTTGCCTCCCCATTTCACACATGGTAGTTTATTTAGCCTGTAAATATAATTACTGTAAAATGCCAGCAAGAACCAGCACATCCGGTAACATGTCTGTCAATAAAAACGCATCCCCCAAGTTCTATGAACCTACCAAACTCAAGACTCTAATTAAACTTAAAAAAACAGTCACCCACAAATATTATAAAAGACTTGTTCTTTAAAGGTGACACTGCTCTTTAGCGGCATTGGAACTAGAGTTAAGACCAAGTTCGCTGCTCTTTTGATCGACTGCTCCACGGGAACCGACTACAGTATTTATTCAAATATAGACCCATATTCCTTTCCGTCTCTCTCTTTCTTGGCTCCATTTCATTTTAGAGAAAGATGAACATACAATCTAGAAAAAGAAGGTCGGCCTGTAATAATCCTGAGTATAATTTGCGTGCCTTTCGCGCTAAGCCAGGCGCTCCCCCAGGCCAGCCGCTGCTCCTAGCACTCCGGTGCAAAGTGGAGAAGCTCAACGCGCGCGCGCTAGTGAGAGGCAGCGATGGTTGACGCGAGCGGAGCAAGTGCCACGGTACTCTGCAGCCACGGCACGGAGACATGTGGTGGACATGACAGTCAAGTAATTTCATGAGTACAAGACCCTGCATCTGTCTTATCACACTAGCCGCCATCCTAGTATTCTGCAAAGATTTCTCGCGACTTTCAGTTCCTGACATCGCGGACATTGTCTGGAAATTTAGACCATGTCGGCGTCGGCGATCAACCGGAAAGCGCGTCAACCGGCCAGAGCGGTTGACGAACATTCTTTATACTCCTTTTCACCTTAAGTAGATACTACAAGCCAATGGGACCAAACAACATCAAAGTGCGATATCATGGCATTCGTCGTCTCCCTGCACGTGTTCTTTCATCGGCTAAACAAATCAAGTGCAACGAATGTCCCGTGACTTGCGCTTTTAGTACCTGTGTTCGTGGTTGCATGTGTCCGAGCCTTCGACTGTGCTCTAACCTAAGCATAGTTGCACCATTTCTTTTTTTACTTCTACTTCACTGAATATAAAAATCGGCCACATTCAGATGGGGGCACAATTCTTAGCGAAGATGGCATTTTGGTGCAAGATGTAGCAGACTATCGTCCATGGCGCAAATAGTGGAGCAGTTCATCACTGCACCTGAATAACAAAGAAAGGCCATAGACAGAAAGTCACCTGGAAGTGCCTATTTACTACCTGTTCTTCATATGCTGATCCCCATACTATTACATCAAATAGCAACTTCTCAATATTCTAAATACACATATACTTTACGATGCATATTACAAAGTGGAGTTATAGTGAGTATACCACACTGGCTAGATTGCCCAAAAGTTACTGCTTATTATCTAAGCAGTAACTTAATGCTTATTATCTAAACTGTATGTAGTATGTTTTACTGGTGCTCTCCATACTAAACGTAAGGCAATGCCAACTTGACCAGCTCATAGATTTTGTAAACATACCTAGTAGTTTCGCATAGCTTCGCTACATTCAGGTGGGGCGTTTCTCACACAGTGACTAACTCTTTCACAAAAGTAGGAATGTTGCCTTGCTATCACATACTTGGCTTACAAACATGTTAAATGCTTAGGGGACACTTCTTTAACTTGGCTTGGACATAGAAAAAGTTACACTTGTGGTGCATCTTCATCTTCCAAATTATTGCAGTTACTGCACTTAAAACCGACACCAAAGCCTCGCAATGCAGTAAACTGGATGTGCCGACAAAGCGAAATGAAGCATTACCTCGTCAATTGCAGCGTAGGAAACTTCGGCGGTAGTGAGCTCTCTTGCGCTCAGTGACATGGCAGCTAGACAGGCCCACAGTGAAGGCACCTTAAAATTAAAAATAAGATTAAGGCACTCGAACACATTGGCAAAACAGTGGAGTTCTTAAAGGACAACTTCACTTAATATTAAAATGGGGGCACTCGACAGACATGGATGCGTTAGGGTGGGTCTAGAGTCACTTTATTTAGTGACTGTAGGTGCATCAATGTCTGTTGTTTTCACACGTATAATTCTTCCTGCCTCTCCCCCTCCCCAAGAAAGCCCACAAATCATAATTCTGATAAATGCCAATTATTACAAACTGCCATTCTGGAGCAGGTGGGGGGTCCATCCTCAATTGAATCTTGCAGGATATTACTTTGAAAACAATTCAGACCAAAAGTTTTTGTTCGATGCACATTTTATTAAGCCAATAAAAAAAAAAAAAGATTATTCTTGCCCCCAGTTGTTGCCTGAGCAAATTAAAATAAAGCTTTATTTTCTGAAAACAAAAAGTTACAACCGACGTGTCACTTCATTGCGCCGGCCGAAAATACTAAACAAAATAATTGATTGCCCACAAATATTGAAGACGTCAAAAGAAGAATGGATGAATATTGCTATAGAAAAAAGAAAATGATGTATATGACACGTGATAATGTGACAGAGTACATGCCTTCACAAATCTGCAGAGGCGGAGCGCATCGTCCCACCGTGACGCCGTGACGTAACCATGGAGGATGGAGGCATATGGAGGCACGGCAAAAGACACCAGGGATCCGTCGGTTCTCCGCACCAAGATGTTGGAGCCAAGGAAACTAACAATGTGAGGGTTGTAGCTCAGGTCGCTGAAACGTTTGCAGTGCTCCATCATTAACAAGGTTCGCTGACAGTTTTTAGCATAACTATTGCAAGAGATAGCCAGCAGCTGGAAATTGAGCTTTTATGTCTACACTGATCAACCCGCATTATTTTTTTTCTTTGGGGTGGGCCCCCCCCCCCCCCAAAGAAAAAAAAGCTTCAATTAAATTCCGCACAATGAAGCAACAAAAGTAATACATAAGATATAGTCCAGATATACGCAGCTCACAAAGCTCAAATCAAAGATATAGTCCAGATATAGCTGAACAAAGACCAAATTGTTCAGAAATTTAGTTAAAGGAACGCTGAACTTTTAAAAAATATCTTTTTTAAGTGCCTGAATGCACTTTTTTTGCTTTGTTCCTCTTCTTTAGAAGCTTTTAACGCAATGTTTAGGGCACTAGAAGACTCGTCTGAGGGATTCCAAAACATGCTTCTATTTCTGGATCAATGACTCAAGGTAGAAGCGTGTTTTAGAATCGCTACTAACTTAAAAAGCGTCCCGCAAAGTAAATATCCCGTTAAATTTTTTTTTTTTTTTTTGCAGGGACAGTTTGTTTTGCGACATCCATGTCCCATAGATACGGGCACTCGGTAAATCCAGACGCACCTCATCTCTCTCTCTGTGACGGTTTGTGGCAGCAGACTGCGGTCAACAAAGGCAGCGGCAGGGTGGTTCCAGATGATGAGTTTTCCTTCCTGCAGTGCTGCAAGGATGCTGGCAGTGTCATTCCAGCAGAGGGATCCAATCATGACACCTGTATCGACAGGAAAGCAGAAATAGAACAAAATTTTGTGATAGGCTAGCTATTTTATGTTTCGAAGAGGATTTGGGGTGCCCGCTCATACATTTCAACTGACTGTAAACAACTTTATTTTCTCGCAATAATTAAGTCGTTGACAGCTATAGTCCGTTGCAACTCAAGAAGGTGGGGCGAGGAAAAGGATGGCCCGGGAGGAGGAGGCAAGCGGAATGCTGGAGAGGAGGGAGGGAAACCTCCTCCTCTCTTTAGCGTTTCATCTGCTTCCTCCTCCCCGGCCTTCCTTCCCCTCGCCCTACCTTCTTGAGTTGCAACGAACCATAGTATTTTTTTTTCCTCTCCGAAAATAGGTATTAGCACATGGCACCCATAATTAACAAGAGCATATTGCTAGTCCAGAAGATGCAAGCGGAATGCTGGAGAGGAGAGAGGGAAACCTCCTCCTCTCTTTAGCGTTTCATCTGCTTCCTCCTCCCCGGCCTTCCTTTCCCTCGCCCTACCTTCTTGAGTTGCAACGAACTATAGTATTTTTTTTTCCTCTCCGAAAATAAGTATTAGTACATGGCACCCATAATTAACAAGAGCATATTGCTAGTCCAGAAGATGCAGTAGCTCTTTACCCACATTTATATTGCTCGCACTCATTTAGTCAGTAATACATTTATTTTACTGTTTTCTGACAAAACAAGGTTATATCTCTAAAGATGAATAATTAAATAACAAAACCAGATACAAACTGCTCAAGTTGAAACATCACTGAAACAATTTAGTGTTAGTTTTAATCGAATATGCTCGCTAAATGAATGCATAAATTACAGACCAGACTGGTTATATGTTGGTTTGGCATCAGTAAACAGTTCTAATTTAATTTTTGACTAAACACAAAAAGGAACATTGAATGTTGAAAACGAGGCAATGAGTAGTTGATAGAACACACCCCGAATTTAGTGGTAATAGGAGCTAAATGACAAAAAAAAAAAGATCAGTCAAAAGTTAAATGCTTTATATCTGTGATCAATTTCACCTCCAAAATCAACCAAGCAGACAAAATTTGCGTTCCCTTTCTCCCTTATTTCTAGAAAAAGCACTGTCACCGAGAGGAGGACCTGTCACAGCCTTGAAGTCTAATGACAGGGAAGGCCAATCAGAGAGCTGGAAAAAGTCACATGACCTGTCATGGCTGGTTCCGAGGAACACAGGCATGTGCTCTCACACATCATGGGAGAAGAAGAACAACAGACAAGGGGCAGGAACACACAAAAGTGCACAATATATCTTCTTTCTTTCTGTCCCTGTTCCTCTCTCCTTCAGCTCTTATATGAACAGTATTTGAGATACCACATTTTGTTGCCACATTGCTCCAGAAGGAAAGGCACTGTAATGAGCAAGCAATACATTTCTCTAGAGCGTTCTTTTAAACTCGAGGGTACTCACCAAGCTTTACGCTGTCTACATTCTTTTCATTGCGCAAACTGACGAGGTACAAGTCCTTGTTCTTGTCGAGGACAGCCAACTTGCGCTGGATGGATGGCCCGCACTGGTCTATGCCGACCTCCGTCACTTCAAGCTGGAAAACAGGCAAATCCTGGAAGACGACTTTCTTTCCAATCTTTCTATTGCTTTTTTAATATGAGTGTATATCTCAAGAAAAGGTCCCACTACAAATTTAAGCCGAAAAGAGACCAAAAAAAAGATTTCATCACCCACAAAGCAAAATCAGGTTTTTCATGGTTCAATCCAAACTGAAAATCCACTTCAGAGTCCCTTTATAATGCAACAAACGAAACCAAACTTCAAGCACTGATAAACAAAACCAACAATCTGTAATCTGTAACAATTGATCTGAACAATTAAGAAAAGCTTGTTGCAAAATTGAGGCATCAAGCAAGGTGTGGGGCATGCTTGCAGGAAGGTGTGAGTGCCGCCGGAAGAATTCCCTTTGACGTACCTTGTGAACGTAAGGTTTCCCGTCACCCGCCGGCTTTCCTGTCTGGGTGTCGAACAAGTACACCACTGTAACCAAGAACGACGTTCACGGCGATGTTCCTCTGTAAGGGCGCACGGCATCACAGACCTCTCTCATCGGCCTTGTCTCGGACCGCAACAATGCTGTTGCTCAGGGCCACCGTGAACCTGTTGAGCATGTCGGGACGCATGCCCGCCCATTTGGGAGAACACACAAACTTGCCGTCGTAAGTGTACACATAGAGACCTCCGCTTTCCACCAGGAGGAAATACCTGAACGAAAAAAATGAGTCTCACAAGTTAAACCATAAAGGAATTTGTATAAAGCAACAAAATGCAGTTTCTGCACCACGAAACATCTACAGTGATGTCTCGTTAATATATGGAAACTTCCGTCGGCCCCAAAAGAGCGTCCATAATGCGAGTTGTCCATAATAACGGGACACAAGTGCATGTGTTTACCCAGTTCGTCCCCAAAAATGTTTATATAGTGGGGTATCCTTATTAATGACGTCTGTATTAGCGTGACGTGACTGTACTGCTTTATGGCACAAAACAGTTTTTTTTAAATTTTGTTTCATGACAGGTAGCAATATATTTTATGGCCACCTGAGCAAGGTCCTATATCTCTGTTTTTGGTAAACATGCACATATTATTTAAAATACCTTCTGCTGAGCAAATCATTTTACTAGGTATTTCTGAGGTCAAACAGTATGTCTCTTCCCTTATATATCAAGAGAATGAGAGTCAAAATATACTTTTTTATGCACCAATTAGTAACAGTACTAAACATTTTTAACATGATAGCAAAACATGTGAATAAATATAAACACATGTGCAATTCCCATTCCTGCTAGTTTTAATATATAAACCACAAGAGAGTGTTTATGTCCTTGTCGTCGTCTTCCAAAGGACATAAGCAGGCACCCGTGACCTAGGGGCCGAGCTGGCCCTGAAACGTTGGGTTTTCAAGTTTCAGATGGTTATAGAGGTTTTTCTCTTCTATATTAAAAATTCCTAACCAAGTAGATGTCTACCAAAAGGTTCACTTTTAATATAGAATAGATATAGACCGAAAATGTCTAGGTGTGCAATCATAAAATCACTTCTCTCTGATGCATGCTGCCACCGGACAGCTGCTGTACCCCAATGGCAATTATTTTGTCGGCAATTCCTCACCCGGGCTTCTGTTAGCTGGTTACAAGGAGAAATAATCAACTCTCTGCAGTGAATCAATAGTTCCATTACGCCAGCCTTTTAGGTATGTCGCTGATCTGATCTGAATTACAACTGTTTCCAGAGGAGCAGATGCCTGGAATTAACCAGGGCATGCTGCACAGTTTGTAAGGTTTAAAAATTTTGAAAAGAACTTGATGCATGCTACCGTACACCATGATGAGCTCACCCTTGAAGAAATGCTTTCAGAGCTTACCTCTCAGCCTGCACTACGAGACATATGCTGCCTTCTCGCAAGTCAAACACTTGGGGGGTGTTCCAGTTTCTGGTGCTGTCAGAATGTAAAAGCAGAGGCAAAAATGTCTGAATGAAACAAGCATTCCGAAACTTCAATGCTACATAGTGCCATAAAATTGCAAAAGAACCTCTTACCTATAAATGTAGCACTGAGTGGAGGTGACAACAATGAGGTAACTGTACATCATTGAGATCTTGATGATGCTGTCCTGAAAATCAAGTGCTTCCGTGGCATCCGTTGTGACATTTTTCACGGATATCATTTTTCTTCCAACCGTTGAAACTTCAAAGTTTTTCCATTCAAGACGTCTAAACAAAAAAAACAACAAACAGGCTATGTTGGATTCCGACAGTTTTCATACATTTCTAGGAAAGCTTTCCAGAAAAACTTGGGTAAAACCTACATGTAAAAAACCAACAAAAAAAACTTATGTCACAGAGTTTTAAAGAGAACTTATGAATTATGTTAAATGCTATAAAACTAATTTTAAAGTGTGTTCATCTATAAAAAGGATTAGCACACTTTTCAACAAAAATTGGTGAAACAATATAAGAAGTTATAGGATCGAATTATATAGTACATAAAAAAAAAAGTTGATGTCTACAAAAGCCTATTGAATCTATCAATCTAATAAATGATGTCATAGCATACCTGTCTATGATGTGGGCAAATATAACTTGGCCATTTCCACAAGCTCCAGCTACTTGGGTGCCGTCACTAGACCATTCTAGTGAATATATGCTTTGCGTTTGAGGCTTGTCAAGTGAATAAGACCACTAGGAAAGGGACATCATTAAATCAACAAAACATATTTTCACTTAATTTCATAAATAGTGATTCGTCACAACCACTGAGTGGAGGTTAAACAGGGTGAATTTACCCGATATGTACCAGAGTTTTCTGAAGGACGACACAGACACAAAGAAGTTTTAAACAGTGCTGAATGTTAATAAAGAGGGAACACATTTACCACGAGGTTAGTAGGTTATTTCTTTGTGTTCCCCGTCCTTGGATATGTAAGAGGTTGTACACAACACAATGATGAAAGCGGCATTTGAACTTTTGTAGCAGGTTCTGTAGCAGGCAAAATATTTGTTTGGAGTAGACACTGATGCTTTTGGAGCAGATGCCAACATCTGTTAGCACATCACTTGAGAACGAAAAAGTGATTGCATCTCTAAATGAGTTTGACAGTGATCGAGAGTTTTTCTTTGATTCTCGAGTATATTATTTATTATTGTTTGTGATAAGAATAAATAGGGTGTAAAAGGAACGCCATCTTCTTAAATAAGGCTCTAGTCAGAGTAGGTTTCATTTACAATGGGTACTAACAATGGTTGAAAAGTGAATCATAGCTCAACGCTTCATCGGGATAAATCCTCTCTCACCTCCCCATTTTACACTCTGTAGTTTGTTTAGCCTGTAAATATAATTTCTGTAAAATGCCAGCAAGAACCAGCATATCCGCTAAAACATCTACCAATAAAAATGCGTCCCGTAAGTTTAATGAAACAACCAAACTCAAGACTAATATTATAAACTGCAAAAACGACCACCCCAAAATAATATAAAAGTCTACACTCGCGCTTTAAAGGTGACACTGCTCTTTAGCGGCGTGGGAACCAGAGTTATGTCAAAGTTCGCTGCTCTTTCGATCGACAGCTGCACAGGAACTACCGTGACTGCCATATTCACTCAAATGTATATAGACCTGTGCTTGCTTTTCTCTCTCTATACGTGCCCAGTTTTTTTGTTTTTTTTAATTAGAGATTAACTTACAATTAAGACAAAGAAGCTCGACCCGTAATAACCCTGAGCATAGCGTAAAATACCAGGCAAGCGCCCACTCAAAATATAGAGATAATCACGAAAAAATGAGGCATGGGCGCTTGTCCGGTCATCAATTTTACATGTAAATGTACTGTGCGTATCTTCTCACATCTTAGAAATTTGGATATGGGCGCTTAATGTGGAATGGGTGCATGCGCAGTATTCTACGGTAACTCGCGTGTCTATCGCACTAAGCCAGGTGCTCCCCCAGGTCAGCCGCAGCTCCTAGCACTCCGGTGCAAAGCAGTAAAGCTCGACACACGCACCCTGGTGAGTGGCGGTGAAGGTTGACGCGAGCGGCCAAAGTGCCACGGTACACT
Organism: Ixodes persulcatus; assembly: GCA_013358835.2. Lineage (NCBI taxonomy): Eukaryota > Metazoa > Arthropoda > Arachnida > Ixodida > Ixodidae > Ixodes > Ixodes persulcatus. Next base: position 13,627 of record JABSTQ010011506.1, read on the forward strand.
GCAGCCACAAAACAAAGGCATGTGGCAGACATGGTGGTAATTAAGTGATCTTATCAGGGGTACAAGACCCTGGTTCTGTTTTATCACAGTAGCCGCAATCAGGAACCCTACTATTTTGCAAAGTTTTCTCGGGACTCTTAATTCCTGACATCGACAACATCGTCTGGAAATCTAGACGATGTCGGCGATCAACCAGCCAGCGCATTAACTGGCCAGAGCGGTTGATGCCCAGCATCAACGGCTCTGGCCGGTTGATTTGCAGCGTCAAAGCACAACATCATGGTATTCACCATCTTGTTGTATGTGTTCTTTCATCAGCTAGACCAATCAAGTGTAGCGAATGTCCTGTGACTTGCACTTTTAGTATGTGTGTTTGTGGTTGTATGTGTTCGAGCCTTCGACTGTGCTCTGACCTAAGACAAAATAAACTATACGGTGAATAGAGACGCTGTGAAATTCATATTTGTAAAAAATTTTCTTTCCTTCCGTTTCTCTGAGCATTAGGGTCGACCACCAATAAAATATTAATTTTTTTGCTTTTAGGGGGGACACTGCCTTGAATTTCCCCTTTTTTCCAAAAAATGCATACTCAGAACTGCAGAGTTTTTGCATGTATGGATAACAAGGAACACTCTCACAAAGTCTTGTCAATGTGCACTGACAAACAAAGTCAAAAATAATTATTCTTTATATGTTGGTGAGGCAGTGCTGCACTGCGTAGCACTCGCCATCCAAAAGTGAAAATAGCTGAAAGCAATGTCAGTATATCAGAAGAAGTTTGAGGAAGACAACACCTCCACTGCTGGAAAGTATTTCTGATATTTAAGACGCAAAAAGAAATTTTTAAAACGTCATCTTGAAACTTCAAGTGCCTTTATCTCAGCTTCACTTTTTGGCAGCAAATCCCACCTTATAAAACTATCGTTTCAGTATAAAACTACCGAGAGACTTAATATTTGTGGATTATATGCCGAAATTATATCGAGCCGGTTACTATGAGCTTAGATTTTGCATTTTCATGTTCCTTTATTATGAAAAATTGTAATTTGCAAAACTTGGCAAATGTAAAAAACAAAAATAATTTCATAAATTGTTTTTACCTGAAAAATGCATATTTTTTAAAATTTTCTTTTCATAGTAACCGGCAACAAGTATTTCAGTATGCATTCCACCAGAACAATATGTGGTGATCAACACCATTTCTCAACGATAGATTCATTGAGCAGATTCCATGCAAAGCTATGCTTTACTTCGTTTGGGGGGGGGGGGGGGGGGGGGGGGGGGGGTATAGAACCTCGTAAAATTGGTTCACAGGGCTGAAACTTTGCATGCCCTCCTTCTATGTGGCCGCAAACACCACCTGCAAATTTCACGCCGATTGAGTGAGCGGTTCAAAAGTAGGCATGCCCAGGTAGTGTTCCCCCTAAGCCTTTCTCGGCACAGGTGTGGCACAATTCTTGGCAAGAATGGCATTTTGGCACAAGATGTAGCAGACTTTCGTTCATGGCGCAATTTGGCACAAATGGCGCAGCATTTCAATCACTGGCAATAGAAAGCTGTAAGGTATGGGAACAAATTCACTTTATATAGTGCTTGTAAGCAGAAGTGTACTTGTGGTAGTCTTTCTTTGGATCACTTTCCGTCCTTTCTTGTCAATAGTCTGTCCTGTCTAAGGGGCCCCTCCTGTCCATTATAATCTATAAATGTAAACTTGATAAGTGAAAGAAACACTTACCCCAGTTTTGTCACAGAGCCTCAGGGAATTGTATGAGCCAACAGCGAACAATTCGCCATCCGGCGTCCATGCCAGGGAGGTGATTGGGTAGTCGTTGGGATGGCACGAATACAGAATGTGCCCAAATGTGTCCCAGAGCTAGGAAAACAACAGACAGGAAAGAATCATCTATTAAAAATAGGATTAAAAAAAAAAAAAAAAATGGAGCATGAAAATTGTGTTTTTTTTAAAGGAGATCTCTTTAAAGGGCAACTTTGGTCAAATTTGGGATTACGACTGTTTTTAGCAAAAGCAGTGTCCCTGAATTGCAGGGTATAATTTTTTTTTTTTTGTTTCAATATTGTGTGTAGTTTTATAAATGCCACAGCTCAAAGTTTGCTTTCGGGCATCTACGACAGAACCGAAACCACCTGCTAGAGGGATGGCAACAATGATCATCAGCCTTACGGCTGCGACGTCACTGTGGTGCTGTGGTACGCCGTACAACCAATTTACCGCAGCTCCACCATGATGTGATGTCACAGGGGCACTGCGCCAGTGTCTCTCGACTAAAAACTTAGCCGCTTGCCGCCCGCTAAAAAGCAGCAGGTCGCATCTTTAAAATCAGCTTCAGTGGAGTACTACAGCCTAACTTTGACAGAATACTTTGGCTATGATCGTATTTCGTGCCACTAAAGTGATTCCAGTCATTTATTTTCGTTTCGTTTTTGACTGGAGGTGCCCTTTAAGTTAAAGGGCCCATGAAACGAATTTTGGGCTGCAATAAATCAATTTATATTGGTATTTTACTAATAGCACATCGTTCAGTGGGCCAAAAGAAAAAAGATACAAAGTCAAAAGCCTGACTTTCGGTACGAAAATTTGAAAAACACGGCGGACTATTTCGTACCTCCTTCCCTTCGCAAGCTCTCTGCCTTTTCTCTGTGATACATCCGCGGACCCCGCAGCGCGTCATCGGGACCCCGCAGCGCGTCACCGGGCCCAAACGAACGTCACACGACACCGGAGCTCACTTAATCCCTTCACCCCTAAGCTGACATTGTGGTGGAAGCTACGCGCTTGCCGGACCAATCAGCCGCCCCCCTTTCATCACCTCACCTCATTGTATGCGCGAGAGAGCGTGATCACGTGGCAAAAGTGTGGCTGGCCCAAGGAGCACGTAGCTTCCACAGCACTGTCAGCTTCGGGGTGAACGGGGTGGGGAAAGCAACCTTTGTCTGAATTTTGAGCGACGGCTAATCTTCTAGGGGAAGAATGGATGTGTCCGGATTAGACAAACGAGAGTCCGAGCAAGAGGGGACTCCCCCTTTCCGTCTTCTTGAACTGTTTGGTAGAATGCACGATTTATGAGCTAAACAGGAAAAAGTTAGAAAAGCGTTTCATGACTCCTTTAAAGGATTTTTGTCATCGAAGAAAAAATACCAAGGGTTCTGCATTTCAAAACTCAAGTATTTGCTTGAACGGAGGCTCCTAACGTCCATTCTGGTCCGTCGTAAGGTGAAACGGAGTGTTTAGTATTGGTGTCACTGAAGCGCACCTTATACTTGCAGTCTTCTGAGCCAGAGAGGATGAGGTTGTTGTTTGTGTTCCAGGCGACTGTAAGGACCAAGCCGTCGTGGCTTTTCCACTGGGTTGGCTTGGAGTTTGGCTGCAGGGGCTTGATGACCAGGTGCATGCCCATGCTGTACAGAACCTGGTTGGAGTTCGGGCCCCAGGCAACGCAGTAGATGGGCTGAGCTGCAAAGCATCGATACAGCTTTTTGCTCCGATAAACATGTCCAACACAATGCTCTGACAGGAACTTCCCTGAATCAAAGACTATGAGAAGCCAGCATTAGGAAACTAATTATTTGCAGCTTAAAACAAAGCACACTTCCTAAAGATGGTTCTCAGATGTCATCTAGGAATTTTATATGACCCTTTTTTTTATTTTGTTGTCAGTATGTCATCGTAAAAAAAAAACAAAAAAACAAAAAAAAACATAAACATGAAGGATTATGAAATACAGAGCAGTTTAATATTTTGAGTATTTCGACTCTAATATAGCCCTTTTATTTTGGAATCCAGTGAAAATCTGGCGACGTATTGCATATCCTATCTTGACAGATTTTAAATAAAACCTCGATTAGCATCAACAACTTCTGCGAGCTCCTCTGAAGTGGCTCACATTTCTTCCTCAAGAATTAATTTTTTTTTTTTTTCCATTAAAGAAGACAAGTTGCATTGCAGATTGGTCTTTACCAGGTTTCAAAATGCAAAGATTGATGTCTGTTTTATATATTGCTCGAAAGTCTTACAGTTGGTTGATAGAGTAGATCGGAGCATTCCATTCCTGGACCAGATCTTCACGTGGCCATCTTCACCAGCTTGTAACAGACATGCACAAACAAGAGGCAAGTTGTAACCAGTAAGGGTAGAGCTAATCACTGTTAGTCTAGAACAGGGGTCTCAAACTCTTCTGAGTGTCGGTGTGATATAAACCCCTCCCCATAGGTCGAAGGCCAACGTCAGGCGGGGGGTGAGGGGGGAGAGTTGAGAGATTTTATTGAGAGGGAACCTCGTGGTCTATTCTTTTTGTAAGCTCACAGTCTGGCAGTGACAATCTTTAGCTTTCTTGATTTGCGCCCTTACCTGATATAATCACACAAATTAAAATTACACCACCTTGCCAATGTGCAAAAGCTTTTTAATAAAACAAGAAAGAATGCATGCTGTCATTCCCGTTGCTCTATTCGCTCAAGAAATACAAGCTTAACATGTCCCGAAAAAAAAAAAAAAAAAATTCATAAGATAATTTTTGTTTTACTAAGGGTTTGTATTAATGGTGATAATTTTTGAAGGCCAGAATTTCGAACTCGTAGGTGTATCTATGGCAGTTTCTCCTAAGCGAGAGTTTGCGCAGCCGAGGTCCGTCTTTGAACGAAGAAAGCTAGGAAGCAAAAATTAAAACGAAACACAAGGCAAATGAAAACAAAATAATATAAGCTATGTGATACATTATAAGAGCAGAGCTACGCATGAAGCGGAAATGAATCAGCAACATGAGATCATTATGGCGCATGCCATTTCTAGTGCTCGAGACATGGCAATGGGTGTATGCAGCCGGTTGCCTGCGGGCCGCGTGTTTGAGACCCTTGCTCTAGGAGGCAAGCCAATCAGGATACTAACTCTAACTAAATAGAGTTCTAACTGAATGTATACTTTCTTAGAGAACCAAACATAAAAAATATGTTAATATTCTTAGTACCTTTAATAGCAGGTTATTCAGTTGCTTACTCTACCAGTATGCTTTTACAAGGCCAATTAATGTTTAGTAATGATGCTGCACAGTTGCAACTGAAGGAAATCAATCACATATACAAGCACTATAGTCTCGAGCGCCAGTCATTATGGCCTGGAACTAGGTAACCCCGATGAGTTCAGAATTATTCAATGTGTGGCAAATTCAGACCGGTCACGAGAGCCGTGGCGTCAGGACTCCATTGCCCTGCGAGGACAGCACCCCTGTGGGCTTCAACCGCCTTTTCGATTCTTCCATTCTTTGAGAGGAGGCAGAGCTTTCCTACAAACAAGAGAGCACAAAATAATACTTTTTACAAGTTCATAACTATTTTTGTCCCTATATACTGCTTTCTTTGTCTGATATTCGTTAAACCTGCTGGCAAGCTGTATGCCTTACCACCAACAGTAATCCCAGAAAAATTACTTTCATCATATAAAACTTTGTTGATCAATAAAGATAGTAAAGCTCTGCAACTGTGTCCATATATTGACGATACAAGTCCAGTTGACAAAATTCCTTATCAAATTGTCTGATGATAGGTCTCATTGGCCAAACGTCATCTGCCGTTTTGAGGTTCCCTAGAGTTCCGTGTTATCGTGGTGCAAATGCAGTCTGCTTGATAATGTTTTTTATCCATTCCTGTAACAATAACAAGAAAAAAGAAAGAAAAAAGAAGAGGATGCTTGACGCCTTTGATCATACCATCACTTGTCGTGATTAGTGTGACATCTCCACCACCGGGACTTTTCCTCGTCACGCCACTGCCGGCGATTCGTGGGAGCGTGTGGATCGAAGTTGGGAACAGATCTTCGGGCAGGTCTGTGAGTTTGGCGCTGTCCTTGGTAACCAGGTTCCACGAGAGGATTTTGTGATCATCACTGCAGGACAGCACCTCGTCTGTGCTGCTCCAGGTAACGCCGCTGGCTATCTCCGCATTTATTTCTCAATCAGGGGTCAACAACATGTGCTGGGGTACGGGCACAAGAAATGACAACGAAATGTTGCTGATAGTTTCAGGTAGTGAACAGGGACGACGCATATGTGTAAAAAAAAAAAGTGTTCAGAATTCTTTTTTTTTTTTAACAAAGAAAACTGTGATTTAATTATGAACCGAGTGAAGCACTGTAAAGTTTAGCAAAACAAGTTCTAATAGTCTTGGAAGTTGAGAACGAAAAATATGCACACTCTAAACCTGATCAGACAGATCGCGCAACAAAGGATATGTTTGGGCTCCTTGTGTAGGTAAGTCTTGAGTCTCATATCAACAAGCTTTTTAGTAATCCCGATAATTCCAGACAGTTGAGTGGATCACGGTTGTGATACGTATATCACCATCCTACGCGAGCGCGAGTTCGAAAGATGCAAACTTCGTTGCCATGGCGTTTTTCCTGTTGCTAGGAGACGAGGCGTCTCGACTAACGTTGGTCTTGACTTCGGATTATGCTCTTGAATGTCAAATTACGGAAAAAAATAATTCTGATATTGAGAATAGCAGCATAAAAATAAACTAGTGTTTATATTGTTGAAAATAACAGGTAATATATTTTTAATTATTTAAAAATAAAATTACGAGTGGTGTTTGTTTTCTGCAGAAGCCAATTTGGGGGTTTCGGTTTCAGTTTCGACTCACTGCGCGACATAACGGAAATATAACATCCGGTGTTTTTTTTGTTTTTTTTTTGCTTTGAAGGGGTATTGGGAGGTGTAAAATTTTACCCATTAGATTAATTCCCGAAATGAGCACTTCTCATCGTACTTGTTATTTTTGTATGAAAGCCCTCGGCTCTACGATGAAAACTGGCGGTCGCTCGTTCGCGCCAACAGTGTCGCGCTATCTACTCATTGCAATACAGTACGAATCCTTCCAAAATACACGCATGAGTTCTATACGGTAGTGTAATGTAGTGCGCCGCGCACAACGGTAGACCGCACTTACTGGTTTGGTATGTTCTCAAGCAGGAAGCAATACAGTTGCAGCAGCCCATAACACGAAGCTGCGCAGTGTGGGTCGTACACTTTATCGCGCCCCACCGGCACTACCAGCAACTGTTGAGATTCCAAAGAATGTTAAGTCAGTAAAATCGACACAGCGCACAAGAAACGAAGACAAAATAGAAAAGTGCACACAAGATAATAAGCACAGCGCCTGTCCTGTGTACACCCTTCTACTTCGTCTTTTGTACATATATCATCCCTGCCAAGCACGCGCGCTCGAGGAGTTCAAGCACTGTTCAGAGCCACATGCTCAGGCTGCGTCTGGACCAACCTTACCTTGGTCCGGACTTTTAAGCTGAAACGAAGTAAAAGTATGAACCAATTAAACCGCCATTGCCATTTAATTCCGTGTTTGGTCCCACGTTCTACTAGGTGCATATTCATCGTCTGGCAAGTTTCACATTTTAGATGCGGAGCATCTCTTGCTCGGGTCTATGTCCCGCGGCGTCGGCGTTGTAGTCGGCACTCGAACTACGCACGCGCAACTCTCCTCCTTCCCTCTCTCCAACAGCTGCGCGTTACTCTCTCCGCTCTCTCTACCAGCTGCGTGCACTGCGCGTGCGTTCGCTTCTCCTCACACCGCGCGCGCAACTCTCCTCCTCTCCTTCAAGTGTGAAAAAAAATAAACGGCGAGCGGCGAGCGTTCCAAGTTTCTCTGCCGCGAGCCGCGACGAAGGCTCGCGTAGGGGGAAACGCTAGGGCAGTCGGTGGCGCCATCTCTCGACGTCAGCCCGCAACTGACTCTTTCCTCGGAACCAACACGATGCTCCGCATCACCCCATGGTTCCCCTCGGGAAGATGGTGTAATTTTTTATGTTAAAAATCCGGATGGCAATGAAAAGCAAAAAATGCCAGCATTGCAAAGTCTCGGGCAAATCCAGCGACAAAGTGAGACAGGTAATCGTAACCACAATTTTGCGATAATTACCAAATGGTGTTCTCGCGTTAAAACGCAAACTTCATGCAATGTCTTGATTTCCAAAGTAAAATGACACAACACATACTCCAATTAGGTAGTTTTACTTTTCAAAATATTACTATGCACACCAAACAAACATCCTTTGGCGACAAAACTAGGAAAGTACAAAACCGGCAAAAATACAAAGTACAAAACCAGACTTATATGTATAAACAAAGGCTATCTATCTTGAATTCAAAACTGTTCATAACAATGTTGTTTTAAACTCTCACTATAAGTAAAATGCCCAGTTTCTGACGACGAAAACTGGTATATGCATGCATTTTCAGACTGCAGGTGTTTACAGCTGCATACTCCCCCCCGAGCATTATGGAATGAATAGTCAGCGAAACAAACTAGAACACCTGACAATCTAAAGGTCTTGTTATGAACGAATCAAAAACAAGTTATTTCTCTAGGTAGAAAACGTGACATCATGAAATTCTGCTACACTTTAGATAAACAGTTATTAGTCATGTGTGTCTGACTCGGGACTTGGGTGTTTGTATAGATACTGAGATTTCTTTGAATCAAGTTATGCATGTTGTCAATTCGTCTCTATGCACTTTTGGTGTCATAAAGCATGTATCTAACAACTTTAGGAAATCCATTTGTTTTCTCATGTTATTTCGTTCCCTCGTACAATGCCACCTTGAGTTTGAATGTCGTGTGGAACTCCATTGGAGTGACCAAATTGTCTAGTATTGAGCGTAGCCAAAGATAATTTATGCGTGTTTTATGATCATTATTTACAACCCAGTGTATTTTATGACTATAACAGAATTTCTAATCTGACTGGCTTCAAATTTTCGTGTAATAGAGGGATGATTCAGGATTTTATGTTCCTGGACAAGGTTGTAAATGGTTGGCTAGACTCGCCCGCGCTCCTGAACTGTGCATGTTTCCGAGTTCCTCAGAGGGTAAGCCGTGTTCACTCCTTATTTAACCTTTTCCTTTGTACAAAACTGATCCCATGGCTCATTTGCAACAGACTTTCAACAAATTTGAATTTAGCTTAGGTAATCTTGATACTGACATTTTTGGACTAGAAGGAAAATTTTGAGAGTGCATGGACGTTTTCTTTCATCCTGATATGTGGACATCTTTTTCAGTGGATTACTGAAAAAGCCTGGGGTTTTTTGTCCAGCCCTCAGAATAACGCAAAATTAAAAAAATAACAATTAGTCCTTTGTAACGTTTTGGCTGTAGACCAGACATCCTCAAGACAGTCGGGCACTGCTCAAAGCGTCCCGTTGGAGTCTGCATATTTTTGCTTTCCTTGGTTGCTGATGGTGCACACATGCTGAAACAAAGAACAGATGCATGTTTCATGACAATTCCTTGTACTCAATTTCACTTTACGACGCAGGTGCAAGGAACTTTATGAGCCACATTGGCCAGTGCAGTGCCTCATGGGCGTCACGTGACTTGACACTCCACACGTTGCTCCACCCAGTCAGAAGGTCCTGCGACATGCTCCAAACACTGGCTAGTAGCACCCATAGTATTAGGCAAAACGGAGCATAGCCATATTGTAAGTTATAACAGAGAACCATCCTGGTAAATAGTATGCCATATGTCAGGTCATATTTGCTGTATGAAGGTTTAGACAATGGGAAGTTAGTGTAAATTTATACCTAGTAGCGTTGACAAATGGGCTAGTTGGTAGTTCATTTGAACAGGTAACAAGCAGTGCAGGCATACAGGTAGAGTAGAAGACGGAAGACAAACACGGCACTGACTTGCAACTGAGCATTAATGGATCTGACGAGTATAAATACGAAACTTGCCTGAATTAAAAGCCAATAAGGGAAACAACATTCAGAAGGACAACATATGTTCCTTGAGTTATCTGCGTGCACTGCTGTTCTCTTTGTAGATTGGTGAGCAGCAGTGTGCGCAGATGACTCTAGGAACACGTGTTCTCCTTTTTAAGTGTTGTTTCCCTTATTGGTAGAGCCCTGCGCAGATAATGGCTTGAGCATCCGCACCTGAACCACATCCGCAATGTTCTTAAATTTTTGCATCTGATCCGCATTCGCATACTTTGTATCCGCATCCAAACCGCATTCGCAAAATTCTGAACCAAATCCGACCCACAATACGCGCATTTATTTTACATAATAAAAGCAAGCATAAAAAAAGGCTCGAGGTACACCTAAGCACTTCCTATGAGTTGTGAACGCGAAAGCATGCACGCCGCTCTTCGCTCCCTTCTTTAATCTGTGGCGTACAACGCGCTGACCTTGGGCGTGGAACGGTGGCGCCGCTGCCTCGCGGACATGCAGCGCCATCGGGCGAACGATCGTTCAAACTGTCGTGTGCCTTGCGGCACGAGGAAGGAACAGACAGTAACGTAGTTCCCAGCAAAACGAACCCCTTGGATTATTCCATGTGCCGTATATATTGCCACGCGCCGTACAACCGACAACAGTGTGACAACAGAGTCAGGATGACACCACACAAACTGACGCGCAGCGGCCAATGGGAGCCTCGTCGACGCGCGCCAGCCAATGGGATTGAAGTGTAAAAGGTGCCGATGGCTAGCTTTGCGCGTAGTTTCATTAAGGTGCCGTTTTGCATGGTTTTAAAGCTGATGACGTCGGCTCGCTCCATGAGAGAGTTATTTCGCATTAATAAAAAAAAAAAGGCATCTGGACTGTACCTTATAAGCCATTTGCTTACCTTTCTACAAAAAAAATTTAAAAAATCAAAGCACCTTTAGTAATTTTAATATCAAAGTAATTTTATTCTACTCTGTTTTATCGTATTTATATTAGAAGCGGCCAATCTTCCAGACACTTTGCGTCGTTGGAGAGATGATTACAGTTGTGAGATAGTCTTGGGATTTTACAACAAAATCTGCCCAAAAGATGCGCTAAAAAAAATAAATATATATATTTCTTTTTTTGGTTTGCAGCACCAACTTTACATAGACGGATATTTTCTAAACATGAAAATTAACAGAAAATAAACTAATTAAAATGTAATTTTATTTAGGTAAACAATAAGAAATGTGGGAGGTGAAATGCATTCATTCACCACAGCAGTGTATACACGGTACGATGCGAGTACACCATATGGGAAATATTGAAATATTCAATAATGGCAACACCTATCGGTTTCAGTTTTAAACATAAACCCGAAACTGCGTGCTCCGAACCAGATACTTAGAAACAACTTGCCAACTGTCAAGGGAAAAAATAGAAATAAATCCACACACGTTATGTTTTACTTGTTGAGTTTGCTGTGTAGAAACAGAATATTGTCAATGATGGATGGATTCATACTGGCTCACCTCTCTTGAATTGAAAGACAAGTAAGGTTTCTCAAAGGGATCCAGGCACGCTGACAGTTCACTGATTAGAGCAGAGGCGGGAAGCACTAGGGGTGCAAGCCACTGATGAGCCAGCAAATGAGAAGTATCTCTCCGTTGGTGCACTTGATGCTGGGGTGGCATTCATGAACTGCATTACAAGCCTAAGGTACGGGGACTCGTACCTCACTCTTGGGGTAGGAGGATTCTACTTTCTTGTGGCTTGCAGGTTTTGGGTTTATTAAGCATCCGAAGAACGTTTTGTGCTCTTTCCCCGCCAAGCAAGAACGCATTTTACCGGGACAATTGATGCCCCTGCTTTACTTTTTCTATGAACAGCATTTTTGGCGAAATAAAAGCTCTACAGCGATCTTTGATGAGAGTCGGGTATTTCTTGGCATAAAGACAATTTGTACCCAGATCGACACCCTTTTCCTACGAAAGTATTTTGCTCCCGCAAAACATTCAGTGATGCACTTCATAGTATCACTCAGTATTTACTCTACTCTGCGGTCGTGCAGGCCTATGGGCTGCCTCGGCAAAAATGCAAATCCAAACTCACGGATATCCGCATCCGATCCGCAATCCGCCAAATCCGATTCATTTTTTATCTGCATCTGCCAGTTGACTGCGGATATCTGTGGATAATCTGCGGGCAATGTGCGGACATGCAGGGCATGTCCGCAGATCCGGCAAATTTTGTAGTTAGACTCGTCAGGTCCATTAAAGCTCAGTTGTAAGTCAGCACCGTGTTTGTCTTCCGTCTTCTACTCTGTCCGTGTCCCTGCGCTGTTCGTTACCCATTAAAGCAAATTTATACATTGGCTCCTAATTTAATAGAGTACAACAGTACTCACACTAAGGTCGCGGAAGTGGTCGTTGTAGTCCAGGGCATACCCAACAACAAACTTGTCAGGGATCTCAAAGCCACAATCTGGAAAGAAGGAAGGACAAGGTAAAGGTATGGCATGTTTCAGTTCATTGCTGCTGTTTGGTGCACTATTTATGTGCACCCCGACAGCTAATTTATAGACACTGAAACAAGGGCAGATCAGCCCACTTACAGTCGGGTCTGTAGCCACTGGATCCAGGACTTCTCTTAACAAACAAACTGTTGAAAAAAAAAGCAAAGGAAATATAAAGAATTTGGCTTTAATCTCGTACAATCTGTTATGACCACTGATATCCATTAAAGTCCACCTGTTAAAGAAACAATATTAAGGCCATTAATCAAGGACTACCTAATCATCTGAATTTACATAATTCTTGCCACAATGCATTCTGTCACAGCATTATTATATAGGGTGATATTTTTCAAAGTTAGAAAAATCAAATAGTTAGTTCTAAGTTAGAAAAATCAAATAATGTTTCCTTTACATACAAATTTATCAACTGCGATACCGTTAATCAGTGTACCTGGTTCTTGCATGCAGCCCGTCCATTGAGGCCATGTAAAAATATGTAATGCTAAATGCAGTTTATATATTTAATTACTCCAAAAAAAGGTCAACCTTTTTATGAACGGTGCATTTGACATTCTTTCTTGCAGGGTACGCAAAGGTCACTCATTGCAATTTATAAAAGGTGTCTAGCAAGTGAACATGCAGCTAATATTTGGGTTCAAAGAGAGCACCTTGCACTAGGACACTGAGCAATGCATTCCCATGCTCAATATCTTACCGCAAATCATATTTTGTATGTTCAACATTATTGGCGCCTCGCAATTCACAGGTCTTATTCCATAAATCTCGAATCTAACAAATGTTTAGTACTCGCTCAGTTTTTTTTGTTCCTTTTTTTGCCAGTACACTAATTGTTTTTTGTACTCTGTAGAGTTTCATACTTGATCCTTTTGGTGAAATTCTTCTTTATTATATCTGGATAAAATGGTGTAGATGCTGCTGATATAAAATTTGTTTGGCGCTGTTAGAATGGTTGTAAAACTGCCAGCCTCTTGTGGATTTAGCAGTGTTCGAGAGGCCCTGTATGACAGTGCATCTTGCATGCAACAACGCAAGGACTTTGGATTGCCTTTGTTCTGATCCACTTTAGTGTGTCTCTGCCTTGGGTGCACTTGCAGCCAGTAGTATTTATAAACTAATACAAGTAATTGTAATAGCTGACCCTCCATGTGCTTTGCAGGCAAAGTATATGGCTGGGCTATGTTCACAAAAAGATTGACCTATTTTTGAGTAAACACAGTGTAATCTGCCTCCAGTTGCATTTGAAGGGCTAAGAGAAAATAATGTGTTCATCATGTAAACCAAGTCATGTTAGCCAAGATAGAATGACCATGTCAATATGCAGACCGGTGTCCTTGAACTTGGTTCCATAATACAGCAAGATGCAGAACTAGGAAGTGCTGTGCTATATATCAGAAACTGTGAAAGAATATCAGAAAAGATGAGGGGTTGCTGTGCTCTCAAAATTATAAACTTGCCCATCGATGGGTTTCTCCAATAATCTAATCCTTCAACTCTTGTGTTCAATTTAAAACCATAAAAAAAAAGGCTAGACTTCATTTTTGTTTGCTCGTTGGACTGAAGATTATTTATTTATTTATTCAGCATAAAAAATAATACGAAGCACAGGTGTGTACATACCTAGCCACTTTGATTTCATTAGGCTCAAATGTCTTGAGGTGCTCTAGCAAAGCAGCCATGGTCCTTCCTGTGTCAATGATGTCTTCTACAATCAGGAGGTTCTAGTAACAAAAACAAAATTTACTTGTATTACAATGGCCTGCCAGATTATAAAGAACCAAACAACTCGGGGTTTCAACCGACATTATGTCATACGTGTAATTATAACAAGCATATAAATAACTCTGCCTCACCTTTCCCTTTAGGCACTCCATACTGTCCAGTCCAACCACTGTCACATTGCCGGTTGACTTGTCATCCTAGAACAAAATAACAAAACCAGTGACATGTAAGGTAATGGCATACAGTATGCAGCAGGGCTGGGCAGTATTGTGATACAAACGTATTGTGATAGTATCTTAGAGATACTTTCGAGTATCTGTATCTCTGTATTGAGATACTTGAAAAATGTATTTGTATCGCAGTAGTGAAATACATTTACAGTGTGTCACTTGTATCGCAATACTTTGCCAAACTTAGGTATCTCGTTACATTTGTTGCCGTTTTTACGATGAGTTTAAAAGATAAAAACACCCGCTTGGTGCTATACTTCGTTTCACATTATCTGCGAGCGAAGCCAAAGCTAGAAGCGCGAGACCAGCGCTTTTTGCGTTTCTCCCCAGCTCGCGCGCTCGAGCAAAGTCTGAACGCACGGAACTTCCGCGCTCGCGCTTCCAGCTTTGCCTTCGCTCGCACATAAGGTGAAACGAAGTATAGGGTGCTTCAGAATTAATGACATGGACCCGCCCTATGACCCATCACAGACACCAATGTTAAAAAAAAAAAAAATAACTGTGGTTTAAAGAATAACTTGCAAGAATACCTAACAGAATAAGCTCCTCCCAAAGCCCTCCACTCTTCCCAATTTAGCAGAGCAAACACTGTAAAGGAGTTGAGTGGAGAAAAGGTACGGCTCTGTTGTCCAGTGTCCCCATACTATGGGTGACTCAGAAGCACATAAGATGACAGGGTTTGTTTTATGCAGACGCCTTTCGTCAAGCATTGCATGGAGTCTTTACCGTTCAGTAACTATGTGGTTCACAGGGGGCGACATTTTTTTAGCGGCGTTTTCGATAAATAAAAAGTTCAAGGTAAGGGTAAGTGCATAAAATGACACAAAAATGAGGAGCACGAGCCTTAATTACCATTTGCATTTGCCATGCCCTCTCCACGTAGTACAGTTTGAGCACAAACATATTTCTATATGTATCTCTATCTGCATTCCGGAGTACTTTTTCGCTGTTTTTGCATAAGTATCTCAGGGACATCCCATTGCATTAAAGACAAATGTGTCTCAGTATCTGTATTTTGGGCCTTAAAATACATGTATCTCAGTATTTGTATTCCCCAATACTTTTCTTTGGAGTATTTCTGTCCAGCCCTGGTATGCAGGAATCTGAATTAAGTAAAAAAAACTCTTAAGAATGAAAAATTCCTGCCTGGTAAGCCAAAGAATTGTAAAAACAGTTTCGGCTTACTCATTTCCAGTAATATGTGTACCGCTCCATTGGAAAAAAATGCTCAAGGTACACCTAAGCACTTCTTATGAGTTGTGAATGCAAAAGCATGTACATCACACTTCCGCTCCCTTATTTCGTCTGCAGCGTGTATTTGCGTCGACGACGTCAACCGACACGCAGCGCCATAGGGTGGCTTATCATTGAAACTGACGCGCAGCGTCAGTTTCAATGATCGGCCACCCTATGGCGCTGCATATTTGTCGAATGGGAGCCTCGTCGACGCGCCAGCCAATGGGACTAAAGCCGAAAATCCATCAGCTTTACTTCGCTCCTTTGGGATTGGGGAAACTAGGTGCCGTGTCCAGGCTTTTCGCATATGGTTTCATAGCTGGGAGCTGGCTTTACTTGGAAAAAGGATTTAAGGTGCCATTTTCATGCTTCAAACTGATGATGTCTGCTTGCTCCATGAGACAGTTAATGCTTTCGCATTAAAGTAATTAATTGATAAGGCTATAGAAGCACACATCAGAGGTAACCAGACACATTCAACCTCTTATAACCAATAAAGAGCAAGTAGATGCAAGCAGTTAGAATTGCTACATTTAATTGAAAACTTCAGTACTCACACCTGCTCACCCAGAAAATGAACTCTCGATACCTGAAGGCTTTCCAAAAAGGATGACAACCTTTACTTTGTGATCTGACAGACAACAGCAGTGAATGGACATACATCATGCTCTCATTTTCATATTACTCTTCTTGCTGATGAAGCCGGAGAACTCCATCGGTTATTTTTTGTATCACGGCTGCCACACTCCGCTACTATATATACCTTGTGGCATA
Organism: Ixodes persulcatus; assembly: GCA_013358835.2. Taxonomy (NCBI): domain Eukaryota; kingdom Metazoa; phylum Arthropoda; class Arachnida; order Ixodida; family Ixodidae; genus Ixodes; species Ixodes persulcatus. Next base: position 29,859 of record JABSTQ010011506.1, read on the forward strand.
GCTTGCATTATTCAAACAGAAATTTGGTTGATAACAGAGTGCCACAGCACATGCATTTTTGTGACCAATCGCTTTCGACTAAAAAGACCTCTAGCTTCAATTAACGAAACATAGGCATTGGAAGTACAGGTAACAAATCTAACAGCAATTCTTCATTTAAAAACAAATGAGCATAAGACCTTATATTTGTATAACTCAGGAATACATGGGGTATTTACTGAAAACTTTTGGGACCTAAGAAAGTTGGTACTCAAATAAAATGCCACCTTTGCAAAACTATAGAAATTTTCTGAAGTGAAATACTGGCTAAAGATGAGTTCTCAAGCGAGCTTTTGTCATACAGGGTTAGGAATCACAGAGGGACAACCCTAGTTTCGCACGTGTGCGTTCGGAAGAATCCATGAACTTCAAAGGGACATAAATATCGTAAGAGGCAACACTAAGAACACGCACCACATAGCTTTTCACTCGAATGAAGTCCGTGGAGAAAGGTGCTGACGAGATTCCGAAATGGTAGTACTGTCGGATCCTGTCGAGCATGTCAGCAAAGAAGCGATAGCCACCCTTGAGCACGCACAGCGCCCGGAATGGCTTCTCGTTGTAGTGCTGCACGATGTCTTGAGCCATCCGTTCGATCCTGCCAATAAATAATTATACTCCGTTGGCTCAGTATGGCAAGCCAAGGCAAATCTTTGGGCACAAATGCTCTTTGTGATTTGTGACCAGCTGTTAAAACATTTAGTGTACAGTTTAAACCAGGGGTCTCAAACATGCGACCCGCGACTTGCTGGGACGCGGCCCGCAGGCAACGGGCTGCGAGCCCTCGTTCCCATGCCTTGAGCGCTAGAAATGGCAGGCGCTATAATGATCTGACGTTGGCGATTTATTTCCGCTCAAAACATAGCTCTGCTCTTATAACGTATTTTCATAGTTACTATTTTGTTTTCATTTGACTTTTGTCTCCTTTTAATTTTTGCTTCCCCAATTTTTGTCACGTTAGTCACCTGCACCAGAATTTCGATTTTAGGCTGCAAGCGCGAGCACTTCGCTCAAAGACCCGCTTCGGCTGCACAAACTCTCGCTCAGCAGAGGATAACTGCCAAAGATAAGGCTAAGAGCTTAAGATTTTCGCGTTCAGGAAAAATCGTCATTCAGTTACAAGTATTCATTTTTTAGACTGCTGCTATCAAGAATCCCAAGGAAACAAAGCACTGTCATATGAAGAGATTTCCTTCTGTTTTTTTTTTTTTACAAATCTTGAGCTTGAATAATTCCAGAGTGAATTGGTTAACAGAAACGACCGTATGCTTGCTCTCGTAGGAGCGGTGCCATTTTAATTATTGTTACACGCCCAAAGTTTGTCCAATAAATAAATCAAAGCTGAAGATGTCACTGACTAAACAGCGAGTTTACAAAACAAAAAGAGCATGAGGTCCCTTCTTAAAATCTATCTATCCCCCCAACCCCCCTGTTTGTTGGCCCTCAAACTTTCGGGGTGGGCTAACTGGCCCCCGCACTCAAATGAGTTTGAGACCACTGGTTTAAACTGATCTGCTCGGTACAATCGGAAGCACTTACAATCTGCACATTTATAAATCCAGCACAACTTGTCCCCATCACATCTATTTAGATTCCTCCAGGCCAGCCAAAGTGCAGAGAATCTGCCTGTTATGCTATTCCAGCATTGCCTGTTTCTATCATTGTAAGCTTTAGGCATAATAAAGAAATGATGATCTGTGTTCAGTGCTTTTGGCAAAAGACCTAACCAATTTTTAGTGACACAGTACTAGGCATTCTATAGTTCATCAATTCACTTATAGGTATCTCCCAATCTTGAATACACTTTCTGCTACCTTAGTAGTTGTAAATTGCCACATGAAAGCTAAAATAATAAGCACAGTCACATGAAAAGCTTCATAAAGCATAAAAATAAGGTAAATATTTATTTGGTACCCTCAACACAAATTATATCACAGGCTATCCTTATTATTGCCTGTGAAATCTAGCAAAATATTTGCAATGCTGTACCCGATGTCAGTGTTGTTTTTTTCTTAGAGAGGGGGGTGGGGGGCGGGGGAGTGGTGGAAACAACCTAATAGCATTACAAGACGCCTCAGAAAAAATACATAGATATAACCAACCCTAATTTTCAGCAGTTTTATTGTAAGTCCAAATTAAAAAAAAAAAATAAAATAAAAAAGAATGCTAACTTTTTGTATTAATTTAGGAGAGATGCACGCAGAGGTGAAGATTGCATATAATTGACAATAAGCAGTGAAAAAAAGCAAAAGAAAAACAAACAAGCGAGGACAAGCAAGGGAGACAGCAGAAGCAGTGCAAAAGAGGAAGAGGAGGATAAAGGAAGAGGCTATAAAAGGTGGAGATACAGAGAGTCGGGAGGATATCTTTCAGGCCTTGTTGTATCATTGAAGAATTTAAAAGACCTACTGTATTTTCTGGACTATCAGTCACACTTCTAAACACTGAGCCATTTTTGCAGAAAAATTGGTATATAAGTCACATCTTTGTATAAATAGCACTTCTTTGCATGGTTCACGCAATTAGTTTTTTTCATTTTACGCGCATTGGTATCGTGCAATTGGAGTTGCACACAATCGGCTCGATCACACGTTTTGACTCGCAAAAAATGCCCGTAGCACGACGCTGTCTGGCGGGGAAATCGAGTGATTCGCAGCAAAAGGATGTAAAACGTGCAAAATGAGAAGGTTTTCTGATTTATTCAAGTGTACATATGATAAACAAAACAAAGATTAACGTGCCAGACACTCGTGAAGCAAGCTTTGGACCACAGGGCCCAGCCCAGGCCAAGTCATGGAGACAACGCGAGCATTGATGCACAGGCAGATAGATAAATCTTGACACACTTCTTTGGGTGCCGCTAAAACATTTGCTAGCCGCAATCCTTCCTTTTACATAGAGCAACACGGCTAGAGCATGGAAGATAAAAAGTGCTCATCAAACAAAAACTAAGAAAGACGCGAGAAAATTCTCTGCGATGTGTGTTACCAGCCCCCTTACCTTTCAGTGATACTAGACTGAGGCAAAAGAATATAGAACCATGGCTGAATTAGGCAACGTCTATCACATGCTGTAAAAGTTTTATTCTTACTGTCTTGCCTATCCTCATTGAACCGCTTTGAGAAAACCGTAAAATATCTCGCTTTCCGAGTCAGTTATGAAAAGTGTAGAAGAGTGGGGCGACAGCAGTGCCTCCTGGAAGGGGCAACACCACCTATGGCTGCATAGTTATGCTGCTCTACAAACGATGGTGCGCGGCGCACAAAAAAAAAAAAAATTATGTCGCACCATGAATTAAAAAGAAAAACGCATAAAAGTTGCACTACTGTATAAAACGCAACAAGAATAATGTGTGAAGGAAAAGTCACGACTTATACACCTTAAAATACGGTACATAACCCACGAATAAAACAAAAATGTCATCATTTAAGGCCCGTTCACACTCTTGCGATCGAGTTCGACCGAGAGAGACCAGACCGGTTTTTAAGCCTCTTGCGATCTCTTAGGACCAGCTCCGCTGCAGCGGAGCTGGTACAGCAGAGCAGGTCTTAAGAGATCGCAAGAGGCTTAAAAACCGGTCTGGTCTCTCTCGGTCGAACTCGGTCGCAAGAGTGTGAACGGGCCTTTATACAGACGCCACAAAACGAATGCTGTAACTTGCCTGTCGTGCACCAGGCCGCAAGGGAGGAAGACAGACTCCAGATCCCCCTTGTAGTGCTGCGGGATGCAGAAGTGTTCCAGCTTGTAACCCTGGAAGTTGTCCGGTATCTGAAATGCAAGGGGCGGCCAACTTTTAAACGGTGTTTCGAGGAAGTGTTCTCTCCATAGAGCATGGTGTAGCTGCCATGATGATGAAGGCCACGAGTACTGAACATAGCACAAGAAGCCAGAGAAGGCTGGCCTGGCTTCGATGGCCAAAAGCACGAAGGCACCACAGGCTCAGTCACTACAAACTCAATGCTCATTTCAATATGAACAGTCACTGTACCAGCAGCGTTGCTTCATCTGGTGACAATACTCGTTTTCACCCTCATTTACCGTAGTAAAAGAAAAAAAAAAAAAAAAGTCCAGCTCCTCGCAAGGCATCACTAAATTCCCCTGTACGAGGAGAATTAAGATATATGTAGGGTAGGTGCATTTGAGTCCAGATATTTCTGTTCTTATCGAAATGTACATGTTCCAAATGCCAAAAGCATCGCTTCTTCCTCCAACAAGATCTACTTCGCTAGGCGCAAAAAACAATGCGCAAAACTTGCTTTTTTTCTTGAGGTGACAGCGAGTATAGGGCATGATGCATATCCCAAGTTTGCAGTTACACTACAGCGGCAAAACGGGTACTCTAAGATGGAAACACCAGTTATACCACTTCAAGATTGACTGGGCATACAAAAAATTGGGCTTTTATCAGGCAAGCATTAATCGTAGAAGAACCCGCACGTGGAGACATATATTAGAAACGCACAGGATGAGTGAATGTTAATAATTAGGGTTTCTTGTTCTCAGGATTTCCTTTTCTTCGCTTTTGGGAATGAGTTTCCCACAGATTTGGCGTTTCCCAATGCCTATGTTCCATGAAAAAAATGAATAAAAATAAGTGGGTTTGACAAAGTCTTCATTGAAGAAAACGGGATATGGCCATGGGTTCCCCTAGCTCCAAGGCACATCTGTACCCTGGAGCTGGGGCAACAAGTATGGCTCTTGAAGAAAGAAACAGCCTTGCAGACTGTGGGATGTGTTCCGGGTGAACAGAAAATAAGACTGAGGATAAAAAAATTGGGGGACAATCATACGGCGTGAAGCATTTACATAGCGGCAGCTTTCTTGTTTATTTTCGTTTATGCTTACGCTGTCGTGAAAGTGGGGGACACGCCACTAACAGCTGCCACTATAATTATTTTCGTTTACGCTCATGTGGCGGGGAAACTGGATTGGTGCATAGGTCATGTGACATCAATTTTCCCACCAAATTCAGCAGGGAAACTGAATTGGTGCATAGGTAACGTGGCGTAAATTTTTCTGCTAAATTTAGCGGGGAACCTGAATTCGTCTGTAGGTCCCATGACATCAGGTCACGTGACATCAATTTTTCCGCTAGCGGGGAAAGTGAATTGGAGTATAGGTCATGCGACGTAAATTCTGCCGCTAAACTTAGCGGGGAACCTGAATTGGTGCATAGGTCACATGACGTAAATTCTTCCGCTAAATATAGCGGGGAACCTGAATTGATGCATAGGTCACGTGACGTAAATTCTTCCGCTAAATTTAGCGGGGAACCTGAATTTGTAGGTCCTGCGACATCAATTTTCCTGCCAAATTTAGTGGGAAAACTGAATTGGTGCACAGGTCATGCGACTTAATATTTTCCACTAAATTTAGCGGGGAACCTGAATTCATCTGTAGGTTCAGCGACATCAATTTTCCTGCCAAATTTATCAGAGAAACTGAATTAATGCATACGTCACATGACATACCGTATTTTCCGGTGTATAAGTCGCGTTTTTTTTTTCAAACATTTTTCTTGGTGCGACTTATACAACAATGCGACTTATATAAGCTAGATATTTTTTTTTTTTTTCGAGGTGCGACGCAATTTTTTTTTTTTAATATGCCACGCGTCATTTTTTGTAGAGCACCATAACTACGTAGCCATAGGTGGTGTTTCCCCCTCCAGGAGGCACTGCTGTCGCCTCACTATTTTGACTCGGAATGCGAGGTATTTTAATTATTATGGTTTCCCCGAAACGGCTCAGTGTGGATAGGCAAGACAGTGAGAATAAAGCTTTTACAGCATGTTATTGATGTTGCCTAGTTCAGCCATGGTTCCGTATTCTTTTGCTTCAGTCCAGTAACACTGAAAAGTAAGTGGGTTGGTATACACGCATTGCAGAGTATTTTCTCACGTCTTTCTTAGTTTCTGTTTCATGAGCAGTTTGTTTGTGCCATGCTCTAGCCGTGTTGCAACATGTAAAAGGAAGGATTGTGGATAGCCAATCTTTTAAAGGTACCAAAAAAAAGTATGTCAAGCTTTATCTTTTCGCCTGCGCATCGATGCTCGCGCCGTCTTCGGGACTTGGCCTAGGCTAGGCCTAGTGCTCCAAAGCTTGATTCGAAAGTGTCTAGATCTTTAAACTTTCATTCGCTCGGAATGCTTTCGCTCGAGTAAAGTCGACTACCCTCTCATTTTAGGTACGTCCTTTTGCTGCGAAACCTTCTATTGCCCTCGCCAGACAGAACCATACTAGGGCATTTCTTGCGAGTCGAAATGTGCATCAAAATGTATGTGCAATCTAGCAATTGTGCGAAACTCCAATATTGCGATACCAATGCGCATAAACCAAAGAACTCATTGCGTGAACCATGCAAAGAGGTGCGACTTATATACCAACTTTTCCCCGAAAACGGCTCAATATATGGATGTGCGACTTATACAAGGGTGCGACTTATAGTCAGGAAAATATGGTACATTTTTCCGCTAAATTTAGCGGGGAAAGTGAATTGGTGCATAAGTCACGTGACGTAAATTCTTCCGCTAAATTTAGCAGGAACTTGAATTGGTGCAGAGGTCATGTGATGTAAATTCTTCCGCTAAATTTATCGGGGAACCTGAATTGGTGCACAGGTCATGAGACTTAAATTTTTCCACTAAATATAGTGGGGAACCTGAATTCATCTGTAGGTTCTGCGACATCATTTTCCTGCCAAATTTATCAGAGAAGCTGAATCAATGCATATGTCACATGACAAATTGTTCCGCTAAATTTAGCGGGGAAAGTGAATTGGTGCATAGGTAACGTATTGTCAATTGTTCCGCTAAATTTAGGAGGGAAACTGAATTGGTGCATGGCTGTATGTGACGTAATCTCTTCTGCAAATTTAGCAGGGAACCTGAATTTGTCTGTAGGCCCTGTGACATCAATTTTCCCGCCAAGTTTATTGGAGAAACTGAATTGGTGCATAGGTCACGTTACATCTATTTCCCAGCCAAATTGAGCGGGGAAACTAAATTGGTGTATAGGTCACGTGAGGTCAATTTTTCCGCTAAATTTAGCGGGGAAAGGGAATTGGTGCATAGGTCACGCGACGTAAATTCTTCCGCTAAATTTAGCGGAGAACCTGAATTGGTGCTTAGGTCACGTGACATTAATTCTTCCGCTAAATTTAGCGGGGAAAATTTGTAGGTCCTGCGACATCAATTTTCCTTCCAAGTTTAGCGGGAAAACTGAAATGGTGAATGGGTCACGTGGCATCAGTTTTCCCGCCAAATTTAGTGAGAAAACTGAATTGGTGCATAGGTCACGTGACGTCAATTTTTCCGCTAAATTTAGCGGGGAACCTGAATTTGTAGGTCCTGCGCATCAATTTTCCTGCCATATTTAGCGGAAAAACTGAATTGGTGCATAGGTCATACAATGTTAATTTTTCCGCTAAATTTAGTGGGAAAGTGAATTGGTGCATAGGTCATGTGACGTAAATTCTTCCGCTAAATTTAGAGGGGAACCTGAATTTGTAGGTCCTGCACATCAATTTTCTTGCCAAGTTTAGGGGGAAAACTGAACTGGTGCATAGGTCACATGACGAAAATTCTTTTGCTAAATTTAGCGGGGAACCTGAATTTCTAGGTCCTGCAACATCAATTTTCCTGCCAAATTTAGCGGGAAAACTGAATGGGTGCATAGGTCATGTGGCATCAATTTTCCTGCCAAATTTAGCGGGGAAACTGAATTGGTGCACAGGTCATGAGGTGTCAATTTTTCCGCTATATTTAGTGGGGAATCTAATTTTTAGGTCCTGTGACATCAATTTTCCCAGCACATTTAGCGGGGAAACTGAATTGGGGCATATATAGTTCATGTGACGTCAATTTTTCCGCTAAATTTAGTGGGAAAATTGATTTCGTCTACGCTCACGCTGTCGCGAAACCGGCAGGACAAGCCTGTAGCACGTACCGCTGTAAAATTCCTTTTTGTGAGGCTTTTTTTTTTTTTGTTTTCGATACTCCCCGATATTGATAAAAATGTATCGGGAGTTATACTTTTAGGTGTTTATTGTGCCATACACCCAAAACACAGAACGCCATTAATATTTCTACTAACACCTGACAAGAGTAATTTCGTTCAAAGGATAGAGATAAAAACAACCTTGAAAAGCCTAAACTAGAGGATCCACAGGTGAGTGGCTTGCTTCGGAACCAGGCAGCAATGAAAAGGGAAAAGACCAGCTCACGAGACTCCAACAATACAATTATACCTTATTTACCGAGATCAAAGCAGGAACTGCAATCTCTATATGTTGACAATATTTTATTTGAGGTGCCAAGCTTGTCCGGCAGTTGAACACTCAAGTGGGTCCCAGATATCAAGTGAAAATGTGTGAGAAAACTGCACTGTCATAAAACCCAACAGCTAAAAAAGCAAACTCCAGTTTGTACGGCGAGCAAGTTCATCTGCTCCCTGCAGAGGGTGCAGTGGCGAGCTCCGGCGTCGCCTGCTGGCCGGTGCACTGGCGTTATTCGAAAGCCCTAAATCAATCAGTTTTAGAACGACTTGAAGCGTGGGAAGTGTGTGGATGCGCTAAGATCACCGCTTGCGCAGCAGGTGCAAGGCGAAAATGCAAATGATAATATCATCCGCGTTTTTTCATTGCCGGCGTTGCGCCTGCTGCATAAGCGGTTAACTTGAGTGCACCCGCCGCGCTTTCTTTTTTTAATAATAATAATGATTTTATTGCAAATGAACAAGACGTATGTTAAGTCAGACCTGCCTAAACCACATTGGGCTTGACTGGCAGCGTCTTATAATCAGTGAAACCAGCCGTTTGCAAAAGGAAACATGTAAAATACCGGGTGGATCAAGGAGACGGCAGGCTCTTTAAATCGACCGCGAAATTCCGTTTCTTAACCTATCGCGCTACGACTTTGTGCAGCGCTGCCCACAGATGGTGCATTTTTTTTGTAAAATTTGCAAAGAGCAAACTTACCTGAGGAAAAAGTAAAGAAAGAAAAAGGCTTAGCTCCTATGGAAACGCAGCGACGCCACCGGTATTCAAAGAGCACGGCGCCGTTTCGCACGGGACACAAGAGATGGCGCAACGAACGCCGCCAAAGAACGAGCATACGGCGTCGAGAGCCAGCGTCTTTAGCAGACAATCTTTCCGACTCAAAAGCAGCGCGCGTTCCGCAGGCGGCGACAGTCGCAGAAACAATTACAGGCGCGGTAACAAGAAGCAACTGCAGTTACTTGTCTGCTAAATACGCCGGCTCTCGGCGTCGTCTGCCCGTTCGTTGGCAGCAGTTGGCGTCGTGACCGCTTGCGCGGTCACGACGCCATGTTGTTTGCAGACCGGTGGCGTCGCTGCGTTTCCATAGGAGCTAAGCCTTTTTCTTTCTTTACTTTTTCCTCAGGTAAGTTTGCTCTTTGCAAATTTTACAAAAAAAATGCACCATCTGTGGGCAGCGCTGCACAAAGTCGTAGCGCGATAGGTTAAGAAACCGAATTTTGCGGTCGATTTAAAGAGCCTGCCGTCTCCTTGATCCACCCGGTACTATAAGGTAAGTTTGTTCATAAATGCTGGTACATAGTAACTCCGAGCTATTTTTCCAAATCTTGTCGAACATCGAGGTATCCGGTAACACTCTTTGGGTCTAAGAATACGAGAAGGTACATATGGAACTTTAAATTGACTATCCCAAAAATGCCTATGAACAACAGTTTCCATCAATAGCGAGTTAAAATCAGGCAAATGCAGTGCTTTAAACACGTCAATGTCCTTACCAAGGCATAAATCATAGGAAATGTTCTTTAACAAAGGATACAGAATCGAAATTAATTCTAATTTGCCAACGCAGAGCACAATGACCATACACGGTAATACCGTGATGGAGCACACTGTAGACAAGAGCATATACAACAATTTTTCGAACGGATAGTGGCATAAAATATCTTGTGTTGTATAGCAAACAAGACACTGCACGAATTTTCTTACACACATGAGCAAGATGGGTGTTCCAGGTTAGGTCACTGTCAAAGAATAGGCCAAGATATTTTATAGAAGATGTATGCTGTATAGGCTCACATGCACATGATAATAATCTAGACGCATGTAATCATAAAGAGGAGGTCATAATAACTTTTTTTAACGGGTTGTGGAAACATATTAGCTGCGTTTTGGATGCATTAACTTTAATGAAATTTGCTTCAAACCAGTCCATAGTTTTAATTGCCGCAGTTTGTAGAGACGAAAAGGCATCTGAATAAATGGACGCTCTAGATAAAATAACGGTGTCGTCAGCATATTGAAATAGTGAAATTGGTACCACCATGGAGAGGTCATTAACATAAAGATTATATAACAATCAACTTAAGACCGAGCCCTGGGGGACACCTGCTTTGATTGAAAAGAATACGCTTTTTATACCCTCCAAATGAAACACATTGACGCCTATCCTGTAGAAAGTTTTCCAGAAAATGTAGAAAAGAGCCTCGAAAGCCTAACTTTGAAAGCTTTGTTAACAAAATGTGATGGCTAACACTGTCAAATGCCTTGCGGACATCAAGGAACAGTGCGCAGGCAACTTGATTCCGTTCAAAAGATAAATTGAGCACGTCAGAAAAGTCCTCAAGGAGCATTTGACTTTGAGTACCTCGGCCTTGTGTGAATCCGTACTAATAAGGAGCAAGTAAACTGAGTTTATCTAAAAAGTCATTCTAAAATTGACTGATTTAGGGGCTTCCGATGACGCTCAGCAAGTTTGTAATTGGAACTCTATGTTTACTTTCACTAATTAAAACATTCCTTAGTAAATTTTAGGTAATTAGTTAGCTAATTGGCATGTTTCTTTGCAATCTCTGACGTCCACTGTGGCTGGCAGTTTGTTCCTGAAGAGTTTCTTCTTTTCTCGACCACAAATATTCTTTAAAGCATAATGCAAAAAAAAAAAAAACATTGGGCACAAGGAAGACATTTATAACGTTCACCAACTAGCCCAATTACAAGTTCTACAGTACACTATATTTTGCCACACAGTGAGTGCAAGTACCAAGTAGGAATAAAGCACTAATCAATCTGCCTTCATTCGTCCCGAAAACTTCTCTGGAATATGGAAGGCACCTAATGACCAATAGCCACCATAGACAAAATACATTACGTGTTGGAAGCGTTGTGGAAGCTTGCCGTCAGCATGTGCTCAGCTGCCAGCTCAGCATAGTAATGAATAAATAAATAAATAAACTGTCTGCGTACTGCAGCCGACTCATTTTACTCGCCTGCAACTGCAAAACACTTCTTTTTTTTTTTACACGCTACGTAGTATTTTTTTGGCTATATTTTACAGGCGTCATTTGAACCCGACACCTGTGTGCAAAGAACACCGCCTGCGTTTCGCGTAATTGGCCAAACGCTTTTGTCCATTTTACTGACTACTCAACACAGGTGCCGAAAAGTGGCACGCGCGTAGGAAAAACAAAAGCTAAAGAAGAGAAGAAAGAGTTACAGAGTTAGCTGAAAGACAGAAAATCTGAACGAAACGAACGAGCACACCGCGAAAAAATGACCAAAACAAAAATGCGTACGAAAAACACCACAAAAAACAACCTATTTGAATATTACAACATCGCAACTACGCTGGTCGTGGTCTCGAGGTCGCGACAACTTGCCCTTTGCACAGAGTGCTCGCACTTGCAGCGTTCAAGGCTTTGCAAATTTAAATTAATCTCGAAAAAATAAGAAAAAAATGATTACTAAGTTAGGTGTCACAAGTTTCGCCGAACTACATTTCTCGAGAACATATATGGTCACGCTAACCACGCGGTGAAACATATCGCGCACCCCATTCATTCGAGAACCAAGCCATGCACGCCGGTTTCGGCAAGACGAGGACCGGTCATTTTAGAACAAGTCCACGATCCACTTACGCTGACGTAGTTGTCCCCACTCATGATTGGAACAGTTTCACTGGTTTCAAGTTCGAATTCCCCTGCCAAATTGCATGTATTTTCCTCTAATGCACTGAAACAGCTGACGCCGGATCACCGGATTCCGGAACCTCGTGGTTTGATCGTTTGATTTCAGAGCTAGCAGAGAAATCTATGGTGGGGCACACGGGCAGATACACTTCACAGTGGATCCATGAGTGGATCTGCCCGTCTGTAGCAGATCGAGACAACACACAACACTAATCTAAATGTAAAACTAAATTGAAGCAATTTTTTTTTTTTTTATTAAAGCCCCTTGCTTAGGTATTTTTAATTTGATTTTGTTTCGAACTATTCAACAGCAAAGAACGTAACTCGAGTTATGACGTCATGCTTAATTTTAGTTTAGCGAGAGTCACAAGCTCACCGGTGCCAGTGCCTTAGCGTGGTCGCGTGGTCCCGAAACAAGGGTTTCAAGGTTTGTGACCCTTATCACTCTAATGACGCATGTTCTGGGCAGTAACGTTGGTTGCCTCATTGACGCTACATGCATGAGCAGAACTCCCCTCCCCCACCTCCCTCACTCACTACGACTCGCTTCCCGCGCTTCCCGCAGAGCCTGGCCTCCCGTCGTTCGACGCGCCGGACGGCTGCTTTGGTAACTGCAGTGTATTCTGTGGGATACGTACGTTTCGAAGTGTAGCATCTAGATGGCGCTCCACCGCTTTATGGTAACTTAACTTTACGGCAGAGCCGTATGAAACACACAGTTCGTAAACGAAAGTCTAGATGGCGCTTCAAACGACGGGAGGCGGACTGAAGTGAGTAATGGGGGGGTACCCCCTTCCGCGGGGTTCCACAAATGAGGTTGGTTGCCAGAACGTTGGTTGGCAGGGTAGCAAACATTGGTTTCGGCTGTTTTGTTTGTTTAGTTCTCCATTCATTCGTGCGACCAAGGGCCAAGGGTATGATGGCCTGTAGCTGAGCCGGTTGGTTGGCCAGGGGTAGTGTGGTGTGACTGCCCAATTTCCTCGTGTTTTCATCTTCAACCTTGCCTCTAATTTGGGCCCACACAGCGCCAGCACTGGCTAATTTACGTGAATTGGCGTGTTAGCCGCTTCACCTTTGATTTTCGTTTGTATTTTTCTTCCTCCGTCCACAAGGCGACGAGCCACGACGAGCAGGAGAGGGCAACCAAGCAAGCAACATGCAGCGAAAAGTCCAGCAGCGAGTCGCAACTGCGCCGACGCCGGCAGAGGTTGTGCTGTCGTTCAGCAGCCGCGAAGGACCGCTTGGATATTCGGTTACTTTTCCTAACGAGTGACGAGGCGCTCGAGTTGTTTAATTTTTATTTCTTTCGCTGGTGCGGACGGACTGACTACCGGCGGTGGCGCAAGACGCAAACGACTTTCTGGCAATATCTTCGCGACCGGTTATTTTTACACGGTTCGAAAAAAACTCAGCTGCCGAACTCAGTCTTGAGAGCGAGACAGTTCAGGGGGCGGTCAAGCTACGCTGCTCCGGGTGAAATGAACTCGGCGCCCACGTGATAGCGGCTTTCAGAAACGCTGAAAATGTTGTATATCTTTATCGCTGAGCTTCGATAGAGAAGCTACCGCTGCCACTCTGCTTCGTCACCGAACTGAGCCACTACGCGGGAAGACTCCTGACCGCGGGAAGGTTCTTGCCACGACCGGCGAGGTAAGTCGTTTTCTTTTTGAACATATTTGCCAATAACCATGGAACGAGCTCACACACATTTGTAAAATATATTCCTTTTAATCTTTTTTTTTTTTTTTTTTTTTTGGCCGTCGGACTACCGTGCCGCCCATGAGAGCACGTGCGAGTCGCTTGTGGATGGTTCGCAAAATAACGCTGCCGCGCCAAATGTTATATTTTTATTTTTTTTTTTGACTCCAGTCCCTACACACGATTTTTTTCTTTTTCTGTTGCTTTTTGTTTGTGGCAAACTTGCCCCGGCGGTGTTGGAGTTTGTAATCTGGAAACTCCCACGATTTCTTTTTAGTGTTTTTTGTTTTCACGAATTGTTAGATTTTTTTAGTCACCACACTGAAGTGAATCGGAGCAGTTATATAGCCTGCTGGGCAAGCTTACATATAAAGCCTTTTGTCGTTGGAAATGATTTTAATAAGAATATCCACTTTAGATACTTCACAAAATTGGTTTATCCTCAACGTATCGTGGTGAGATTTACTGCAGAGGTGCGGGTAGGCGGGGGAAGCTTGGAGTGGAGTGCAAATAATAACCAGTGTTGGGTAAAGTACATCTAAAAGGTACTTCAAGTAGAGTATGAAGTAAATGAGACAAGATGTACTTCAAGTCAAGTAGTAAGTACACTGGGTGCAATGTACTTGAAGTAAAGTACTATAAATACAATGTACTTTAAAAGTAAAGTACAAGTATTTTAATACAATCTTTCATGATGTCCTTTAATTCCCCTATAGGGAGTATTCACTGGCGGTCATAGCTGAGCTCGCTGCTGCTTTCTTACCACCGGGGAAGAGAGAGAGGGGAAAGATGCTTTTGTAAGAATTTTGAGTGGCAAGTTAATCTTCTATAATCTTCTAGAAGGAGAATAGCGACGTTTGCGGAAGCCTGAGACCTACAAAGGAGAGTCCCGGTGAGAAGAGAATTTCTCCTTCCCCTCTTCTCTTGCGGTTGCCCGAGAGCTGACGGGAAACTCTTCCCGGGCATGGGCTGTGAGCAGTTACCTCAAATGTGGCGTCCAGTGAATTTTTAACTGGTATGCATTGCTTAGGGGTAATCAGGGGAGCATGACCTATTTTCAAAAACAACGGCAAATATTTGATAAAGTCAAGTGGCCACAGAGTAGTTAGTTTCAGGAATGGAGCCAAATTCAGAGTCCCTCTTCTGCATTTGGCGCCGCTTGCACTGGATTGTTGCACACAAGGGAGTTAAATGTACTAGGAGAGAGCATGACGTCAGCTTCATAGCTTCCGCAAGCAATCCTCTCATAGAGGAGTGTTCTCTCTTTAAAGAAAAAAAAAAGTGAGTGTGAAAGTGAGCTGGTGATAATTAATCATAATGTGACACCTGAGATTGGGGTGCGAAAAAATTAAGGAACTTACAAGTCGAAGGTAAAGACAAAAGATAATGTCTCAAAACATTGTGACGTTCTCCTCTGTTGTCTTTTTCTTCGACTTTAAAGTTTAATCGTTCCGCACCACAGTTTCAGGTGCTAGATTATGATTAATTTTGCTCTCATAATATTTTAAACCTCCTCGCTTGCGCTGACCGACTGAGAAGTAGCGAGAGTTCAAAAAGGTACTGGAAAGCCGCCCCCAGAACAAGAGGAGCGATGCGTCGTCTGCTCACGTCTCTGCTGAGAGTAGAATATCCCTCCCAGAATTTCTTCGTAGTTGACAAAGCATCATTTCGTGATACAAATTTAACAAAACCAAATTTGGGGACTGTACTTTGAAGTCGGGTATTGTACTTTCCTCGGAAAGTGCCAGAAAAAAAATACTTTAAGTAAAGTACAAGCACATACTCGGAGAATGTACTTCAAGGAAAGTACAAGTTTCCTAAACCTACTTGAAGTAGTACTTTAAGTACAATGTACTTAAAGTACTTCCCAACACTGATAATAACGCATTAGTTTATCTCATTCAAAAGAAAAACCTATTTCGGCAATTGCAGCCGCATTCGTGGATAACGTCACAACCGTGTTTGCCTAGTTGCCCGTGTCGCCGACAGATGTCGGGAGCGTCGAGGATGCGTGCCGGTGCTGAGCCTAGCAGATACTCATCGGAAGGTCTTCACTATGCTGGCGCGTGTCTGCACAATTCTAAAAGTGCAATAATTTATTAATTAAAAAATTTATTGCAATTTGTTAGGCAATTGTGTTCCATACTTGAAACGTTCTAGTACCTCAAACATTTAGCAATTGAATTTACAGATGCCAGACGACTTGTTCACGGCGCTCTTCATCAGATAGTTTAACACATACCATGTGAACACTTGAAATGGGCTGATAAACATGGCTATCTTCCAGAGCCTTCCATACTCTCGAGCTCCTTTCCCTCAGTGTATACTGCCACAGGCTAAGCTTCTAGGGGGAGAATGGCGATGTCCGGGTACACAGACAATACTTTAACAATAACAATACTTTATTTCAACTCGGGAGAGCTAGGGTGTGCTGGAAAGGCCAAAGGACCGTACCGAGGGGCCGAGCACAGGGTCCGGTCCAAGCAAGAGGAGAGTTCCTCCTTCGTTTCATGGCCCCTTTAATTGCAGATTAATTATGAAAATGTCACACTAGCTTTACAGGTCTGCAAACATTATGAGATGATGGCAGTGGCGTAGCCAGGATTTTATTTCGGGGGGGGGGGGGGGGGGAGTTCACCGGCATTATTCCCCCCCCCCCCCCAAATGACAAAGCAGGGTGAACTCGGCGGTACGGACGCTCGCGCAAAGGTTAGGGAGGCGCTGTTAAGATAAAACGGGTAAAGCTGCATTGTCATTTTTCAGAACGGAGCAGGCTTTCATTACAGGAATATGGCCTGGTGGCTCACTGTTCTACCGTAGTTGCGGTCCACAAACTTAAAAGCTTCCTCACAGCACATAACTCCCTCTGCTTTTTGAGGTACCATTGCATTACCAACGCGTGCCGGCCAGACAAAACAAAAAGATAGCTATACTGTCATAAAAAATTAAACAGCAACACACAAAAAAATTGCAAGATTACAGCAAGCGTTTATGCACAAACACTTGGCAATATTCCAAGCCGCCATTAAAATGGCCGAGACAGCTGAAGTCATGCCGCGAGTAACAAGTCGGCAACGTCACCGCTTTAACATTCCCGCTGGAAGCACGAAAGAGCATTTTAAGCGTTCAGTGTTCCTTCCTTTCATGGATTACCTGATCACAAAGTTAGATGGGAGATTTAAAAAGCACTGGCGTACGTTGCAATTACTTTCGTCGCTTCTGCCTGCAAAGATCTTGGAAAGCGGGGCAGGTCTCGGCGCTGAAGAGTTTTTGGAGCTCCATTCAGGCCTGGTTTCATTTCCTGAACTCCAATGTGAGCTGCTCATATGGGCTGCCAAATGCAAGAGGGAGAAGCGTGAAACGCCCGTCACGTGTGCGCTACAGGCGGTCGCCCTCTGTCCGGAGGCCCTATTCCCAAACGTTCATCGTCTCCTCAAGATCCGAGCGAGTCTGCCCGTAACAACGGCGGAAGCTGAGCGCTTGTTCTTTTCACTACGACGGTTGGAAACATACCTGAGAGCATTCACTTCGGATGAGCGACTGCTCGGTCTGGCGCTTTTGAATGTTCACCGTGACATGGAAGTTCAAGCGGAGGACGTCCTGGATATTCTTTGCCGTGAACTCAGGTGGCTGTATCTTAAAATGTAGGCGCTTGGCATAAATGAAATGATCAAGAGAGCTTGTAAATTACTTCCTGAAATAACTAGTCACAGTTACTTTTTTATTCATGGTAATTTACGGCGTGCTAAAGAACGCTACTACTTCAAGGTGCTCAAGGCAGCAGAGGGGTGTACGGACGTCACGTGGAAGGAGTTAAAATTCTTTTTTAAATCGAAACCGGTCATCTATCTCAATTAATAAAATAGTGCATAAAGCTGTTGAACTAACCGAATGTTCTTTGGCGAATGCTTTTAACCTGCATTTTGTGAATATTGGAAACTGGATTGTTACTGTAAAGTATTGTTTTTGATGATAGAAACAGTAGCTCGATTTTTTTAGATCCGGTTGTAGAACCTGAGGTCATTAATGTGATTTTACAACTTAAGAAAAGTGGAGCTCGTTACGTGGATGGTTTACAAATAAGGCCTGTTAATTATGTTGTTCATTTATTAGCGTCAGTGCTAATGCATATATTTAATCTTTCTTTGATGACGGGTGTTTTTCCTAAACGAATGCAAATAGCAAAAGTGTCAGTACTACACAAAAAGGGGAGAGTAAATGTTATGGGTAATTACAGACCGATTTCTATATTGTCAGTATTTTCTAAAGCACTTGAAAAGGTACTTCATACACGTACAACTAATTTTTCAACTAAGCATAACTTGATAGTTTGCTTTTATAAAGCTTAAATCTACCGAGGCTGCGCTAGTCGTCCAAAAAGAATTCATCTTGAAAATTTCGAAGAAAAAAAATTGTTCTTGGAGCATTCATAGACTTCACAAAGGCTTTTGATTGCCTCAACCATAAAATTTTACTAGCGAAATTGGATACATATGGGATTCGAGGGTATGCTTTGCAGTGAGTGAAGTCTTACTTACAGCATCGAATGCAATTACTAGTTTATATTGATGGATATTCGTCAAGTTCGAAGCGTATTCTTACTGGTGTTCCACAGGGATGTATATTAGGTTGTTTTCTTTTCAATATTTACGTTAATGATATTATAAATATTAACTCTTGTGCAACATTTATCAGCTATGCCGACGACACTAGTTAGCTTTTTTTCAGCTGAAAATGTTGATGTGCTATTTGATATGGAAAATCAGGCGTTATCTGCATTAGCAACTTGGAGTCGTATTAATTCACTACAGATCAACGTAGAAAAAACAAAAGCAGTGCTTTTTCGCCCAAAACATAAGCTAGTCACAATTACAAGAGATGCCGTTTTTAACTTGTCTAAAATAGAGATTGTAAACTCTTTCAAGCTCTTAAGTTTCATTTTTACTGAGAATATGTCATGGGATAGTCATGTCAACTACCTTAGTTTCTAATCTGTCATAAGTAGTCGGTGTGATAAACCGCCACCGGTACATGTTACCAGCAAAGGTGAAATTATTAATATACAATTCGTTATTTTACTCCCACATAAACTATTGCAATTTAGTCTGAATTAAGTACAACAAACTCAACGAATCTAAAAAAATACACTTGTTGCAAAAAAAAAAAAGAAAAAAGAAAGCGTTAAGGGCTACAGAAGACGTTCCATTTGACTTCTACACAGCTAGTTTATTGAAGAAATTTCGCGTTATCAATATACATGCTCTACTTAGCTATAGATGTGTGACTAATCTAAAACTAGAACAAATTAGGGGTTCAAACGTTTGATAAACCTTGGACAGCTCTCTCAAAATATTCACGCGTGTTCTACCCGTCGTGGGGAATGTTGGGAGGTGGTCACTGCAAGAACGAACTATAGCACACAAATGCTTAAACCTACTATTCCACAAATAATTAACCTACTTGAAGATAAAAGACTGGAATTCAGTACATTGGCTCTTAGAGAAATTCAACTAATTTTCTCCACAAATGAATCTGAGTATGAACTAAATTTTTGGGGTCTCATAACTTCTGTCTGAAAATAGGTCACTTCCCTGTTATAGCCGATGATAAAATATATTATGTTCGAAATACGCTTTGTTAAATTGTGGTAATCAAGATTTGTAATTTTTTTTTTTTTTCGTTCATTTGTCAAGGACTTGTCAAGCTGTGCCATCCAGCTTTTTTCGTTGATCGCCACCGTCAATAATTGACATCCATTAATAATTTTAGTCGAAAGCACATAATTTTGATCAGTACTCAAGGTGTGCATTACTGACATTGTTTTATATTATCACCATGTGTTTGTTTTATTATGTTCACTTTGGTTTGATTGAACTGTGTATTTTAGTGAGGATAGTTGGTTATACTTGGCCTTGAAATTGCCATCCTTCACCCCACAAGTGTCTCGAAATATCCGTTCTCTAAATATCTGAGATCAAGTTACGCATCCCATCAAATATATATGAATGAAGGAATATTGCCCGTTTTATTTACTTGAGCATTTTCTACCCCACAAACACTCTTCCCGAAAACATATAAGTTGGAGATAGTCCGCGCTTCCCCTTTGCTCCATGCCCCACGCAAAACCGACTGCGTGTGCAGGGGAGCCAGCGGGCCCCCTGAAGGAGGGGGGGGCAGGTTGGGCATTTCGGGAGGGGTTTCGACCCCCCAAACCCCCCCCTCTGCCTACGCCACTGGATCATGGCATACATGCACACAGAAGATACACTGGCATATCAGTCAATCAATCAATCGGTCGTTTAGTGTGCCCCTGGACAGCTAATAGGCCCTAGGAGGGGTGCACATACATGAGGAGGAGTGCGCATAGATGTGACACAAAAAAGAATATAATAACCCGGTAAGCATCAGCATACATGTGATATTATTGCTGTCTATTCGTTTAATAGTTGGTGTGTTGAAGATACACTTGCATATGTCACGAAAAATATATAATAGTCTGTCAAGTGTCAACAGACATCATTGTCCATTCATTCAGTGATTGATGCATTACCTTTACGTAAACTTTTTTGCCAGAAGCTTTCGTAAACAACCTTTTCTTTTGCATGCCTTCGATCGAAATTGCAGCTTATTTTCTGAAGCAGCTGTTTCCGTTGGTTCACGGAAATATTCTCTTGTCTGAAATACAGCATTAGCATGCTTCTAGAATGCATGAAACTCTACAGCTTGCTTCACTAGTTGCTTGTACTACATGACCAACTTTTTAGCAATTGTGAGAACTGCCTTCGATGTTGAAAAAGGAAGAGAAAAAAATTCAGTTTAGGAACTGTCAGGCTGGCTATCCCAAGACAATTATATGCTGAGCTTCGTGTGTGGGGAGGCGTTGCTTTTTTGCATCACAATAAGGCTGTGACCGAAGGTGGGTGTTTAGGCTGATGGTGGTTGATGTTGAGCCCACAATTGCAAAATGGTTAGAGAATTGCGGTCCTCGTACAGTATTGTGTAAGGTTGATGCACTTTCATTTCTGAAAGCTCGAGCCTTTTCTTTTTGTTGCTTTGCTATCAATGTTTTACATCAGAGAAGCACTAAACTTATTGTGTGCCATTACGACTGTAAACCTGCTACTCTGTGGCCACTTTGATTACAGCTGTCCACAAATTACTGCAAGATTTCATACATATCTAATGACTTTATTTACCATACAAGTATGGTGGGAGCTGAGGAAAAAAGCTGTGCAAGCAGCTTGACTGGTCCTCAGCCCCCCACAGGTACACAGCATTGGGGAAGTCATACACAAGAATTTATATAATACAAAATACTTAACAACAAAAAATTAACAAGACAAAACAAAAGCAATAACCTGCTAGCTAATCAACAGCAGTAAGGATTGTTTAATTTGAAAGAAAATAATCCTTAATCCTTAAAATAATCCTAAGTCTTTTATCCAGCTTGCCAAGTGTTAAGGCAAAAGATTTATATGTAGGCATGTGAAAAAGCAACAGAAAGGAGGTATTGCAAGAGAAAGTATACTGGTTAGGAAACGTCGTCATCTAAATCATTTTTCCTTGTCTCAGGTTTCAATTTTGATGTATGAGGGTTTATTTTGTTCTTGCTCAAGAGTTGCCTTCTCATAATGTGGCTAACACTTTGCTACATTGCTTGGGCTATTCACGTAGCAAGCACTTTTCACACAGCAGCAGCGTGTCCTTGTAATCTCGATTGGTTTTACTGCACATGCACAAGTGATGGAAGAAATGTTTTTGCAATTGTATTTTACTGACTTGTTTCCTGCCATTTCTTCATCACTTTATATTTTTCCAGCTTTCAAAGCTCTGTGAAGGCGTGAGAGTATGCAGTAATAACTGTAGCCAATATAAACTCTTGACTATAGTGGATCTTCTTAATTTGAAGTGAAAAGGTGCTCCGAGACAAATGTTTGAAATGACAAATACATGTAGCGTTTCCAGAGCAGCCTGTTACATGCCAGGATGAGATTATTTGGCCTTTGCAATATCACCACAGATCAGAGGACCACACTATTTTTCCATGGCAAGGGTCAGTGAGACAAAAATATCTGCCCTGCTTTCTGTTACAAGGTGGCGGGAGCTAGTCGTTCACTTTCCGCATGTTCCAGCTGTCCAGTTTTTGCAAGCGTGGCCCCTTGCAGGATTAGTTGAAACTACATTTCCACAAAAATAAAGCCGATTAATACACTAACACTCTAGTCAACCACACAGTTTAGACTAGCGAAGTCAAATTTATTTCTTATTTTGGGGTATTACTTCCAGCTTTCAAGGGGCGATGCAATGATTTTTGGACTTTGGCCAATTATGTGTGGGAATTGGTCTGTTGCCTAAAAAATAAAAAGCAGAAAAATATTTTTTCTTTCTATGCCCTAATGTTTAAAAAAAAATCAAAGTTTTGGGTACTTTGACTTTTGCACCGTCCCTCTAGGGACGTCATGGGGGGTGTCAGCTGGTTTCCTGCTCACAGGGCGGAGAATAAAAATCAAGATGATTTAAATTAAAACCCGTTCTACTACAATGATTTAAATCGAACCTTTCCTGCAGAAATACTCCAGAAGATAGTTTTTATTCACCGTTTATCTACCATTTGATGCTTCCTACTTGCATTTGTTTTGTCCCAAAATCAAAGAATCGTCAAGCAACAAGGTTTTACAGGCTAATACTAAACAAAAAGCGCTGCTCTTTTGATGACCAAATTGGAGCATTGAGCTAGTTCTTTCTTCCTTCCACTTCATTTGTCAGGTACATAATGTCCTATTGCAAGCAGATTACAACTCAAAAGAAACGAAAAAAAGTTGTCTTATTGCGAGCAAATCAGAATGCAAAAAAAAAAAGCAAATAAAGGTTTCCTAACTATATAAAAAGAAATTGGGCTGTTTTTGTTCCAGTATGCTAGGGATTTCATCAATGAAAAGGGTTTAATTAAACTGTACTTTAGATTTACAGTAATCCTTTTTTCCGCCTCGTTATCAGTGATCGGGTAGATTGATCAATCAATCTGCCTCACAAAAAAATAGATGTAGTTATAAAGAATCACTATTTTCTAGCTACGGTAAATTAAATAAATTAATGTGATTTAAATCAAATGAGTCTGATTTACTTGCCATATCTTTAAAAAATGTAATTTTTTTCAAGAAAATTGTTATTTTTGTGTTTTGTTTGTTGGGTTGTCTTCAGAGCCTCCAAAGCTCCCTCCGCATGACCAAAAGTGCAGCGAGAAATTGAGACTAGAAGACGGTTCAGACTGGAAGGGTAGGAGGAGAGAGGGCGTGGTTTGGTTGACTTTTATTAGACGGCGCCACGGAAACTTGTGTGCTCCTTGTGCTCCCCATGACCGCCACACGCAACTGCAGATCAAAAAATAATTAGTTCTTTTTTTTTTTCTTTATTATTATGCAGCGGAAATGCATTAGTTTGGTGTAAGATGGTGCGTTTTCTCTCACTTGTGCCAAGGTAAACAATATTAAAAGTATGAGCTGCAAATTCTTTCAACATTAAAAACCGTTAGATTGCCCCTTTACCTGATTATGGCCAGATAGCCAGGCCTGTTTCTTCAAACGATTGCAGGCTTGTGGAGGCGGTTACTGGCGGCCTTGGGCAGGCATCTTTATTTCAGCACTTTTCCTAGAGCTATTACCTGTTATCAGCGCTTCCCCGTTTCCTTGCGGGGGGGCTATGAGGAAGGAGACACCTCTAGTGAAAGGAAAGCTTTTGTCTAAACGACTTGGTAGGAAGGTGCTCTTTCTAGGGCAAGGTTATTGAGATTAGATGCCTTATGTCGAGCTTGCTTTATGGGTTCTTCACAAAAGGTGTGAATTATCAGTTTGTTCAAAGAGCACATTTCCTTTAAACAGTACTCCAAATGCAACTTGCTTATAGTAGACCCATTTCCTGTGGCATGTAATAGAGGTAGTCTGCTTTCTATGGCACTGATGTGGTTGATGTAGCACCTGTCTAGATTGAATGCAGCGAAATTAGAATTCAATTTTGGGACTAATTTCTGCAGCACTGGCTATGCTTTCTTTCTGGTACCTTGCACACTCTGCCGCTGTGCCCTCCCTCCGACTTCTTAAAACTAGCCACAAGATTAGTATTACTTTACCGTAAGTGTTATCAAAATTATTGCATATAGACATGCATGTTTTAAAGCTGCACCAAAGAAGCTTCCAAGATCGTCTGTTCTTGGTGATAACTTATCTTACGGGTGGTTCTCATTTGAACCCGTTCGCATTTCTACCTTCTCGTTTTCACCTTGTTTCAACCCGTGCGACGCCTATTTCCCTACTGAAAATGTGATAGAAGTTTGTGCCATACCCCTTTCTCAGTGGAAAGGGGCATGGCATAACTTCTAACACCAGGGTATTATTCTTGGCGTCGGCTGGCCACATTCGAATTCGTGAAGACGGGTACCCGTGAAGACTCCCTGGAACACGCCCATCACGCTTCCGGCCAATGGCACCTCATTTGCTATACTTCCTAATGAATTGCCAAACTCTTTCTATATACAGCTCTGCTTCAGTTCTCTAACTCTCCAGAGATCTCAGAGCTACATACTGTGGTTGGGACACTTAACGCTCTCTGTACATGTGCATATATAATTGATGCTGTTACATTCGGTTGTTACTAAGCATTAGTGCTTTTATGTAAAACTTGCATTTGCATGTTGTAGCACTCATTCTTGAGGACAACACATTACTATAGTAGGTTACAAGTCAAGAAGGTAGCGGCAAATGCCCCTCAAAGGGAATAATATATCCCTCCGCCACCTCCGCATCCAATAGCGTCCCATCGTTTCCGTGACGTTGCGGCCAACGCGCGAGGAGGGTCGTGCCTTTCTGTACATATTTGCTTTATCTCTCGACTTTGACTTAGCATTGTGGAAGCCACGAGAGGGAGATTAAGTCTTCCCCCTTCCGATGGAAACAAAGACGACTTTCGGGGATTAGCTTCCCCCTCCGATTGATACAAAGGCTGCTTTCAGGGGCTCGGTTCCTTCTCCGATGAATACGAAGGTCGCTTTCTTAAAAAGTGGGGGTCGGAGACAAGTTGACACCACTCTGTGGCCATTATCTATCCATTGAAGCGGAACAAGGAGCGTTTCCAGTGAACTCTTCTTTCGATTGCGGAGGGATTTGAAACCGGCGCACCACGCTTGTGGGAGGAGCTTCTCCTACCTTCTTAACTTGTAACCGACTATAGTATACTTGCTGGTTTATCTTGATTTCTGCTCTCGTTTAGCGTTAACAGATTTCTCGCATCTTTTTATGGTGCATACAGAAATTTTTGTACATTGGAAGGGACCGGAGAGCTGAGTTGCAATCCAATGATCTTCAAGTAAATGGGCCTAGAATAAGCAGCCCGACTGCTGTGTGTTTCTATTCCTGTCTTAGGCAGGGCTCGCTGATGCGTATCTTCCTCTTTATGTGGCAGCAGTGTTTTGCACTCTGTCTCGCATGTGAGTTGTATTGGCTACAAGCAGGGTGTCGAACCGAAATTTTTATCGGTTTGGTTCCAGTTCAGGTTCGCAGATTCCGGTTCAGCTCCGGTTCAGTTCCGGGGAGCAAAAAATAATGGTTTGAACCGGTTCGAACCGCTTTGAACCGCAAACTGAGAATATATTTTTCGCATTTTTTTGGCAATAGGCACTACTTCAACAGTGAAACGAGTATCTAGCTTTTTATCATTCGTGGAATCCACTTTTATTTTCAGGTAGAAAAATAAATTGCGCTATTTAATTTAAATGAAACAGTAAAAGAAAGCTAGATTAACATATATGACTCAGCATCTATTTTTTTTACCTCAATCGCATATATTTTACCTAAATCTAATAGTTATCAGTTTGGAGATCGTCTAAAATACCCGTTAATGCTACAACTTTGCGTCGCAGTATTAAAAGTAGACTCCTGCTGTGCTCTTGAACTTAGGAATTAATTACAGTGCATAAAATCATGAAATGAGCACGTCCTCGCCATATATACCCTGAAATCTAGTTTACAAAATACGTTTTACGATATATGTGATAACGACTCAACTGAACTAAAAGCAATAATATTTTCAAAATGCTAAAACAGTTTTAGGACAGACCCTTTCATCTACCTTTTATAGAAACACTGAGCGGAAATAACAACGCTTACTTTCCTGACCAATATTCTTTACACTCAGGACCGTTATGCATGCAAATAATCATGCAGAAAAGAGGGACCTTTGTACTCAGATCGGATCTGGCCTAAAATAGCGCGTACCGAAGTGAACAATTTTGACATAGCTTGGTTTGGGGTTACAATTTGAACATCGGTCAATTCAATTTACAAATAAACATGACCCTTGCTATTTTTTATATTTTTGTTAAATAGAACAAAGTAGTATTTCATACTCTGCTCGACATTACAGGTACTTAATTGGTCACTTTCTGACGGCCTGCGTGCGCAATCGTCATAGTTCCGCCATGCGCCACTGTGTACTTTGTTTTCGTCCAGCCCACAGACACATAAAATTCTTGTTCATCACACGAAAGGAGAAACAGACTTCTATATGTTTGAGAAGTTGAATATGCGTCAGGAAGATATATGTTATTTAAATCAACTTCAAAATAAAACATTTGTTTAAGGTTCTCCCAAATCACTTCTATTGAGAATAAAAACGCCGAAAAAAAATTGCAGGGCATATATCAGATAATTTCGGGGTGCATTTACTTACGATGTATATTTTTAGGGTGATCGGCCCTTCATTTATGTTGTCAAGTCTTCAGGCAGCAATAAAAATGTTTTTGTCATTAATAATTTTGACTGTATGAAGTTCACATAGCCACTTGAGACTGACATGGAAGGATGGTGCTCGAGAATACGCCATCTGTTGAGTCTGCGGAACACGCTTTTCTGTTTGCAGTTTGGCAGTGTGAAACACCGGGTCGCGGGCTACGCCAAAAAGGACTGTGTGCTCACATTACAGATCTGAAGGCAAATACACGAAATGTGCAGAAAGAGAGATAATAAATGGTATTCTTCTAAATAATCCTATACAGGACGCCTTACTGCAAAAATCAATGTATAGAAATGCAGGTTTTAAACGTAAACAGGTCTGACGGAACTCCGTCTGCTTGGGTCAAAAATTTGAGAAATACTTTCACCAACCAAGTCATGAAGATTTAGGAGCCAGACGTTTCAATAGGTCGGGCTCAATAGGTCGACAGCCACTTAATCATCGGCGTATGTCAACGGATTAGGGCACTTAGAGAACAAAAAAGTCCGAGGACACCTAAACACTTATAAGTTGTGAAGGCGAAATCATGAATGTCCTTCTTCTGCTCCCTTAGTTCGTCGCTAGCCAATGGGAACCTATCCATCAAATTCCTGCTACACATGACATTGGAAAGGTGGGAGGCGCCGTTTGGCGCGGCTTCAAAGCTGATGACGTCGGTTCTCTCCATGGGACAGTTAATGCTTTCGCATTAAAAGTGAAGGAAGCAAACGACACACCGTAGATGGAAAAGAAGCTGCAGCTCCCCACGTGCAAATAGTCGCCCCTGATGAAAATACCGAACCGACTTTGAAACGTCGGACTCAAAACTGTTCAGGACTTGGTTGGTTATCGTCCGTATTTCTCTAATGGAGATGCGTGCAATGATGCTCCTAATTACACATAAATATCGCTAAGAACAGACAATATATTTCTAATTTAAATCACATTTGGACGTCGGATTGCACGAGCTCGAAACTTCGCAGAATACTGTCTCGGGAGGCTAAAGTTATATTTGGTTTTACGTGCGCTTGTTTTGCGGCCTCATTTTACAACACTGTGCTTTATCAGTCATGCGTACTCTAACATTTTATTAGGCTGCCGCATATCATCGCGAGACTACTTTACAATTTGAACATCCCATTTGCTACACTTTGTTTCAGCTTAAAGGGATACTTCAGCGAAATTTGAAATATGCCCGTCGTGTTCAAAAATAGGTTGAATATGATCCACAATATCCGTAAATAACAATCGCACGTTTGTATTTTGAGCCTGATGGCTCTATTTTTCCTTATAAACGGCCCACTTTGGCAAGCGCTCGGAGAAGGCCCAGCTTAGAGCACGTGACATCCGACGCAATCGTGATGTGGGTCGTCTCGGAACAAGCAAAGCTACCGCGAGGCTGACGTCGAGAGGATGGCCTAGTCGTTCCAGCCACCGAAGCGGCTGCTTTTGTAAGAATTTTGAGTGACTGGTTAATCTTCTATAATCTTGTAGAGGGACAATAGCGAGTTCTGGGATGCACAAAAGGAATTCTCGGGAAGAGGGGAGTTCCTCCTTTCCCTCTTCTCTCGTCGTGACCGGAGGCAAGACAATAACCGTCACTACCTCTCAAGGTTCCTAGACGGGCATTACAAGCGAGGCGTTAGCGATATCCACCAAGTGCTCTTTGCTAATCGTTTAATTCGGTTTAAAATTCCTTTTCGTGTCTTTTTTAACCAGATATTGGTGTGTCCGACGTGATACTGCTCCTTTGAACACATATAGACCATAAAATAAGCGCCAAAATTTCGTTGTAGTACCCCTTTAAAGGGGCATAAGGGACGAAGAAAACCAAATGCTGCTTCGGAAAGCGTGCCTATCAGTGTCGTACACGAGTGTTCAGTGAAGACATTGGTCTAGAGCGAGAGATAATAGCGATATAGAATTCTAGAGGAAGGACTGGCTGAATAAAGCCCCTTCATGTTTTGAAAGTTGCCCAAGGTGCGTCGATGCACGAGGCACGTGCTACGTGCATCCCTGGGGAAGATCATGGTGGAACAGCGCAGCACTGAGCTAGATTTAGGACGACATGCTCTTCCCGGAAGTGGCGCGCGGCACGTGTCTCGAGCATTCTCACAACAATGTATGGCGCCACTTTTCCCAGGATAGAGGGGCTTTATGGCTGAATAGCCGCAAGTGACCCCTTCTGATCTCTTCAAGCACGTGATTCTCACTCAAAATTTTGCTTGGAACACCTGTAAATTGGTGGGGCGTTCACATCTTCATAACTGGATGTTAATTTCCAACACTTACGAAGATTGCGCATGGTTGTTGCACACTCTTGTTTCAGTTCTCTATTGGTTAAGACCAAGGACGTCATCAACAAAAGAAATTGTGCTGAATATTCTGAATCTATTTCACAAATTTATGTTCAAAATATGTTGAATTGTTTTTCTTTATTTTATGTTTAATGTGTTACTAGAGTCACACTCACTAGTTAGAGCGAACGCGATGCAAATTAAAAAATGGCTAGAAACGCTTTGCAGGGCCCCTTCAAGTTCAGACTCAGCCGATGCTACAAGCGCGAGCGTGTGCTCCTGACCAGTGCATGCACTGCAGCAGCGCTCGTGCTTGGCAAGAACGCTGAAAGCCCGGAGCGTGCTCTTTTAGCTTCTGCTACGCTCACACTTAAAGTGAAACCGAGTATTGTGTTCAGAACATCCCATTTAACCAGAAAACTGAACTGTTTAACATGGTTTGTACGCGACATCTTCGCACTATATCCTGGTAGTCACAAATTTCTTTTTGCTCAGAAAATCAAATCCCCTGGTGTACAAGGCATGCTGCAGAAGGTTCGCGCTCAGTGGAACTCGTGTATTCAGAAACAAAAATTATTATTTCTTGGTGCAGCGTCGTGAGGAACGACGCGAGCGTCTGGCATCATGAAAACCCGCTTTCTGGCAGGAGTGATTTTGCAAACGAAGTTGCTTTGCGGTATCACGCTGCCTTGTCTGCACCCAAGATGCAGAGCAGAGGAACCTTTACAACACAGTGTGTTTTAACTCCCACCCCCCCCTTTTTTATTTTATGATGCTCTTCCAGAGATTACTTTTTTATTTCTGAGGGACTCCCTTGTCTGTTTGGCCCGGGGTGCCGATTCAACAGTTATATTTGTGTCATTTGTTAACATTAATCCTCCATTTCTTTTATTTTGCATTAAAAAAATCAGTAAGCTTAAACACAAATGCGAGAATTTGAGCTGCTGCCTCTAAGGCCACTAGAATCTTTCTTTTCATGTATCCCTGCCGTACACACTTGTAGTTTTATTTATCGTCAGACTGATAAGCCACATTTAGTCCTTTCAATCCTTCGATTCTCGGGGACAACTTTCAAGAGACAGTTGAGCAACAACGAAAACATGTTTGGCTGCCTCAATTATGTGTACATGTAAAATGGTTCATGCGACAATTTTTGTACTTTCAGTAAATACCACTAAGAGCTAATCCCTGACGTTGATAGCTTTCAAAAACACAGTATTTTTCTCCCCTTAATGACAGATGCAGAAAAAATAAAGGAAAGAAATAGCTTTTCCCTCCTCAACTCGTTATTAGAACAAGCGGCGATGTTATCCGACGCTAATTGTAGACCGCCAGTGTTAGAGTTCGGCTATTCTCATCTTTGACTGAACACAAGCCAACACGAATGTTTGGCGATGCTAATTGCCAAGAACCCGAGCACTTGACTCGGGCTCATGACAATCGAGTACGTCACGATGTCACGTGACTCGCCGCGAGAAGTCGTGATGGCATGTGATGTCACGATGTCGACAACGCTAATACATATACATTCCGTTGCAACTCAAGAAGGTAGGGCAAGGGAAGAAAAGGCCGGGGAGGAAGAAGCAGACGGAACGCTGGAGAAAAGAGGGGGAAACCTCCTCCTCTCTCCAGCGTTCCGTCTGCTTCCTCCTCCCCGGCCTTCCTTTCCCTCGCCCAACCTTCTTCAGTTGCAAGGGACTATAATGACGTACTCAATTTAAGCCGACTTGACGCGGTGAGTCACGCGACTATGTCACAAGGCCACGTGACGTGACATTATTTGACAGCATCTCTTGACACTATGACGTCACGTGACCACATGACACATGATTAATCGTAGTGCCAATACAAAAGCGCCACGAAAACCCACAATTTTTCATACATTGCAATTCAGTATATGACAATTTGATCACTACATCAAAATACAGCTGCCAATTTTTACTTCTCGAAACACTCATATTGTAATAAATAAATATTACCGTGAACCGTTTTGAACCGGTTACCGTTATATTTTTTTCCGGTTCAGTTCCAAGATGGTGGCGAAGATTTCGGTTCGGTTCAGTTCCGGTTCGGCTAAATATAACGGTTTGGTTCCGGTTTTCGGTTCGGTTCGGTTCCGGTTCGACACTCTGGCTACAAGGCTCTGTAGGCATCTTGTGGCCAATTTTATTATCATATTATCCGGTAAAAGTTGAGTTAGTGTCAATGTCTTTAGTAAGTATTTCTACCGACGCTTGTTCATATAATACGTGCATCATAGAGTGCAAATCAAATTTGTAGTATTACTATGTGTAGGTACTATTAAAAAGGATGTTTTAAATGGGAGGGTGTTATATGGTGTGGTTCAAACATTTTGAACAAAGTATAATGAGCCGGTAGAATGAGTATGTGCACGTAGCGAGTACAACATTTTGTCAGACATGCTTTAGTCATTGGTCCCTGTAAAAATATTACTCTATATAACTAAATTTCTCAAAATTGAAACAAGTTCAGGCATAAATGGCTAAAACGCGTGTTTGGTGCTGCTTCCAAGGAACATATATTTCTGTCGCTCAGAAAAAACTGTGATGGTCAAAAGGAATAATATTTATGTGAATTTTGTGTAATCTTAACTTCTCTTCTGAAATTCTGAGCTATATATCTATTTGGAATCTATGTCTTTTATTGCATAACCCACATTCATTCGTTTCATCGTCCGCATTTACTAGCGTAAAAAGCTAATTTCGGTTTCTCGAGGAGCTTCCCCCCTCAGTTCTACAAATATGTCACGGTAAGAAACTAATAGGAAATTTCTGTTGTCTGCACAAGATGGCGACGTAGACCAGTGGTTCTCAACCACTGATGTCTCGCGGACCCCTCGTGGATCGGCGGAGATAATGGAGGACCCCGTTTGCGGTGAGGGGAAGGGAAAGGTATAGGTTAATTATGATAATGAGTTAATAAGTGAACATAACTAAGGGGTGGTGTGAAGTAGACTTCTCTCATTGACATACACACGAGAAAAATCACCTGAAAATTGGAACGTTTCTTCTCAATCGGATAAAAGACAACTTTTATTGCCGGGCTTGACTGACGAGGCAGGGCTTCGCGGACCCCAAGAATGCCTTCGTGGACCCGGTCCGCGGACCCCCATTTGAGAACCACTGACGTAGACCATACTTATTGGGCGAAGCCAGGGCGTCAAATATCGCTCCAACAGCGGCGCCATAATGATGTCACGCACGTAAGCAACGGAAGTCAACTAATGATATCTCACGTCTGATATTATACTTAGATAATCGTAAAATGGATAACCTCATTGAGCTTTAGCTCACCTAGCATCTCCTATCGCACCGCGGTCGGCCTTTAGGCTTCGAGCGGTACGCCGACACCGTATGTTGTTTGTGCTACCGTATGTCATGCCTCAGCGGAGGGTTTGTGAGGGAAATTGTTTGCAACTTCGGTCGGTCATGCAGCATCCTGATACGATTCTCAAACGACGAGCCTCAAATGCGTTTTCCCTTCTTCAACCAGAAAAGTGCCGATCTGCTTGCAGAAAAAGGACGAGAAGGCTGGGAATATAAATGAATTGAATTGCCTTTAACATACTCGAGGACCGTCGCATGTCAAGTTACTGCTGAGGAAGATCGTGGTAGAGGAAAATCAACGGAAAACTCACGACCCCTTGTCGGGGGAAATGCGGAAGTACTGTGTCCTTTGGATACACCTGTAAAAAATGAACGCCCCAAAATTGGTGTGCTGATAGTTGAGCTGATAGCATGTCCCTCCTTGCTACTGATTTTGCGAAGTTTTGGGACCAAAACTGCTTCAGATTATGATTAATTTGTTTTTGCTTCACTTTGTTTTATTACAAATCTTATCCACAATAAGGTTCCATAACCACATTCCACGACGAATGCGAGCCGTAGCTGAAGGAGTAGCCTGCTTAAAATGGTTACCAGACAACAAAAGTCCTGCATACGTTTGAAACTGAAACTGTATCCCAGTCACGTGATGTAGTGGCGTCCAACTAATACAAGGGCACCAATAAATAGTAGCTCAATGTTTTTATCACTACACATTTCCCGCAGGGGCACCTGTGAAAGCAGGTGTTTGGAGAGTGCGTCTCCACGGACCCCGAGCCATGCGGGCTCGCCCGCCCACGTCTGGCTGTGCGTGGTTTCCCGTGTCTGGGGAAAAGGGCATCCTGGTGGTTGAGCCGAGCCCGGGGTAGGTTTGGACCCTTCGGGGCCCCCCGGGTGAGGCAATACACCACTTCGGCCCCCGCTTCTCATAGACGGGAGTCCTGGTATGGCCCGGCAGGATGATTCAGTCTAGTCGCCATATCTTCTACTATCCCCTCCCTTCTTTTACCCTGTCTTCTCCTTCTTTTTACTCTTCCTCATTTCTCTTCCTTCCTTTTCACCTCCTTGGCGGCAAGGGCTAACCTTGGGTGGCATAGATGCTCTTGGTCTTGAACCCACCTTGGTTATAGCGTCTTGGTAGTACTGACAGAGCAACATGCTCAGACAAGCCCTGACTGTTATGAGGTGTTGCCTGTCCCCTTGTTGGGCTCCGTGGTGGGCGGTACGCCACGGATGCTGAATTTTCTCTGCCTTCTATGGCGTCCTCTACCAAAACCACTTCAGGACAAGCGCCCAAGCGGCCTTATCCTGAACTAACCAAAGTCAAAGATGTCGAACCTGCAACCTTCACAAGATTCTTTGTTATTCATTCTGAAGATGAACAGCGCCCCGTGGGAAAAATGTCTCCTTTCGTTGTGGCAAAAGTTCTTGAGAACTTGATTGGTTATAATTACAAAGCAAAAAAGATGCACTCCAGTGATCTCCTTGTCGAAGTGAACACTAAGGATCAAAGCATGGCGCTCCAGAAACTGTCCCGCATCGTAGATGTTCAAGTAACAGCTGCCCCACACCGCACACTTAATACCATTCGAGGGGTGCTCTCCGAGGACGACCTCCTACACTCTAGTGAAGAGGAAATTCTCGAAGGCCTCCGACCATCGGGTGTCGTTGCTGTAAAGCGGATCATTTTCAAAAGAGATGGTGTGGAAACTCCAAGCAAGCATGTTATCCTCACGTTCGAAAGACATACTCTCCCAGCATTCGTGAAGGCGGGATACCTCCACTGCCGTGTCCGACCGTACGTGCCGAATCCGCTGCGGTGTTTTCGGTGCCAGCGGTTCGGTCATGGCGCTCGGAGCTGTCGAGGCAAGAACATCTGCGCAAAGTGTGGAAGCACTGATCACGTTGCTGACATCTGCGAGAGTGAAGTAAAGTGTGCTAACTGCGATGGTGTACATCCCGCCTACTCGCGCGCATGCCCCATATGGAAACAGGAGAAAGAGATCCTTTCTTTGAGAGCCAAGGACAACCTGTCTTACCCCGAGGCCAAGAAGCGCTATGCCTTCTTGGCAAAGGGGGGCTTTCTCGAGGTGGTGCGTAGGGGGCTTGCACCACCTTCCGAGCCTCGACCCTTCCAGGTTCCGTCTGGGAACCGGGAGGCCGTCGCTCAGCCCCCACCTACCAAGAAACCAGAGGTGGCGGCTTGCCCTCCACCTCAGAGAGGTGGCACTGGTGCCCCTCCCACCCAGAGGGACAGGCTGTCAAACGACATGCCTGCCCTGATTACCCGGTCTCCTCCTAGGAGGAAGGAGCGAGCCCCTCGCCCCAAGCCTCCAGAGGAGCCGTCCACATCTAAGGAGCAGCAGGCCCCCTCTGCTGCCTCCACCGTTTCACCTGAAGAGGAGCGGATGGATGTGAGTGAATCTCCTCCCATCCGTTTGGCTCCTCCTGATGACTCCAAACTAAAGAAGCCATCCCAAAAGAAACCGATACCACGGGTAACCCCGCCCAAGCCGCCTGAGGGCGTCTAGGCAGGAACCCCTTTTAAAATTTCCACCATAAATAGTTACAGTTTCATTCAATGGAACTGCCGAGGACTGCTTCACAACATTGATGATGTGCACTTTTTTCTTGATGAGCTGCGAGCTCTAGCAGTTGCTCTGCAAGAGACTCATCTCAATAGCACTCATACGAACACGTTTCGTCGTCACCATATTTTTCGAAAGGACCGTACATCATCTCATTCTTCAGGTGGAGTTGCTGTGGTGGTACGAGGCGATATTGCATGCACGGCAGTTCCTCTTCGCTCACCCCTGGAGGCTGTTGCAGTGCGCATTCTCGCTGATCGTCTCATTACTCTTGTCTCCCTTTACCTTCCACCAGATGTTCCGATTGACTTTTACGATTTGCAGGACCTGCTCAACCAGCTGCCAAAGCCTTTTTTAATTTTAGGGGATTTTAATGCACACAACCCCTTATGGGGCAGCGCTCGGTTGGACAATCGTGGAAAAGTCATTGAACGTTTTTTACTTTCATCTTCACTATGCCTTTTAAACAGTAAACAACCAACATTTTATAGTGCGAGCCATAACACTTTTACATGTATAGACTTGTCTATATCATTCAATAAAAAAGAAAAAGGGCGGGGTGGGGGGGGGGGGTTGAGGCAACACCTCCTAGATAAGAAAGCTTAATTGTCGAATTTTCCTGCGTCACTAAAGAAGGCCACCGTAGGCCAGAGATTGGGCACAATCACGGCGTTCGGCTAGGAGTCGTGTTCTCATTGATTGGACATGAGTTCCAGCCAAACGCTGACACCGTAGCCATGTCCAATCTCTGGCCTGCCATGGCCTTCTTTACTGACGCAGGAAAATTCTGCACTTGGGCTTCCTTATCTAGGAGATGTTGGCTGAGGGTCTAGGCGAGGGCTTCGCGGCCCCTAGCGGGTGCGCGGTGCCCCCTTTGAGAACCACTGGTCTACCTGATACGTGGCACCTGTGTGCCAGTGTTCAATCGGTTGCATGAAATCATAATGCAATCGGCCACGGTCAAACGCACATGTGTGAATCGGCCTTTATTATATGAACACATTTGTCAGTCATTTTCTGGCAGCAGCCATAAATGATTCCGGTCCTCGGAAGCCTTTACGCGCAGGAGTAAAAATAATTGCACAGTTTCCAGCCGTAAGTTTAGAATGAAGATTTCAAAGGCTCCAGATGTGAAAGGGGGGGCAAAAAAAATGAATAGAACATCAGGAACAATAGGACATACCGTGCGATATAGAGGCAACCGATAGGATAATGGCTTCATTCTTCCGCAGGCAGGGGTGCCCAGGCAAGACAACAGCGTCGACCGGCGGCGGAGCAGCGGACAAGATGGGTGGCACTGACAATGTATTTGGTGCCGTGGACTATGCGGTGTTCACTGTGATGTTACTGGTGTCAGCGCTGATCGGCGTTTACTACCGATTCACGGGCGACCGTCAGCGGACAGCACGCGAGTATCTGGTGGCGAACAAGAACATGTCTGTGGTACCAGTGTCCTTCTCGCTCATGGCCAGCTTCATGTCAGCGGTCACCCTGTTGGGAGTGCCGTCGGAGAACTACTTTTACGGGACACAGTTCCTGTTGATCAATGTGGCGTACATCTTCGGCACGCCCCTTGCGGCCTTTGTGTTCCTTCCCGTCTTCTACAAGATGCAAATCGTCAGCGTTTACGAGGTGAGGAATGTTGGGCTTAGAGCCTCGAAATAAGGTATGCTTAGAGTACCCCCCCAAGGGGTGGCAAAGACGGGACAGAAGAAAGGAGAAAGCAGACAAAAAGCTAGGTGTGTTCGTTTTGCGACAAGTTTTTCGAGTGCTCGTGAACTGTATTTCTTTTTGTAGAATGCATGACGCTAGTGCTTTTGTGCAAGATAAAGCTAGAAAAGAACTATGCGGTGTGTTCAGGTAAGGACAGTAATAGGGGTGTCGTGCCTATTTTTAGTTTTGAAATTAATGTTTTGTGTATGAGGTAGCAAAACACGTCCAGGCAACTAAACAGACCTTATATTTGCAAAGCATTACCTTGTATTCGTAAAACAAAAGTTGCGTAAGAGTGGAAATTCCATTGACTTGCGCAGACGCAGCTTTGAGGGCCACAGGAATAAAGAAAATATCTTTCTACAAGATAAATACTTCGATGTATAAAGCCTGCCAACTGGTCTACTTGAATTAGTTAAATGTAAGTTATATTTAAAGTCAAATATGACAAACTTGGCCTCTTGCACGACTCTTTCATAATAAGGCATTTTTCAGTAGCGCACATTAGAATTAAGTTTTTCACCTGCAACTTTTCGTACAGAGTATTAAATTTTATGTTCTTAACAAAAAAAAAAAAGTTAGCGCTCTACTATTGTAGACATTCTTTGCATTGCCCCGGAAGCTTTCTAAATGTCGAAATTATTCAATTTTTGTTTGGCACTTAAACAAAGTAATCATCCTCCATTTTTTTTTTTTCAAACTTCTCTCAACAAGCCTTTGAAAACCGGTATTTTAAAAACCGCAAAAATGTCTCATTTTATTGTTTTTAATTAGAAAAACTGTTTAGCCAGTTTTATGTTGCAGTCGATTACCTTTGGAAGGTTTCTGTCTGAACAACTAGTGGTACTCGAGCACCACATCCACAGTGGCCATACTTAGTCGCATTATCACCCAGACACCATAGAGCATTATACAAAAAACCTGCGAGCTGCTTTTATTTGTGATGTAGCTGATATTGCCTGCAAAGACTGAACTTTTTTGACTATGGCTCTTGAGGTGTAAACGAGCTTAGGTACAGACCTTGCAAGTTGTGTTTTACCGCTTCTTTGCGTGTATTCAAGTGTCGCTGGCAACATAGGCCCACTGGGAATACCGACGTGTGCGGCCGAAATCCATGGGACCTTTCCCTCTAGGTCGTTATAATAACTTTGTGGGACCGAAACTCCATTCTCAGATTCTCTTGTGGGCGCTGCCACATATGTACTTAGTGTAGAGTGGGCGCAGTGGGGCGATTGTTCCGGTTAGAAAGTGTGACTTTCTGAGCTTTAGATACATCGGCAAGCTCAAGCGATATTGTTTTGCTCTGTTGTGGACAGTTCAAACATTTATGGAGGATTGAAAAGCGGTTTCAGATAAAGCTTCAGATAACTGGCAACAGTGAAGTGCCAAGATGGCCAAAGTGTCACTACTCTGAAGCATGACTTATTTAGTGGCAGTTGGTCCTTTGGCATTAATTGATGTACTAGTGCTACAGAAATTGAAGTTTTTAGTTTTTTTTTTTAGATTGCATCTGGAGAAAGAAACAAAGAGAACAGTGTCTAGATGATGCGGCTTCTTTATGGCGATTCTGATAGTTCTGCGATAGCAAAGATTTATGTGTGAAAATAGCTTGGGGACCCTTAGATGTAAGGACAGTGCTTTGTCCACAATTCATATTCTGGAACTTGGCTTTAGCCTCTCAACCTAGTTACACACCAATCTAAACCTGAAAAAGAAGAAAAAAATGTTTTTTGTTTGGGTATCTTTTGCTATGACAAGCCAGTTTTTTGTTTTTGTGATTTAATGGTATGCTGCCTGTCTTCATTTCTAATCCATGGTCAACTGAAGATAAGATTAGGCTTACCCTAAGTGCTTTCATTCTTTTCTAGCTCCAGCTGATACAATTGTTTCCTCAGTCAGGCTGGCATTTACACATAGGCGACGAGGTCTGGGGTCATCCAGAAAAAAAGGAAAAGTGGACTATTTGAATGAATCATATCATACTGCATTCTGTCCCATTCTGCTATCTTTCTGATAAAAAAGATGCCTGACATTTCATTCCATCATGAACGTGTCTCGCTCTTTAGTCCTAACAAGCTGACGCAAGTATTCTTGCTCTTAATATGCTCTTGTGTTCTGAAAGAGTGTAGACAGAAGGTAAAAAAAAAATTTCACATATGCAGTGGCATCACTAGGGTCAGTGGCACCCAGGGCAATGGGCCACCGCGACCCCCCCCCCCCCCCCCCCCCCCCCCCCATCCCCCTCCCTCTCTCTCTCTCTAGTGATGCCACTGCACACTTGTAAAGATACATATGGGTGATTTCATCTCAACTCAGGTACGAATTTAGGGTCAAATTTTTAATTTTGACGAAAAAAATATATGTTTTGGCAATTCCTATAATAAAAGAAGACACAAACGGCAATTTCGTCGGATGTTTTGTTCTCAAGTTATGGACCGTTGAAGTGGCCAAGGTAGAAACTGACGTTTTTCCAGTTTATCGGAGGTGCCATATTTCACTCCATCCCTTTTCCCTACTTTTTTGGGAACACACTAGACATAGGCTTTTTCATGCTAATTAAGCGTCTAGGTCATAACATTTTTAATGATTTTTTTTTATTTGTCAAACTGCCTCTCTGCGACAATATTTGACGAAGTTCAGCAAGCTGTGCTGTGTGACCTAATCAACATATTTTTATTATCTTTATATCACCGTAAAGCTCCAATTTAGCTCTTTCTTTTGAGTATAATTTCAATATTTTCCAATAAGTAGATAATGCGCTACATGTGCCTGAAAAACGAAAAATTAAAAAAACTGGCAAGTTTTCTAAAAAAAACCCCACTTTTTATTTCTTTTATTTTTTATTCACAGTTAGTTAATATAGTAGTCTATCAGAAACTACAGACAGAAATTGTAATATATTGTTTGTATGGCCACTATCAAGACTCGAATCTCGTGCTATGAGCATTTTGAACGGGACTTCGCACAGGCGCTCTGCTGAGCAGAATTTTGGCCTATGTAAGGTTTTCTATTTATCGTTAGCAGTTATCTCAATATCCAACCATAAACAGTAATAAAATTGAGAGTAGTATACTTAAAAAAATTTATTTCGTAGTCCGTATCCACAAGTGCGGGCACAGCGCTTACTTCCTCCCAATACGGGGGAATGCAAATCGTTAGAGAATTCCTCTGGGGCCTTTTGCTTTCGGCTTTGAGTGTGAAATACCGAACTTGACATGTAATAGTCATTATTTCTTACGTCAAACAGATATGCAGGCATATAACTATGTACGATTTAGTATCTGACGCTTAGGAAGTATGGTTTATTTTGTGCGTGTACGGACTCTTTCGTAAAATAACAAGCATTTCGTAGCGTGTAAGGCTTCAAACGTGTTAGTCATGTGTTTAGGTTTCATTTCTATTTTCAGTGATTCATGCCGGGTTACTTACTTTTTCCTCTTGACTTAAAGAGCCTCTGACAGGCCCGAAATGTTTTTTTTTTTTTTTCATGCTAGGCATTGAAAGGGCATATCAGGACATTAGAAAAAAATTGTTTCACTATAGAGTTGCATAGTTTTTTATAAAAAATAGAAATACGAGGCCCAATTCAAAGTTCCCGCCAGTGCACTGTGACGTAACAGTGTACCGCAAGGTGTCGGGGCGGTCAGAAGGGAGGCATCAAACTACTTCACTAAAAGTGGGTTCACCGGAAGTCAAGTGAGTTTCACTCCTCGTGCTCTCCGCGACCGTGCCTAAGCCTTTTTTTTATTCTGATCTTCGTGCGAGCGATCGTAGAAAACAAAGTTTCAGTTCCACTAGCTCTTTATCGCTGCACCGTTGGTTAGTTTGCGTGCTGTAAAATTTGAGGACGAAGAGTCGGATCGACGTGATGGAGGTCAATGATGAAAGCGTTGCGAGTACAAGCCAGTGTACGAGTGCATGCCGTCAGTCCGATGATACAGGGCTATACTGGGCGCAACACAAGCTACCAAGTTTTGAAAAAAAAATTTAGAACGCTCGCAGAAATTAGGATTGCTAGCATACGACACGCCCGATCGCATTGCTGAAGGTTCAGACACCGAGGTCGTTGAATCATCGGATACTCTCCAGGCTGAAGATGCCTGCCGTCTAAAGAATACGAACTGGTGAGTGTACCAAGTACAAGTAAACGTCGAGCAGAAAGTATGTATTTTGTCTAGAACATGAGTAGAACTTGTTTACTAGGTGCACATGCGGCCGATGTATGTCTCTCGGAAATGCATGCAGTGTGATCTCTTCTTCAGTTGCTGAAATACCGGGACAGTGTCTCACATAGAACCTTCTAGGCATTGTAGTTGATCACGTCAATTCACTGACTCTGCTTCGTCTACCTTTACAGCAACATTAAGCGATGAAAAGCAAATAAAAGAAACCTTGTCTGCTTGGATCACTCGTGGGGGTGCGGAGAATAACAAGAATATCAAAAAAAATATTACACGCGCTCGCGGTAAGCACGAGGAGGGATACAACTCGCATGACTTCCGGCGATGCCTCCCTTCTGACCACCCCGACACCTTGCGGTACACTGTTACGTCACAGTGCACGGCGGGAACTTTGAAT
This sequence comes from Ixodes persulcatus, assembly GCA_013358835.2. Lineage (NCBI taxonomy): Eukaryota > Metazoa > Arthropoda > Arachnida > Ixodida > Ixodidae > Ixodes > Ixodes persulcatus. The sequence goes on from JABSTQ010011506.1 coordinate 70,838, forward strand.
TGGGCCTTTTATTTCTATTTTTTTATAAAAAACTATGCAACTCTATAGTGAAACAATTTTTTGTTATGTCCTGATATGCCATTTCAACGCCTAGCATGAAAATTTTTTTTTTTGCGTGTCAGAGGTCCTTTAAGTTTGTCCGGGAGTCTAGATGTTACGTATCTTCTCCGTTAATACATAGGGCGAAGCTCACACACCTTGCAAATCACGCCAGTGCCAAGTAAATAAATATTGTTAGGATAAATATTGTTGCTTCACTGGCTTTTACACTCAGATATTGAGGTAAGTACAAACATTAAATAGAAAACCTTACATAGGTCAAAATTCTGCTCCGCTGAGCGTCTATGCGAAGTCCCGTTCAAACCTCTCACAGCACGAGATTCAAGTACTAATAGCGGCCATACAAACAATATATTACAATTTCTGTTGGTAGGTGCTGGCAGATTACTATATCACCTAACTGTAATTATAAAGTGAAATAAATAAAAGGTGTTTTTTTTTAGAAAATCGACTTCAAACTTGCAAGTCTTTCTTTAGAAAAACTTGAAAGTTTGAAGTCTATTTTCTAAAAAAACCCACCTTTTATTTCTTTCATTTTTTATTTCCATTTGCATTCCGCCGTATTGGGAGGAAGTAAGCGCTGTGCCCGCACTTGTGGATACGGACTACGAAGTAAATTTTTTTAAGTACACTACTCTAAATTTTATTACTGTTTATGGTTGGATATTGAGGTAACTGCTAACGATAAATAGAAAACCTTACATAGGCCAAAATTCTGCTCAGCAGAGCGCCTGTGCAAAGTCCCGTTCAAAATGCTCATAGCACGAGATTCGAGTCTTGATAGCGGCCATACAAACAATATATTACAATTTCTGTTTGTAGTTTCTGATAGACTACTGTATTAACTAACTGTGAATAACAAATAAGAGAAATAAAGTGGGTTTTTTTTAGAAAATAGACTCCAAACTTGCCAGTTTTTTAAATTTTCGTTTTTCAGGCACATGTAGTGCATTATCAACTTATTGGAAAATATTGAAATTATACTCGAAAGAAAGAGCTTAATTGGAGCTTTACGGTGATATAAGGATAATAAAAATATGTTGATTAGGTCACACAGCACAGCTTGCTGAACTTCGTCAAATATCGTCGCAGAGAGGCAGTTTGACAAATAAAAAAAAAAAAAACATTAAAAATGTTATGACCTAGACGCTTAATTAGCATGAAAAAGCCTATGTCTAGAGTGTTCCTAAAAAGTTATATTGATGTAGCGTAAAAAGTAGGGAAAAGGGATGGAGTGAAATATGTCGCCTCCGATAAGCTGGAAAAACGTCAGTTTCCACCTTGGCTGCTTCAACGGTCCATAACTTGAAAACAAAAAATCCGACGAAATTGCCGTTTGCGTCTTCTTTTATTATAGGAATTGCCCCAAAACATATATTTTTTTTTGTCAAAATTAAAAATTCGACCCTAAATCCGTGCCTGAGTTGAGATGAAATCACCCATATGCACTTTAAAGAAGGAAACCTCCCAGCTGCATTGTTGTAAAAACTTGTAATACACAGAGCTTGGCAACTGATTTATGCGTCCGAATAGACTGTTGGCTCAATAGATGCAATTGAAGTGTGTGACTTAGGATATAATGCTTTTGTGTAATGTTTACTTGCTTCGTTTAAATATTTCCTGTCAATTGCAGTGTACTCTACTGAAGAACCACACATTTAGGGTGAGAACAGAAATGGACAGACAGACATGACTCTAAGTGTGTGTTTTGTGTAACCAAACCACTCATTCGAACTTTGCTGAAGATTCTACTGAGACATTTATTTAATCTTGTCTTTCAGTACCTGGAAAAAAGGTTTGGGCGAGCAACTCGGCTGGCCGCCTCTGCAACATTCGTCATACAAATGGTATTCCCTCTCTTTCAAATTGCTTCACTTCTCTAATGTGATCAATCTAGTCTGTTGTACTGTAGATCTTTGTTCCTTTTCAGGATCCATTCTCATGAAGGAAGGTTTTGCTTATAAACAAGCTTAAATGAACTCGAATAATGGCACAATCTAGGCAGACAAATTGTGATGGTCTTGTGTTTTCCTTTCCAAGAGTATTTTGTCTTGTTCCCCAAGCTCTTTTTGTCTCTTTTGAAATTTCACCATGTTGTCTCTCTCGAAAAACTGAGTATATCATTGTGGAAGGAGCAGGCTGATATTATGAATAGTGCCTTCATTGCATTGACTCTCTCATTAGCAATCTCGTGAAACTTTGTGTTTGTGTCGGTGCCTTTAATTATACTGTACTCAACTTGTCGGATGGAGTATTGGTTTAAGATTTATTTGTGTGTCGGGAGCCAAGTACAAAGGGAAAGAATCTGTTGCTTTGACATGTGCTTCTAATTTGATTGCTCATGATTGCAGCCTTCAGTTATCGTCAGTGTTGCCTGTATTTTTTAGGTAGATAAAATTGACATTTTTTTTTTGGGTGTTCATTATCACTCCTCTTGTTCTGCTTTTCTGCAGTCTTCAGTCTCAAGCTCTTGAAAAGTTTAAAGGCTGTCCCAGACAATAACCACAACCAGATACTTGGTCGTGGTCATAGCCTTTGACTGTATGGGCATGTAGATAAGTGGAAGGTTGTATTATTAGTACCTTTAACTGTTAGTTGTCTGTAGCAGTGCTTTGCTTACATGGTAACTGAAGCTTGAATGAAGCTAACAGTAGTCAAGTTTGCCCAGCTATGCAAGAGGCTGAGCAATGATCCCAAGTACACCATCTCCTTTCCAAGTTGCAGTTAACTGTAGTGGTATGGAGAGCATTGCACTTTGGAAAACATCTGACTTTAATACACTAGAAAAACTAAGTGGAGCAGGCTGCTACTTGACTGGAATACACATTTCACCTATGGGCAATGGTGTTACAATCAAGTTTCTGAACATAGCCTGTATACAAGTATACAGCAGATCCATAACCAATGTTAAGCTGACCACACCAAGCTAGCAACATTGCTTTGTCAAGTATTTTGCTGAGATCTCCCAATACAAGGGTTCTAGCCCCAAACCCAAGTGCTACCATTTCAACAGCAGTGCCAGGTGATAAGTGGTTCAATGTAGCTGGCAGCTTTCTGTAGACGAAAACAGGTTCTTTATTTCTAGTTACATAAAGGCCTAACGCTGCTCTTTTAAAGGGGTACAGAAACGAAATTCTAGCACCTATTGTCTACATGTCGATTACACTTTTGCGACTCCACGAAGACGTAAATTTTTGTTTGAAAAGGCCTCAAAGCTTTGTTTAAAACAAATTAAACGATCACCAAGTTGCACCTAGTGGATGTTCGCAAAGCTACTTGGAATGTTGTCAGGCCAATTTTCTCCTAGAAGCAGAGCCGCTCCAAAGGAGTATGGCGCCAAGCTCCAATCGCCTGTCAAATTTGGACAAACCGGATTTCCCTTCTCTCTTGCTCCTACAACTGGGGAGTAAAAACGAAGGGGGGGGGGGGGGGGAGAGTGGGAGAGACCAAGAGGGGGAGGTCAGTGTAGTCTTTGGTGCAAGTGAGTCACCTTGCCTTCGCTCGCGTCGCCCAACAGCAGCCAGTCCTTGGGCATCCTGAATGGCTAGGTCGTAACGCAACGCCACCAAATGGCAAAGCTTGTAACCATGCCAGCCTCGTCGTAGACTTCCTTGTGCTGGGACGAAAGACGTCGCAAATACACCGGAGGCACCGGATCTCCCGAAATGCATCGCGCTCTGTAATGGCCGCTCTTCGAGTGCTTGCCAGAATCGGCTGTTTAAAACAAAAAATGTAGCAATTCATTCAGAATGCAAGTATGCGATAGTCGTTAGCAGATATTGTATCATGTATAACTTATCTCTGAATCTGAGAGGTATATTTCAATTTTCATTTTAGTATCTCCTTAACTCTGATATGATGTAAATGAATGATTAAATGAATCAAACATGTCTTTCAGTGAAATTTCAGCCATCTTCGGTGAACAAACGGTATCTAAAACTTGAAGCGTCCACATTTTCTTCGAGCAACACCCTGTACAAATAAACTAATGCGTGGTATGGGGAGGCTACAACACAAGTAAAGAGAGATGTAAATAGCAACACACTGTCGAGACATCTGCAAAACTCTGTGGCTAACTTTGTAATGTTTCCGATTCTCGAGCCTGGGAGGCTGTCGGACTGTCAAACTTTCTTTTTCATTAATTTCGTCGCAACTCTTCTGGTTCCGAGATGTCTAAGCTGTACGTCTTTCCAGTATTTCGTGGGTTTGTGGCATCGGTCCAGTTGGCTCGTCATCGTGCGTCTGGACACCCTAGGGTTCATGCCGGAAGCGAAACTCCCAGACCCTGCGCTCTTTACTTGTTTGTGTCCACTGTCTCGGATAACTTTCATTTTGCGGCAGTCCCAAAGGCTTAAATTGCGCGCTCTCGTCCGTTTTGCTTTTCCAGCATTCTCGGGAGGATGTGACATAAAAGCAGGGTGTCGAATTGAAATGTTTTCCGTTCCGGTTTTCGTTCCGGTTGAGGGAAAACTGTTTAGCTCCGGTTCAACTCCGGAGTGAAAAAAAATCAAGGTTCAAACCGGTTCGAAGCGGTTCATACTCATATGCTACAAAAACAATTGACGACTGCAAAAAATAAACTATGCATATTTTGTAAAAGTGTTACATATAAAAAGCAAAGTCTCACATTACTGTGTGGAACGAACGAGCTAGTGCTGGGGCACCTTGGGACGTGGGTCCAAGCGCAGTTCAGTGTCAGACAGCTGACCGAAGAAGGACGTCAAGCATATCTGGGGAAAGACGGCACCTCTGAGATGATAAAATGAACTTCAGTGCAGAAAAGGCTCGCTCCACGCTGACCTGGGTCTCAGGCACTCCCAGGGCTACTTGCACCAATGCGCAGAGTTCTGGATGTCGCTCCCGTCTTTCCTCCCAAAACTGCAACTTTTGTTAGCGTCCCTTGAAAGCCGCGGCTCCTTGCCTAGCATTTCCAGGAGGCATGCTATATAAAGTGGGCTATTGGTACCTCGAACGTGCACGCCAGCCTCAACCTCTTTTTTCTTGAGGAGCGCTTCCAGGGAGTCTCCCGGATCTTCTGGAGCAGCCGCAGTTTCATAAGACAAGGTAAAATCTTGCTCGCATAGAGCTGTGATCCGCCTCCAAGTCTTTGTCAAATGCAACGTGGCCTGGCACTTTTGCTCAGGGGTGAGAAGAAGGCGGTAGGGGGGATCCATGTACATCCGTGTCAAGAAGCTGTCGCTCCCTCTTTTTCATTGACTGGACCGAGGCCTTTGCTAATGGGGACAATATCTTGGAAGTGTCCATGAAATATATCAGCCATGCGCCGTAGGAATCGCCTACAGTGAGCTGTTCCTTCTACAATACCTCCGTCGCCACTTCTGCCGTGCAAAGCGATACTGCAAGCATTTGACTTCTGCCCATACGTCTTCAGTCGACTTGGAGCTTTCTTCTTTTGAGAGCAACCCTTCAGCGAAGCCTCTTAGTGCAAGTAGTCTGGTGAGCATATGCAGCGCGGACATCTACCGCGTTGGACAATCGAGCATTGGTTTCTTCAATCCTAGCATTCTGACAAGGAATCCGTAACACATTGGACACATAGTTTTTTAATCGCACGGCTTTCTCCAATTTGCGCAAAACAAAAAATGTATATATTGATATACTGTAAAGCCCTTTATTTTCGCTGCCCCTATATTTCGCGAATCGGTCACAGAGGACATAATCGCGGCCATTAAATTTCGCGAGTTCTATACGCCTGCATTGAAACTCTTAAGGACCGAAATTTTCGCGTGCCCTTAAATTTCGCGAATTTTTTAATTTGCGATATTCGCGAAAATTAAGGGCACGTGAACATTGAGGGTTTTACAGTATATCTTTTTTTTTTTACATTTCGGGTTTATTTTTTAGGTTACTGGGTGTTTTTCGCCACGCACTTTTCACGCAACCTGACTTTGCGTATGAACCGAAAACCGCATGGAAAACATGTCGGTTTTGCTCCGGAGCGACAAAAATTATTTTGTTCCGGTTCAACTCCGGTTCGACCGAAAACAACGGTTTTTTCCGGTTTTCGGTTCACGGTTCGGGTTCGGTTCAATACCCTGCACAAAAGTATTTAAACTATAGGAAGGGGCATTGTATCGTTGTTGTGATGGAGTCAAATCTAAATTTATAGATTTGCCAAGTCGGAGTCAACGAGGAAAAACAAATTTGGTGGCAGACATTTGTGAAGGGTCCATGAAATGACTTTCTTCTTGCCCATTAGAAAGGGGCGAGCAAGCTTGATTCATAGACTACTGGCAGACCTTAAAGGGGCACGATGCCACTTTCTGCAATTGTATATTTATGGTCATAACTCAGTATAAACTCTAAGCATCCTAAAAAATTAAAAAAAAATCGGTATAGAAGATTGAGACGCTAGAGGGTGTTGTCGGACAAGGAAGGGCAGAGCCCTGCCTTTCCCCGTGCGACGGCGCCCTCTGGTGTCTTGATCTTTGTTATAAACGGCCGTTATTTGTAGATAGTACTATGTGCATTTAATCTCGCAAATACTGCAAAACCTTCGCCCTGGTGAAATGCAGTTACAGGGCCACATCATGGATGGCGCCACCAGGCCTGTACATACCCTTGTCGTGAGAGATTGCAAGAGCTCTGTCCTAAGCAAACTCAAGTGTCCGCGGCAGCCTTTAGTTTTGCATGTGCTACGTATAGGGTTCCGCGTTTTCGGTTTTTATTCTTTTAAAATTCGGCATACCTTTTTCAGTGTTTATTCTAAAATTAAATTTTCGGTTTTTTTTCGGTGTATATTTATGCCCACGAAAGTTGACCGGTTTTTTTCAGTGAACATGAAAGAAACACCATCGGGCACCGGATCACATGATCCTTGTAGCTCTGATATTTGTGATCACTCGAAGAATAACTGCATAGATACATACGTGGCCTTCGCTAGAACTTCCGTCAGAACACACTTCAAAAGTGCGGAATTCGCGGGCATAATCTTGGCGCGCTCCTTTTTCCTTTCCATTCAGACGACGTGACCTTCTGAGGTGATGACCGAACAGGAACCAGCGGAATGGCAAAAAAATTCATTGTATTTATGTTCTCAACCAGAGGGAAGTTCGAAAGAGGGTGTTAAGAATGGTATTAACGGCTTTCCTCGATGTCCTCTGAAGTGTATGAAGCGAAAAACCTTGTACTAGCCCACATCCAAACTTTTTTTTTTTTTTAGGACCGGGAAAGGACCGGTAAAGACACATATATGTCCCGCGGAGGCCAATCCAAGACCTTTTTTGTTGCATGTTGAACCTCGGAAGAGGGCAATCATGAAAAGGTCACACAATGTCGAACCTTGCAAAGCCCTCTCTCTCTCTCTCTCTCTCTCTCTTCCCCCCCCCCCCCCCCCCTTCCCACCCTCCCCCGGCCACCTTGACGCGGCCCTAAAAAAGTGACCTTTTTTGGTTAAAACCGAATTTTAGAAAATAGATTTCTAGACATACTTTCATCGGTTCTTATCGGTTTAATCCGCAGACGCCGAACCTACAAACCAACCTTTTCGGTTAAAACCGAATTTCGGAAAATGGGTTCGGCATACTTTTATCGGGTTTTATCGGTTTAAACCGAAAACTCCGAACCCTAGCTACGTAATATCTCTACCCTCAAAATTTGCACAGAAAATGCTCGTTCGGTTTACAATCGATGAATGCAAAGTGAAAAAAAAAAAAAGCTTTAAGAATACCTAGCTGAAGATGGTTCTGCTGCAGGTCTGCTTTTAGGCCAGCTTGTGTAGGCCTGTTACATAGAGCCCTAGCTTCATCCTGTCCCTGACTGTTTATGGTGGGCTTCTCGTTGCTTTTGCAGGTCTTCTACATGGCTGTGGTGCTCTATGCTCCAGCTGTGGCCCTAAGTGCAGTCACAGGCATATCCAAGTGGCTCTCCATCATCTCTGTGGGGCTTGTCTGCACTTTCTATTGTACCATCGTGAGTTGCTTCTGGGCACTTGATTCCTTGTTTTGTGTTTAAGCTGGCTGTTGCATAGAGCATATATTGTATGATAGAGGCTTCTGTATTTTTTTCCTGGGTGAATGTTAAGCTGGGAGAATAACGTCAACCAAGCTTTTTTTAAAAATACCCAATGTCTTCGTTGTAGAAGCATCTCAGAATTGATATGTGCCTGTTTCATGGCAATTGGAATTTTGTTTTATACTGGTTCCCCATTTACTTTTCTGCTCTTTAGTTTTAAGTCACGTTTGAAGCTAGATATATAAGAACTTAATTCGTCCTCATAAATAACATGTAGCCCAAAGATCAGTCAAGTCCTTAGGTTCACCGATTGCCTCTGTGTGGCATTAAATGTTTTATTTTGACTTCCGAAACATTTGAACACTGTTTGGCTCGTGATGGTCTGTCGTTAGGGAATTTCTGGTCCGTCGCTTATAGCCTTAATTTCTTATCCCACCCCACCAGTCACCTGGATTTCGTCAAAAAAGTGGAATTGGTGATGTTTTGGTATCACAAATACATTACATGGAAAATCTTGCAAATACATAATGTTATCTATGTGACTGGATAGGGGACAGAATGAACTGAAAGCTTGAGTTAATTTCATGTCCAAAGCATGCATTCACGGAACAAGGTTTCACTGCCATGCAAAACAAACCATCGTCTTTCAGTCGCACATGAGTAATGAGAATACGAAAGCATTTTTCCCATTCTCGCCGAGTCAAACCGCAGTCGTGAAAATGACTGCAAATACAAACTAGTGCTTATTGGCTGTTTGCATCATATATACATGCTCTGAATCTGAAACTTGAAGGTTAATGTTTGGAAGCCCTCTGCCTGGTTAGGAATAGACATTAAGCTAAAAATGGGAACTCTATTCAAAAGTTTAATAAACAGTGACCCGATGCTTTTAGACCAGTTAAGTTCCCTTGTTCACGGGTGAATGACAGACAAAACATGCGTCGCTTAAATTTAAGAAATTTAAGCCACGCATGTTCTGTCTGTCACTCACATGTGAACAAGGGATCAAACTGGTCTTGAAGCTCGGGTTACTGTTTACTTAACTTTTGGTTAGAGTCCCTATTTTTTGCTTAATGAGTCTGAAACCATGGAAAACATGCTACTGTGAAAGGAAAGCAATAGAAATAGAAAAAAACATATGCACAGCAAGCATCGAGAGACTAGTGAAAATTGAGAGCACGGGGCAACGAGACAGGGCTGGAATATCCTTTCAGTGGAAGGGGATCCGAGTGTCAGGTGGACTCCGGCGTCCTCTTGCATGGCACATGCATGCCCTACGGAGTGACTGCTGTATTGCCGCCCGGTTTGGATCACTCAGCCCAAGCGAAAGTAGCAAGCAAGCCGGACTGAGCTTGCAGCAGTTGGGATGTTTCAGACATGTTTGTTAGTGGTATCAGTGAAAATTCTTGTTCATTTGTTGTTGTGTTTGAGCTGCAGGGTGGAGAGTAAAAATGAATAAGATTTCGGTCGTGATTTAAATCTGACCAGCTTTCCTGTGACAATTTAAATTAAACCTTTCCTAAAAAAAAATAATCCGGGACTTTTTTTTTTTACTGTTTGTCTATACTTTGATACTTTCTGTGTGCATTTGTTTTCAATTTAAATTAAAAACAAATATCATTGAGTAAGAAAGATTTATGTAAGGCTGAATACGAGCAAAAAGCAGTACTTTTCTGAGCAAATCGGGAGTGCTGAGCTTGATTGCTACCTTCCCCCTCGTTTGTCTGTTCCGTAACATCCTATTGCCATAAAACCAGAATGCAAAAAGAAATGAAAACTAGAAAATGAATGTTTTGTTGTTATCAAGTCGGAATGCAGAAGAAAAATGTATTTTAAATGTGCAGTAATTCTTTCTTTTGCATTGTTTTCAGTGAGCAGGTGCATTGATAAATCAATCCACCATGTTTAAAAATACATCTTGTGCTAAAGAATCACTATCTTCTAGCTACATTGATTTTAATCGAATTAATCTGATTTAAATTAAATAAACACAATCTAAATAAAATAAGTCCGATTTTAATCAAATGTGTTGAACCTTTTAATTGTTTTGTTTTTTTCCTGGTGCGAAACCATCAAATGAGTCATCACTATCCAAATCAAACACTATGCCAAGAACACAGTCTTGCAAGCTTTGAGAGTGTTTGAGCACTGACGCTGCTGCAACTTCTTCAGATGTCAGTCGCTTATTTAGTTTGCTGTCGTGAGCAGTGAGAAGAAGTTGAGGATGATCTCTTTTTTTCATGTAGCTATTGGTCATCACTTCCAGACAACCAGCAACACCACTGACAGAGTGCTGGTATTTACCTTAGCGAATCGCGTTTCGCTGAATGAAACCCTGTGTAGGATTTCTGTTTCAAGAACTTATTAGTGAATGACAGCATTAATTTTAGCAAGCTCTTTTTATATCTGGTAACTGATATGACTCAAAATGAGAAAACTACATTCAAGTGCAGTCATAACATTACTGCTTCAGTTTTTTTTATTATGTTTGATGTTTTTAATTATATTGAGTAAAATGTTGGGGCATCTATAATAAGATATTTTTTTATTTATTACTCTACTTGCCGGCTGCTTGTACAGAGGCCAAGGCAACTACAACCATGCAGTGTGGTGTAGCATAAAATATGATAAACAAGGAAATAAGAAAAACATACTTATGCACAAAAATACCGGTAAATAGAACTGGCACCTCACTCTCATTACAAACAATGTGAAAATGAAAATAAGAGCACTTGAGTGCTCTCTAGTAAGGTAACATTAAAACAATGTCTGGGGCTAGTTGTGGAAGTTTGTAGAATCTGGATGATACAGGTGCAATTTCTTCTAACTCGTGTCCTTGGTGAAAAGTCACTGTATGCCGGAGGAAGTAAACTTGTCAAGGGGAGTCTGTGTTTAAAAGCTCTTCAGGAAGTTTGTTGCAAACCACAACTGTGCATGGATAGTAAGCTGTACTTGACAACATTCTTGAGGCAGAAAAACTTGCACATTGCTTTGTTGTGTCTTTTCTAGCTGTTCGGTTAGTGTCAGATGCAACATAACCGCTTATAGTTATTTCATTCCTGCCATGAGTTATTTAGTGGAACAACTTTAGTGTGTTGATTCTCCTTTCCTTGCCCAGGCAAAAATCAGTCCACTTCCAACTGGATTATGGAACTGGAAACGAGGCGGTCCAGCTGGATTCCAGCTGGACCCATCTGGAATCCAGCTGGACCCAGCTGGAATCCAGCTGGACCGCCTCATTTCCAGTTCCATAATCCAGCTGGAAATGGACTGATTTTCGCCTGGGTGGCCAAGTGCAGCAGAGTGTGAGCTAAGCGAGCACCTCTCTGGTTACTGATCCCAAAGATACAATGCACAGGCAAAAACAGGGCCATTCACTGCGATGTTGTTCGGTGAAATGACTGCCCATCAAACAGACTGCCATTCAATATTTGTTTGTATTTTAGAATAGCATTCTCTGAAACTACACGGAGCTCTCGAACAGTGAGTAGCAATCAAGTTGGGGAAGTGCCCCTTGGATAAGGTGCAGATCAGACTAACATAGCATAGACTGCAGAGGTGGATTTGAGATTGTCGAAAGTCTGTCTTTGTTATCTTCTCTGTTTTCGTTATCACAGATGTCCTCGGACCTCTCGGTCCAGTGTCGCATCATTCCAAGAGAATAGGCATTAGCTGACCTCGTAGTCTGCGGTTAGGCTATTTTCTAGTGATTGTCAATCTTTCAGTGCTTTTCAGGTAAAGATAAACTTCCTTTTGTTTGATAGCAAAAAAAGGACTTCTCAGTATACCTTTTTTTTTTTTTTCATGACTTATTTTATTTTATTGTCTGCGATCGTGACATTTGGAGTGTAGGTGTTTGCCAACCTCACGATTCACGGTTTCGGTTTCTGTGTGAGTGGGAAATCTTTGCTCAAAAAGTGAAACGAGAGATGTTTTGGTGATGGACATTGAATTGCAATATTGATATATTTTATTCAGTTGTTTTATTTAAAACATACTGGCCATTAGATCAAAGCAAAAGGGTAAGTTCGTTGAACTGCATAAACACTTATGGTATACAAAAATATATGATCAAATGGTGCGTCAAACATCAGCTGGTTCTCAGCAAATGTACTGCAAAACATTGCTCCCCTGAAAGGATGTTTTTTTTTCTTTTTGCTGTGTAGCACAATCTCTGAACTCGTGCTTGTCTCCTCTGCCGACAGGGTGGCATGAAGGCGGTGCTGTGGACGGACCTCTTCCAGTCCTTGCTCATGTACATCGCTATGATCTCCGTGGTTGTTGTGGGCACCTACAACTTGGGGGGCCTGGACAAGGTCTGGCAGGAGGCTCAAGAGGGGGGCCGGATAGAGTTCTTCAAGTGAGCTTCCCCCCCACCCCACCCCCGCTATCCAATACATCATTCCGGAAACACTCAGTGCCTCCCATCGTTTTTTCGGTGCACTACGGCAATCCGATAATACGGTGTGCGCAGAAAAACGCATGAATAAGAGAGGTTGATCTTCATTTAGCATTGTGCGACTTCAGAACGTAAAGAATGCAGGACGATAACAAAACTGGGCACGTATCGGCTTTATTTGTAATGCGTCTGCTCAGCTTCTTTTTATGAGTGTGTGTTCTGAACTTTTAGCAGACAGAGGGAAGGAATTTAGCCACTTTCAGAATGTATGAGCATGCGAGGCAGCCCAAACCTTTCATCGGAATGGCCCCACAATTTCCCGTGCAACGTGGGATCGGCAAGAGGCCTTGTTGGATTTTGCGGGTTCAGTCTCATGATGCAATATGAATAGTATAAATGTTTCGATGGACGAATGTTGCAAGCAACCTAACTTTTGTGACTCCAAAAATGTGACGAAAGCATAGACATTTTTTTCCGTTAGTGTTGGTTAATCAAATTCTGAAGGATTAGATGGGGTAAACCTGGGGAATCTGGAGACACAATTGCACTTAAGTAAGCCCTGCTTGCGCAATTTGTTTGTGTGCCCCTTGCAGTTTCGACCCGGATCCCACGGTGCGTCACACGGTGTGGACCCTTGCGGTGGGGGGCATCTTTGTGTACGTGTCCCTGTATGGGGTCAACCAGGCTCAGGTGCAGAGGCTCATGACGGTCAGCAGCCTGCGGAAGGCCCAGGTGTGAGTACCCCTTCGCATCGGGCTGTCAATCATTGAATTTGTTTTGGGGCCAAGTTAACTTGCAGGGATTTGCAGTTTGAGCTTGGGGGTCACCCAGTCTTGTTCGAAATGTACAAGTTGTGAGTTGCTGTGGAATGAAAAGTATCAATAGAAAATGTCCTGATGTTGTCATTGTACCTCGCTGTTCTGGCTTGTCAGGTCAGGCCGAACAGTTTTAGTTGTTTCCTGTAGGATACATGTACTACTGTCGTCTTGTGAAACTGGTGGTGTGCCTCGTATTCTTTATGACATTTTGGCTGGCTGGTTTAAGCTGTGGAGCTTTCTTGTTTGATTGAATGAACGAGACACCTGGAAGTTTGAAGTACTGTAACAGACTAACCGAATTTAGTAAATTGTTGTCTTTGTTCATTGGAATCCACTTTTCCGTTGAGATGAAAGCTTCGTTGACAGTTCGTTCGCATTCTCACAAATTACTTGGTGTAGGAGCCTGTAAACATGAACACTTACAGTCACTGACAGGATAGGGATGGCTGGAAGTCTTCCGGTTGTCTTGCCTCCAGTATCGGTTTCCTAGTTTCGGTAACACTATGGAGCCTCTTGAGCGTGGACACGCAGTCGAAGCCTGACCGAAGTCAACGAGCGCTTGCTGGAGGCTGGATAACCGAAAGAGGTGCCCTGCACTTCCTGTCCCGCCGGCGACTAAGTTACCGCAAAATCCCGTAAAGGTGCACTCCCAAAACAAAGAGATAAACGGTGAAAACATGAGGTGGGCTATCTTTAGGGATGAGACAGCAAAGCTTTATAAAAAATAATTGTAAACACACGGACACCTGCTACAAACCACGCGACACGGGAACTGATGCCGCAGATCGCGGGCACAGCAAATTTTGGTTTCACGATGCGATAAACGCACGGGAATTCACTACAGACTCCTGTATTGTGGGAAAGGATACCTCAAACTGTGAACGCAACAGATTCGTGTTTCAAGGTGCAACAACCACGTGGGAAACGGCCACAAACTTGCGTGCCGCAGGAACCGATGTTGCGCATGGGGATTGCGAACAAGAAACGCGAGAACTCACTACAAACTCGCATGACACAGGAACCGATATTGTGAGTGCAGATCGCGGACAACCGGTTCTGCAGATAGTGCAGTTGATGCGATTCTCGAAGGGCAGTGGTTCTCAAATGGGGGTCCACGGACCTTTTTGGGGGTCTGCGAAGGCACTCTAGGGGTCCGCAAAACCCTGCCTCATCTGTCAAATCCGGCAATGAAAGTTGTATTTCTTTTTGATTGAGATGAAACATTCCAATTTTGGGGTGAGTTGTCTCGTCTGTATGTCAATAAGAGAAGTCTACTCACACTAGCCCTTGGTTATATTAAGTTATTAAATCATTATCATAATTAACCTATTTCTTTTCCCTTCCAATCAAAACGGGGTCCTCCATCATCTCCGCCGATCCACAAGGGGTCCATGAAACATCAATGGTTGAGAACCACTGCCGTGGGACATCGCGTAATGTCCGACGGGAATCTGGGGGGGGGGGGGGTGGAATTTTTGTTACGGAAATTTAGCCAGAAAAGTGAGATGGGCGATCTCTCGGGGGAGGCCATCCTTACGGGATTTTACGGTATAATAGGCAACCGCCATACATTTTCCATAGGGCCAGCGGAGTCGATTTTTGTAGAGCAGCGCCAAATTCCTCTTCCGTGGTGGAGCGCTCTCATTACGCGAACGAGTTGACAATTTGAATTTATATTATAATTAGTACATTAGGAATTCAAACTAACAACTAACTGCATTATTAAAAAAATGCATTGCTAACTGCTTCTTATAACACAAGTTGCTTGGAGTAGCCTACTTTGAAGCCATAAAAAAACCAACATGGTGCCTTTCAATTTTTGTAGGGTGGTTGCTGCATGAGTGCTTCGTGGTCGTGCTGTAGCGAGGCTCCTGTGCGGCACGCACGGCGCTCTGCGATTTCGCTTTCAGCGGTATAAGGTGCCATCTTTTTAGGGACTTTTAGCAGACCATTACCATGTTCTGCACATCACACTACCGGAGCCTTTGAAGCATTCTTTTAAGCGCGCGCCCCGTGGTCATGGTATCACCTGGGCGTGCGCTTAAAATCATGCTTCAAAGACTCCGGCTGTGCGATAAGGGAAACACGGTACCGATTTGCTAAAAGTCCTTTTTAGTTTTATTTGGTAGTCGTTGTTTCAAGCGGTTCAGAGACGTTCGGCCTAGAGCTGTGTATGCCCCTAGTCCAGCCGTCCCATGAGGAATCGAGGTACGTCCAAAATATTTCGAGACACATTTATTTCACATTAACAGCTCGCAAACAAATCAAATACAGCATTACATGCATACACAAAAAGATAGAACTCTGACACCCTTTCTTCCTTGGAAGGCCTCTGGGGGTAATCTGAATAAATTAATAAATTTTTCCAGTTTGGATAAAACGTCATAAATATTTACATATCTTTACAAATGTATGCACAATTATTTACCCAGATATTTACACAGTCAACATACAATGTCGGATCAGTTGGTTGTTTGTCCAGCTCGCTGAAATTAAATAAGTTGTTCCCTCATTTAAGAACTATAGGTCACTTTAGTTAGCCCTCAGCAATAGCTTAGTTTTTACTTATTCAAAATTTAGCAAACAAGCAAGATTGAAAGGCGGTGAAATGATTGATGCTGATCGTTATCCTGAACGACTTATCTTCTGCAAGTTTCAGAAATATTGCAACTCAACAAGCTGTTGAACTGGTATGAACTACGAAGTATGTGCGTAGCACCGTGGTCCGGTGCTTGATCACTCTGTCCCCAGCATCTGTAATGACAATGTGGTCATAATATTTAGAATTTCATTCCTCAGGAGGCCAAACACAACAAAACTACCACACTCGTGGCGTGGATTAAATGACATCTAATCAAACTAAAGTATAAAGCCGAAATTTGCGTTTTTATTTGTTTGTTTGTGAATTGCACTAGAAAGTTTGAAGATTAAACATCATTGTAACCTTTTAAGTATGAAGTTGCGCATTAAGCAAAGTGGGGCTGTACCAGCTCTACAATTTTAAATTGTACTGCATCGCAACTTTATTTCATAAAAAAAAATATTACTACCATAAAATACCGGACAAGCGCCCACTCAAAATTTAGAGATAATCGCGAAAAAATGGGGGCTGGGCGCTTTTCTGGTCATCAATTTTACATATCAATTCATTGTGCATATTTTCTCACATCTTACAAATTTGGGAATGGGCGCTTAATAGGGATTGGGTGGATGCGCGGTATTTTATGGTAGGCATTTTTTTTCTTTCACTCAGAGATTAAAAACGAGGTAGGTCAACCCACAGTCTAACAGCTATGGACAGCGAAATTTCAATGGTAACACATTTTTGGGGGAATAATACAGTGAATACAAAGGGGGTGCGAGCTCACATGTTTGTTTGTTTGGATGAAAAAAAAAAAAAAAAATCTTGTAGCTCTTGTTCTTTGCTTTTGAGAATGGCCACATCAAACACGTTCCTCAAAAAAGTTCCTAAAGATTTATGCTAAAAACTTCCAGCGAATTTGACTGGTACGCAGAATGCCAAAAATGAAGCCCAGGCTCACACGATCCTTGTGTAAACAAAATTGCACGCAGCGATGCAACCAATGCAACTATTACAATGGCTACAATGTTGGGAGAAGGAAGCAGTGGTGCCGAGGCCCGGGGCTCTCTCGGGTCAGGCAGCTTGACAGCTCGTAGAACCGCCGCCCGGTTTCATGGTTTTGTTTTCAGACCAAAAGAGAAACAAATAGAAATGAAGATATAAAATAAATTACTTCATTTCTAATGTTATATGAAAGACTTTTATATTTTCGTTTTTACTTTAATGAGAGCGCCCCACCAATGAAGCACTGCTGCCGGTGGCGACGGAATCGCAACTCGTTTAAACTGGATTTATAACTTGTGTCTAAAGATTTCAAGACTTAGCCTGTTCCACTAGATGTTAGAAGTTCATAAAAGCAGCAGAACTTAATTCCTGTTTTTCATGCTTTTTTTAAATATACAGTTGTGCCATTATGGCATCTTTTTAGTGTTACTATATTGACAAGTTTGTGACAGCCATGTATGTAAGTAATGAAATCTTAACAGCTAAGTGTTTGTTTCTTTTCACAGTGCCCTCTTCATCAATTGGCCACTAGTATCTGCCCTTAGCATAGTGACAAGTTTTACGGGCCTTGTGATGTATGCCAACTTCAGGCACTGTGATCCGCTCAAGGCATGCAGGATCTCCAAACAGGATCAGGTGCGTACGGTCTAGTACCTCAGCCACACACTTTTGACGGTGTTAGAGCGCTTGAGGGACAATCACTGCACCGGCTTAGTTCTCTAAACAAAAGAGGGATGGGCTTAGCACAGAAGTGATTTTGTGTAGCAATCAAGCCGCCGAAATGCACCGCTCTTTCTAAAACAGAGGCCTAAAATTACCTGCCGATTTCTAGAGCCCTGCATATCCGCGGATTACCCGTTGATCATCCGCGGATATCCGCAGCCAACTGGCGGATGCGGATAAAAATACTAATCGGATTTTCCGGGTCTGATGCGGATGCCATGGGCTGTGGATGCGGACACAGATATCCGCGGGTTTGGATTTGCATTTTTGCCGAGGCGGCCTATAAACCTGTGCGACCGCAGCGAGTAAAGTGAATAAAGTTTAAAGCGCATATAAGCGATTTGGCGAGCGACGAGACAAGCAACGTCGATGAGGACCCGCTGTCGCACAGGCGGTTGCACAATGGCGCACACCTCATAAAAGTGACGGGGGCAGGTGACCAAGGTGGTGAGCAACGTTTTCTAGAAATCCAAAAACCAAGCGACGCGACGAGAGAGTGAGAAATTTGTCGCTCGTTGCTGACTCCTCGCTTGTTGCCGTCACTCGTCTCGTCGCTCGCTAAATCGCTTATGTCCGGTTCAGCCTTAAGTGAATGATACTATAAAGTGCCTCAACTAATGTTTTGCGGGAGCAAAATGCTCTCCTAGAAAAAAGATGCCGATTGGGGTAAAAATTGTTCTTTACTCAAAGAAATAGCCGATTCTCACCAAAGTCCGCTTTAGAGCGCTCCATCTCTCCAAAAATGATGTCCCTAGAAAATGTAAAGAAAGCAACCAATCGTCTCGGGAGAGCGCATTCTTGTTTGGCACGGAAAGAGCAGAAAGCGTTCTTTGGGCATAGTAAACCTAAAACGTACAGGCCACAAGACAGTAGAATCCTCCTACCACAAGAGTGTAGTACGAGTTCCCGTACCTCACGCTTGTAACGCAGTTTGTGGATGCCACCCTTGCGTCAAGTGCACCAGCGGGGAGTGACTTCTCATTAATGGGCCTTGCAATTCAAGAGACGATCCAGTATGGATTTGTCCATCGTTGACAATGTTCTGTTTCTACACTGTAACCTCAACAGGTGAAACGGGACATGCGCGCACATTTTTTTTGTCTACAGTTGGCAAGTTGCTGCGAAGTATGTGGTTTGGAGCTTGGAGTTGGTGTTGCCATTATTGAATATTTTTATATTTTCCAATTGGTGTTCTCGCATCTTACCACATATATACGAATACTGCGCTGCGGAAAATGATCGTTTTTCCCTCCCACTTTTTTATTGTTTGACCTAAATAAAATCGCACAATCTAATTGGTCTGTTTTCTGTTAACTTTCTAACTTGAAATAGGCACTGTCGCAAACTTCCAGGATGATCTCATAACTGTGATATCTTTCCAGCAATGCGAAGTGTATATGGAAGAATGATCGCTTATAAATGCGATAAAACAGAATAAAGTAAAATTACTTTCACTGTATTCTGACTCTAAAAGCTCTGATTTTTTGTTTTCTTGTACAGATAAGCAAACGGTTTATAGGGTACCATCCAGATGCCTTTTTTTTTATTTACGCTTGATTTTATGATGTAAAATAAATGCGCAGATTGTGTGTCGGATGCAGTTCTAGATTTTGCGGATACAAAGCATGCGAGTGTGGATCGAATGTGGACGAAAAAATTTAGGAACATTGCAGATGCTGTTCGGATGTGGATAGAAAGTCCACAAATGTGGATCGGATGCGGATGCCCAAACTGTTATCTGCGCAGGGCTCCGATTTCCCGTCATAAATACAATTGACGCTAGGATATTTGTACCGACTAAAGCCTTTGATATCACGAAAATTGTTTGCAAGGCCGAGGACTTTATGATCGGTTGATTTTGCTGTAGTTTTCATAAACAGTGCGAGATGGTTTTCCTCTACTGTAGTGCAAATTTGTAATACTCTGTGGGAACCAGCTGTCTTTTTACTGCAGCAGTTTTTAATGTAGCTGTTGCTGCTTCTCGGATGGAATCGACTATGTGACATCTGCTTTCTTTTCTGTAGAGTTTTTACGGTGAGGTCAAGCAATCGGCAGCTCTAGTATTCACTTACGTCCACATAAAAAGCCTCTACAACCTTTCCCTTGTAGTTCAATACTGTATCTGCTGCTTTTTCCACACACCCGCTATTAACAACCCCAGCACTGTACAGTGCCATATGATTTGCACGTTTATAAACAGCATCTTGTCATTGCTTTGTTTGATGCCATGTCCTATCATTTTGTTGTCGATGCTATGTCCTATCATTTTGTTGTCGATGCCATGTCATGTCCTATCCTATCATTTTGTTGTGGGTGATATTTTTCACTTAAACTTCTAGGTCCAAAGACCCCTTACAGTGAGGTAGGTTTAATCTCGAGGATTGCCCATCCATCCTTTTACTTATAGCCGAAGAATCTCTCCTGCTCCTGGGATCGTTGCAACAAAGCAGCTCAAATGCCTGGAGGCTTTGTGAACAATAATACACAAAATATGAAGTGGTTGGCGCATGCATCATTGAATGGTTCAGATGTGCGAAAATACTGCTTAAACTGGAAATACACTTGACCTAAGGTAGAGACGAGCGAGCAAGTTTGAGAGCTTGGGGAACTCCTCGGTTTCTAAAAACCCATGGCTGAAAAATGTGCACGGGTCTCAGCATTGACTGAGTAAAGCTTTGCAGGAGCTGCAGACCTCGTAAACAGTAACATGCATTTTGGCTCACAGTTAGGCATTGAGAGGGTACTCTGGGTTATCCCAGGGTTCCTAGGGTACCCAGTTTGAGAACCCACACGTCGAGGCACTTCCAAGCTTTCGCTCAGAATTTCTTTGCAAGTCTCGCCTTTTCCTCCCCGTCGTGCCGACACTGCAGGTACTTCCTCACTTCGTGATGGTCTACCTGGGGCACGTGCAAGGTCTGCCTGGTCTCTTCGTGGCGGGCATCTTCAGTGGCGCCCTCAGTACCGTCTCCTCGGCGGTCAACTCGCTGGCTGCCGTCATGCTCGAGGACTTTGTGCGTCCCTTTTGCATCAGCCCAAAGACCTACGACACGCACGCCTCCCTCATCGTCAAAGTTCTCGGTGGGTTGTTTACGTACGGGCGTTTATGTACGGTCCCTTTCTTGCATGACACTTGTCTGATAGCATTGCTGCCTGGACATGCACCCGCGGAATGGAACTGTGGGATGCACTTCACGTGTGTACGGCGCCTGGAACGCGTCTTCGGCCGGTCTGCTTAGCGTCCTATCTCTCCCTTACGTCCAAAGAAGTCCTGAAGCGGCAACAAGTCACGTCGTAAAAGCCGGAGTGTCGCGCTGCCAGACGTTGCAATCCCGCGGTCTGCCCTACGAGTCAAAAAGTATGAGCAAATGCGAGTGTTGCCGTCATTACCAAGTACCAACTCCTGCCTGCTGGTGCTTCCGTGGGCTGTCGAACTGGAGAGCGACCTGCAGCAGGGCGGGCATCTGCCACATCCACCACTGCTGCCCTGACACTGCCCGGATCGCAACTGGCGACGCGACACTTCCATGGTGTTGTCGGGCGGGAATCGAGGAACCACCAGGCGGAGACGCTTTCCAGGCACCACACACATGTCGCGCGGAAGCCATCGCGCTGGGCCGGCGAAATGGCTCGCTTTGATATGTGGCCCGCTTTGATATATGGCCCCTCGTGTAATTAAAGGACAAAACGATGTAGGTCCTATGTTCCCAACTCTGTTACTGTGTAGACATGTACTATGTACTCTTCTATGGAGTACGGGATGGCATTCTGAGGCTTACCAGTAGTGCCTTCTTTGAAACGGTCTATAGTTCAGTTGGTATATGCGACAGTTAGTTTCATTTTTGTGCCGGTTCCATTTCTCGACGCAGCGTTTTTCTTTGGTATCCTGTGTGTGCTACTCACTGGAGTGGTGGAGCAGCTGGGAGGTGTCCTGCAGGCGTCCTTCATAATCTTCGGCGTGGTCGGGGGTCCGCTGCTGGGCCTCTTTACGCTCGGCGTCTTTAGCTCCAAGACGAACCAGGCGGTATGTTGTTCTTTCGTGGGCCTCCACTTTGTTCTAGTATATTTATAGAAGTTTCAGTGGATATTTTAGTTAAAATTAATTGTCACTAGAGATTTTATCTATAGTTTTTACTATACTACAGTCGCCGACCGATTGTTCAAACTTCGCAGGGACTGAAAAAACATCCGAATAATAGAGCAGTCCGAAAAATCAGCAGATTGAAAAACGTGCCTTTATTACTTCCAAGTGGGCTTAAAAAAAGCCGTAAATAGTGCCTTGCTTCAGGTTACGCCTCAGTTTGCGTTCGGCAACTTTCTGTTAGCTTGAGAATCGCTGCCTTCTTTTCTAGCGTTATAGTCGAGTACTTTCTGCACTTCTTAATGACGCATCGCGGTGGCAGAAGAACAGATGGGGCCATGACGTCCAAGCCAGCGCTGTCCGAACGAGATATGAAGCGCAAATCCACGAGCGCAAAATGGCGACTGGCGACGCGAAGGAACGGAAAAATAAAGCAAAATGATAATAATGATGATGATGATGACCTGCAGCTAAATGGAAAAAAAGAGCTAGCATAGCGTCACCTAGAGGTAGGACTCAGGAGTACTCAAGTGGCGCTGCCAAACCAAGCCAATCCATTTGCAGCCAACATAGTGTTCAAAATAGCCGCTTCTCGACGGTGTTTTCCGCTGATCGCTCGCGACGATTTTGTCCGAATAATCGAACTTTCGGACTTCAAGCTGTCCGAAACATTGGTCGTGAATATGCAGTATTTCTGTGGGGTAAGTCACGGTTCCGCCTTTAGGTCCGAAATATCGAACAAGTCCGAATGACGGAGTCCGAAAAAACGGTCGGCGACTGTAATGTGATTGAACCCTGGGATCCTGGGTTCAATCCCCCATCTCTGCCCATTTCGAACTGGATTAGCATTGCACTGGTGTGCGGTTATGTATCGCTACTGTGATACATATTTTCTTTTCCTAAATGTACAGTATGCAGTTTCATTTCCATAGGAAAATTTTCCGATAAGCTACAGGAGGTATACAGCTATTGATGTAGGTCGCCTCACTTAGCAAGGAAATCTATTGCATAAAATTGCGGCAAAACATTGAGCAGTTCTAAGCTTTGACCTCAACTAGAACACATGAAAAGTGGGGCTGTACATATTTTTCACCCTGACATTTGTGCTCTTTTTATGCAGAATATTAATTTGAAGAGTGTTCCAAATAATGGGGCATTTTCTCCTCATCAAAACCCTATTTTTTAGCAATAAGAACTTCATTTAAATAGAAAAATAAATATCTAGCAGCATTTCTCGAATAATTTTCAGTTCATAAATATCCACAGCGAAGAATAAATTCGGCAATTTATTGAAATGATAGATTTCCTAAAACGAAAGTTGATGCAAAAATGTGAAACTGAGAAAAACCTATTTGAAGTTTTCACACCACTACGTTTGATTTTCCTGGTGGTGGTAGCAACAAAGCAGACAATCTTACGTGACTTTCTATAAACGATTGTCGGTTTTAGTTTGATTCCAATTTCGTCAGGACGGGCGTTCCGATTCTTGTCCATGTGCATAGCCTGTTCATACTGAAGCTGGACTAATGTGGGGTTCTTGCCAAAATACTAGTGTTTACTCTCAAACGAAAATGTTTAATGTGCTTAAAAACTGTGAAGAAATGCTCTTTCCAATGAGAATATGATCATCATTCAAGAGCGTACCGGTGTGGAACTACAACAGTTAGAAAATAGAAAACATCAATGTTTCACATTTGCAAAACGTATGATCTTGCATACTCACCGAAAGTCTTCTATTTCTTCATAAATATTTCAGATGTAGCAATAGAAATTTCTGCACTTCTAGTTGTGGAACCAACACATAAATATTGGAAAAGTAATTTATTTCTAAAAGATTGCAATTTTAAGGTAGTGTTCCTCAAAAACCCCAGGATAGAGGTGTTACTGCACTGGCTAAATTTCTCATCTACAGCCGAGACACCAGACGTCCATTGAGATTGAGTCCAGCTGTGTAAACATACACGCAACATTACATATAGCAGGGTGTCTAGCGACCGGAAAACAGGGAATTCTCAGGTAAATTTTAATTACTGGGGAACAATCGGGGGATTGTCAGGGATATTGTCAAAAAGCGAGCCCTGTCAGGGAAAATGAGCCAGAAACGCCATTGAGTGCCCTGAGCAAAGACTTGAGGACTTGGGGGCAGAAAAATAGGCAATAAATTCTGCTTAGACCGGAGCGCGGGCTCTGCTCACCCGATGTAGAGTGTGCTATCTGATGCAAAGGGAACAGCCGAGAAATCCAGTCCGAGCTTTGGACTGGATTGGATTGAGGGCGCTACACCAGGCTAGATCCAGTTAGAGCTAGTAGATTTAGGAACAAATGGAAAAGCCGCAGACCCTAATCCGATCCAAGCCTTAAGCCAAAAGTATCCGAAAGTGTGCATCTAGCAACCATGCTGGCATTCGGTTGTTGACGTGTGTGGTTAAGCGTCATGTTTTCATCGTGTTTCCGGAAGTGGCCTCTTCACTGACGATGTAGGCGGTAAGAAAGTGCTCGTTTAATCCGGACTCGACGAACCCGAATATTTCGGAATATGCAAGTTGGATTAAGCCCGTGCAAAATGATCCTCACTGTGCTCAATCCCTTGTGTTGTAAGGTCTTGTATATCTAACCGCCTCTTCAGGGGTCAGGAAATTTCACCTGAAATTGTCAGGGAAGACCTGTAAAAGTCGGAGAATTTCAAAATATTAATTTGCTAGACACCTTGATATAGGGTTCTGTGTGTTAGGATTACTCTAAGAAACTCCCACCGTTAAAAATTTGATGAATTCGGATTTATCCGATAACTCCAAACTTTGATGCACCAATGCTTCCCCCCCCCCCCCCCCCAAAAAAAAAGAAAGAGAAAAAAAGGCAGTATTTTACAATTAGGTTTGATCAGCGCATTTTCCTGGGAAATTGCCACCACAGTTACCTTTCAAATCTCGAACCATTGTCGGAAGGAGTCTTACGCTTATCTCGTCAAAGTTCATTCAGGACAACAGGTCATTGTACTTTTGGGTCACGACAGAAGCCACTGTTTCAGTTTCCAGTTTGGGCCATACCATTTGTGCTTTAGAGGAAGGAGAGGCTAGTGTTTTTGTAACAGTGAAAGCTATGGACCACGGAGATGGCGTAAAATGGGGAGGAACTTCTCTTTTGTATCCTTCACCTCTCCACCTAGCGCAGTCGCAGGGTAAGTATATGAAATAGGATGGGATGAATATGAGCTTCTTAGCGACTACCTTCAGGAGTTTATTGATTTTCAGCTATTGACTTTTATCAAAGCAACAATTGGGGTGTGCAACGTTTGTCGTGGGACAATTTAGTATTACCAATGGCAGTGGCACCAAAGCTAAATCTATCTGAAGAAATGTTAATTGATACAAGTGTGTTTTGTTTTTCAACGAGCATATGTTTATACCTGGATATTATTTGTTTATGTATTTATTTTTTTTTGTAGGAAACTGCAATATTAAACTCAGGATTCCAGAGAATTAAGAATCAAACAAGAATAAACTTCAAAAACACTGAATCCTAATTATATATAACAATGCTGCTGATCAAATGCTGGAATATGGTTCATACTGCTGTGCTGAGAATAACAAGATCTACCATAAAATCCTGTATAAACATTCTCTATAAACGCCCCTGGAGGAGGCAGCAAAGGTTTATCAAAAAGGTCATGTGGATACCACATGACACAGGAACTCGTGCATGCAGTGGCGTCACTAGGGTCGGCGGCACCCACGGCAATGGCCCGACGCGACACCTCCCCCCTTTCACTGCCAAGCTGCGCCCCCTGAACACTACACCCAAGGTGGACCCCCCTCCTTGTGACGTCAATCTGCACGGCGTAGCCGTGCAGATTGCGGTCATTGCCAACTCGTGTTTTATGGTGCGATAAACACGCGAGAACCGGCTACGAACTTGCTTGTCAAATGTACCAATAGCTTGGATTGCGTGATTCTTGCAATACCCGTTGGATATCACATAAAATCCTCCGGGAATCAAGGGTGTGCAATGTTTCGGAATTTTTAGCCTTTGAATATTCAGCCAGAAAAACGGGATGGGCAACCTCTTGGTGAAGAGCGTTCATACGGGACTTTGCGGTAATATCATCCATGCTGGTTTAGGCAGCAGGTTCGTACAGTGAAATGCCACTTGAAGTAGCTTCAAGGAACCCCAAGGAAAAGTGTTTAAAAGTGAATGTTCACTCAACTGAATGCATTGGACATGATAGGGTTTTGCTGGGGTACTTTGCAAATGTATTTCCATCTGAATAGCTCGTTCAACTGGGCTTTGTTCAAGTGGTATTTCATTGTATACTGGAATGCTTTCGTGCAATTGAGACCATGTGATGCTCGTTAAAGGTACACTGACAGGGTATTTATGCTCGCTGAGGTTTTTAGTTGTATGTGACATACGAGAGCCCAACTACCCAGAACAGAATTTGCTGCTCGAAATTCGGTTTCTTTCCGCCCGAAAACCGCCGATCGAGGACTGGCCGTTTTGAGTCGCGCTCACTCTCTTTTTTGTGGTATAGGGTCGTTTTCTAAGGTTTCGACGCGACCACCAAATTTAATCAAAGTCGTGGGTCATTGAAAGCACACAGTAAATACTAAAAATAGAAAAAAGATATGAAACCCATTTTTTTGTGGCTTCCAAAAAGCTGAAAATACATTGATTGAAAGAAAAAAAAGGTAGCACAGACAACCGGAAGTATCCTGTGCGTTCACTGCATAATTGTCAACATGGCGTCGTTTCGCCTATCGTGGGACTAGCGGATGGCAGCGGACGACGGGCGTTGAACCTCTACTTCAGAACTTTCGTTCACGTTACCGGCGAATTCTGTCTTCCTTCGAAAG
Source organism: Ixodes persulcatus (assembly GCA_013358835.2). Taxonomy (NCBI): domain Eukaryota; kingdom Metazoa; phylum Arthropoda; class Arachnida; order Ixodida; family Ixodidae; genus Ixodes; species Ixodes persulcatus. Next base: position 97,326 of record JABSTQ010011506.1, read on the forward strand.
AAAAATTTTGGACCGATCAAAAGAACTGATATTCATTCCGTACGACACGCCCGACCAGCAAGCCGATTGCACGAAGACGTCACCGAGCTGTCGTCCCTTCTCATGGCTGAAGACATCGCTCGCTGAAACGTCAAGCACGAAGTGCATACATAGAGTTGAATACGCACGCGTACGGTTTCTTTACTTGGTGCGAATGTGGCCAATGCGTGGTGCTGCCCGACTTCAAGCCGGGAGTGCATGTACTGGAGGGCAATCGGCAGCAAACTTTCTGAGAGTTCCTTCAGTAGCTCAGTGGAACGACGTCCGTTTCACACGCAGCGGACGTCCGTTTCACACGCAGCGGGCACGGGTTCGATCCCTAGTGTGGGCGTACCATTTTTTTTTTTTTTTTCAAACATTTTGCGATGTTTACATTTTTTTTTACAATTATTACTGAAAAAAAAAAAAAAAAAAAATTGTTGTGGACGATACGTTGCTGAACTAAATGGTATGGGATTTCATTTTTGACACCTCTGCCGCACAATACCACTTTCAGATGTGAGGCAGCTCTTCACGCAACATCTTGGGAGTATTCTTTTCGGAGCCGATCACAGGAATTCCCTACGGGCACTCACTACTAATTGCATACACTTAAATGTACAAAACAACTCGTCTTGAAGTACAGGACGGCGAGCGGAACAAACATAACTGCAAAGGAATCGCACGGCGAGCGGATCCCGAACGCATTTCGTCTGCTGCACCCGGAAGAAAAAAAAAAAAAAAAAATTGCACGGTCGGGTGTAGCCACGCGACTTCTACCACTCACTCACTCACTCACTCGCTCCTCTCCACATCTCCGTGCGGTGCGTGGGTTTCGGTTTCAGTTTCGAGCAGTTGCGTTTTTTTGGCTTTATTAAAAAAATACCTGACTCTGTAGCAAAATATTATTGGGTAGTATTCCGACACCATAATGAATCGCCTGGCACAAAATGAAAAACTTTTTTTTGGGGGGTGTCAGTGCCCCCTTAAAGATGCCAGGTTGGCAGTTGCGCTTTACCGGCCTAACTGTCTGAATGTCAGTGAGGACAGACATCTGTGTCTGTCTGTTGTGTCGGTAGAGACAAGGAAACAGGCTTAAGACAAGTTGTACCTTATGCCAAAGGTTCTAACTTGATCAATTGTTACTTACATAAGTAAATAAGAGATCTGTATATACAGGAAGTACTACAGTCGAACCCGGATATATAGAAATCAAAGGGGATCGTAAAATAGTTTGATATATCAATAATTTGATATACAAAAATATGTTAAATTACGCTCGAGTTGAAATTTTCTGGCGTCAATGCTAATGCCCAGGGTTGCGACAAACGGGAGCTTACCAAATGGAGCATCCAAGAGCCTCTAAATACAGTAGAGCGTAGTTGGTGGAGATTGCAAACACCCCTGCGCTTACACACGCGCCTGGCCGGGACCTCCACACAACATAAACAACAAAACACAAATAATTTTTAAAAAAATTAAAGAAAAACTGAAAAGCGAAGCGCATAAACAAGAATTGTAAAAAAAAAAGTTAAGCAAGCAACAAAAAAGGAAGCTTACTAAATTCAGGCAGAAAAAAAAAGAAAGGCAAAGAAAAATAGAGAAAAAACGGGCAGAGCAATAACAGCAAAAGAAAAAGGTAAACAAAGATAAGGCATTGAAAGTGTGATTGCACAACCGTTGTTGTCAACACACTTGACTTGCGGAAGACCTTTTTATTTTTTATTTTTGCTCATTTTATTTTGGGGCTATGGAGTCGCGTACCATCGGCAGTGTTCGGGGAAGGGGCGCAGGCTACCGTTCCGACAGCAAGCACTCCATGCTGTTCCTACGTGCGCGCGAGTGCCCTTCCCCTTCCCCTTGCTTTTGCCATCCTCCACTTTTTTTACGGTTCATTGTTTCTTTTTTCACAACTGCTCTTTTGCTGCGTTTCTTATCTTACCTCGTGTATGCTGGCTTGGCGGTCTGTCAGCCCCGCAACGCAAGCGATGTGCTCGCCACCTGCGCAATCGGAACGCGGGAAAAGCAACCGGCGGCTGGGCTTCGTTCGCTATATCGTTTGCTATATCGCTATATCCAGTGCCCCCGCCATGGGAGTTCGATACAAAAAGACAATGCTCCTATAGTATTACATGGGATTTTCAAGGGGATGCTTGGACTGTTTGATATAAACAATAATTCGAAATACCCGAGTGTGATATAACCGGGCTTGACTGTATAGTCACTGACAAGATGAGAACGGCAAGGGGGAGTTTCTTAACAATGAAGGAAATACTACTTCGGTAAAAGTGTTTTTTTTTTTTGTAACATACTACTATGGCACACTACCTCGTCATGGCTTGTTGAAGCGGTCAAAGGGTCGAGCATTTTGGGAATTGGCAGTCTCCTCAGGTCTGCATATTTTGTAATTGCTACGTCTTGCCTCTTGCTTCAGGGTGCACTGGCTGGTCTTTTTGCTGGACTCGTCGTAGGATTCTGGGTGGGCATTGGCGCCGTCATCTATGTTGGCCATCCTACGGCTCTTCCGCTGCTCGTTGATGGCTGCGACAGTTCCAGCAACTCAACCTGGGCACTTGCCAATGTTTGCATGCTGAGCAACGTGACCGGAGCAGACGCGGTCACTGCCAGTACGGTGTCGGACAACATTACAACAGGGGCGGTTCCCACGTGAGTCTTGGTCACTGCTGTCGATTGTTTAGTAAAGCTGTACAGTCGCCATATTTTATGCATGTACAGGGAGGGTGTCCCCAGAAAACAAAAATGACAGTTTTTTTCGCCGCAAAAATGAACTGCACTGCCTAATGCTCAGCCTCCGCTCAAATGTAGCGCCAGCGGTTCGTACCGGATGCCAAAGTTTCAGAGCTTGCTGTTGTCTGGTTAAAAAATTGTAATCGATTTTCAATAATTTTCAATGGGAAAATGGTGGCCAAGGAAGCCCTTGAATATGTGGATGTGAATGACGTCAGCTACGAGGGTTGGGTCCCATTTGTCTGTTTAATGTTTCAAGAAAATGCTCAACTTTTTAATAAAATGACGGTTAGTTCAGAAATTTTGTCATATGGTTCGTACTGCTAGTGCTATGTGCGGACTCTTTTCTGTTCCTGCGCCGACCAATGAAATTATTGTATATTTGAAAATTTTGGCGGCCTTTCTTTCCCCGCTGCATTGGAAACAACCGCAGCGACAGACCAATCACAGGTCGAGGGGAACTGGTTGCGCGCGTTGCGTGCCGGTCGTGCCGGTCGCAGGCCGGCTCCTTCTACCTGCGAACATGGCGTCGATGGTGATCGTTGGCGTGGTCGGCATGGTGGAAGCTCATCGTTCCGCGTAAAAGCGCTATCCTTGACTGTGAATTTTCGTTGTGTGTCGCTATAACCCAGCACGTACTAGAAGGGAAGATCCACCTACTCGTGCGGCGATGTCGTGGCGGCACTCTCAAGACAGCAGACACGCCCGTGCCGTCGTGTTTGTTTACTTCGACTACAGTGGTGCTTTCTAAGCATTTGTGTCCTCGAACATCGCCCGGATTTCTTATTTGGCGCATTTCATGCGTGTGCTCAAGTTCAAGGTATTACTGGTGTGTACCGTATAAAGGATGCGAATTTTCACACGTTTTCATCACCGGAGAAAAGTGATTAGTGTTAGCAATCCTGAACGCTCTCAACGTCTATCTGATCACGAAATCGTATTTCTACGTTGCTATATCGCTGCTAAGATTACATCGTCTTTTATAAACATAGAAAAGGCGTGTGGCAATATTTGTACTTCAGTAAAACCTCGTTAATTCAACCCCCGCTAATTCGGAAATTCGGATAATTTGAACTGCCGATCCGGTCCCGTCAAACGTATGTATTAGTCAATGGCAGCAAACGCTCATTAATTCGGAGGGAACGCGGCGCGCTATGGTTAATTTGGACAAATTCGGCAGGTGGCGCTAGCTACCATCCGTTCCGAAGGGTATGACCGCTATCCATCGGAGGTGCACATGTGGTTTTTCCGGTTCTCCGTGTTTCGCACCAGTTTTGCTTTGGATTGCCGTGCTTCAGCGCGCTACCCGCTACTCTCCTGGCATGGAAGCGGCAGAAGCATAGCTGCAACGGAAAAAGGGTATCACAAGTGAGTGACGACCGGAATGGCAAAATCGCGACACGCGGGGCTATTGTTCCCGAGCGCGCCGATAGCGAGAGTGAGTCACATTTCATGCCTCAACGCGGGGATCCTAAAGCCCGCCATTTTAACTGGCCACCCCCGCGTTGTAAAATGCAACGTGACTGGCACTCTCGCTGTCGGCGCGCTCGGGAAAAACAGCGCCGGGTGTCGCGATTTTGCCGCTCCGATTATTGGTCAGTTGTGCTACTCGTTTTCCGTTGCAGCTGTACTAGGCTAAGAATTTAGCGACGAAAGTGGAAATACTAAGGGCCTTGAAGGACGGCGTCTCTCGACAAGTGATTGAAAGTTACGATGTCAAGAGAAGCAGTTTGGCCACGTACGTGAAAATTGAGGCCGATATCCTACGGGCTTTCGAGAGCGAGAAGTTCAACGCGAAAAGAAAGCGGCCGTGGGCGGTGGTGCACCCGAAACTAGAAGAGGCGTTGCTGTGCTAAATCGTCAGCGCACGGCATGCGTAGCTCCGGCAGTGCCAGTGCGGTGGAGTTTTACGGTGGAGCACTCTACCGCGCTAAGTTGCCGTCTCCGCCCAAGTGTCGTCCAGAAAGCAGGCGGTAATAACAGATTTCTTCTAAAAATAAAGGTATGTCACAGGGAAACATTTTCGCGCACTTTTCTTTGTCCTTTCGATATTTCGACTTTCGGATAATTCGGACATTTTTGCCGGTCCCATGGGATCCGAATTAACGAGGTTTTACTGTATTGGCAAAGTCGTGTATTAGCATAGTGATCGTCCAAGACGGCTTACTGAATCTTTTTCTTTCATCCACTGTACCCTGCAAGCCTATCATAAAAAAAAAAAAAAGCTTTATGCTATAGAAAACTGTATGTCTATATTTTGTTACGGCATTGAGTGGCAGTGCGTCCCCTTTTTAGAGGCGCCGCTGAAACAGCTGACGGCGGCGTAGAAGCAGTCGCCGTGCTGACGACCAGCTGCGCTTGTTGCAGTGGTTGCAGGTGCGTGTACGCGCGGCGCAGAGTGGTCGTTCCAGTCGCAACGGACGCAGTCGTAGGTAACGCACTCGTTGCACATGTCTGAACCAGCCTCCTCACGAGGCGAAAGTCAACGTGGCGACATCGTTTGACATCACGTACCAGAGGTTATGCTGCGATCCCAAACATTGGTTTGGTTACCACTTGCCCCAACCGCAAATCGAAGAACGCCCGAAAAGGCCTGCGTTTCGTCGTCCTCGGAACCCGAACACGACTCCGAAGCGCTGCTATCGTCCACATCGCACGTCAGAGCGGTGTCATGGGAAATCATCCCCAGGTCGGCTGTCTGCCGAAGAATTTCTAACGTCTAACGTTAGAAATTCTTCTTAGAAATTCAACCTCTAACGGCGTCAGGTCCTCGAGCGTAGAGAACTCCGCCATGATCGAAGCTCGAATGACAAAAAAGTTCGGCCGGTTCGGCTCTCTCGGGATCACTGCGCGACGGAACGTCGTCCACCGCCATTGGCCCGAGATCCTTTGAGAGTGGTTTCGTTTTCGGCCGAGGTTTGGCGGCCTTCAATTACAGTTTTATTAAAGAAATAATCACCGTATGACTATTTTTTGTTTTTTAGGGATACTTAGGGAGTCTAAATTCAATTGTCATCATCAAAACACGAACTCAAAAACCACTTGAGTACCCCTTTAAACTTGTACAGGCATCCGGTGCATCTTTCTTTGAGACTGAAGCTACGCTTACATTGCCAAGCGATGGCAAACAGAGATCTCGGCATTTCTGTACTTGTGATATTGGTGGCTTTGGGTGTAAAGTCTTTACAGGATTGGCCAATCTGCAGTTCACAAGCTGCTTATGGCTGAGTCTGGACACCTAACTTTCATGGCTCTTCAGACGATTCAAATTTGGAGGCAGAACGGAAGATGTGCCAGGTGGCTCATAGAACCTTAAAACTAGTAAAAAACGTTCAGCCTTTCCACTCTCGTGAAGAAGGAAGACCAGCGGAGCTGAACTCGATACACTGCCGCAACGCGCAAGCGCCAGTTTTCCCGCTTCTTCTCGTCCGACACGCCGCCGATCGTGGATACGTCTCCGGCGACCCAGAATCGGTCGCACTCGGCGCACGTGACTCCAAACGGGTAATCCACAAACTCCCTCCGGAACATAGCCGTCGCGCTTGGGAACTGTTCAGCCGGCGTAGAGTGCAGTCGTCGCCGGGCCTCGCGCTTGCACTTGGCCTCCGTGGCACATTCGTTGTCCGTGGCGTTGACCCGCCGGCACCCTTTACATCGCTGGTTCTGTTCTCGGTGGCGGCTTTCCAGGCGAGCGATGTGCTCTCCTTTGGCAAAGGAATCTGAAGCGCTGGACGCAGTGGAAGTCGAGGCAACAGCGGCTTTGCGGCGGTTACGGACCCATTGGCGCTGCTGCTTACGTCGCCGCTCCTTCCGCAGCCAGTCTTCTTTCCCCGAAAGGGCGTCCGGCCGACCCATCCCAAGTCCAAAACGAAACTGATAAGAACGTAGGAAACAGCGCGCAAAACAGACGAGGACAAAGAAACACACGTGACGAGCGCTGCGCTCGTTACGTGTGCTTCTTCTTTGTCGTCTTCTGTTTTTCGCACTGTTTCCTACGATGAATTCTCACCAACGCGCCGCCCAACTATCCATTCTTCTATGTGAGCTGAAAAGGTTGGCGCCATCTACAAGCGATGGCGGCAACCATACTGGTTGTGTGCTTGCCACTGTCACTTATAGATGGCGGTAGCTTTCCAGAGGCGTTTTCGTCGACAAGTCTTTTGTACCGGACACGGTCCTCGGGAACCTAGGGGGGATTCAACCGCTCGTCACTCAATGGGCAAATTTCGCTACACAAACCTGAGTTTCAGGAATGCACGATAGTATTCATTCTTTTGGGGGTTACTTATGATAACGTAATGAAGGTCGTACGGCCCTTGGATTTTTCTTTTAGAGCGCTGGAGATATTGAATAAAATCCAGAAATATGACCGTTTTGACTGTTTTCGCGCGTTTTGAGGCATTTTTAAAAATACAATTATTTAGAAGACAAACCTGACCAAACGCTTGGCCGTACGTACTAGGGGTGCCTCTAATCTTAATTTTAAGACCATGTTGAGAAAGCAAAATATTGTTGTATTTGCGTATTTGTGTAAATAAAATCGCCCTGTTAATTTTATTTCCAACTTGTTAAACGAAATGGCGACACTAGTACTAAATGCCTCAAACCGGACATTTTCTTGCTGTTGCTGTTGTTGTTTTTCTCTCGAGCTCAAATTCGACCGCGATGTCTCATTGCTCGTGGATCGGTAGCACGTGTAGCGAAAGCTCGTGCTGTAAAGCTCACTGATCGTGGATTTAATCCACCGCCTCTGTCCGTTTCAATCTGGGTGAGCATCGTACCGGTGTGCTGTCATGTATCACTATTGCGTGATGCATGTTAAAGTCGTTAGACAAGCAGCAGTATACTGCACTGTCTTTCGTCTCCAGCGAAGACACCAGATGCCCTCAGAGCTGTCTAACTTCCCGCTGTATAAACATAGACAGAACAGAATTACAATTGATGGCTCCGTTGGTCGGCACTTTTTGAACGTTGCAAAAAAGTGTAACTAGTCATCAGCAGACTCCTAGCGAAAGGCCTGATAACGCTCTGAAGGCGATACTTTTGTTGATTCTATTTTTAGGGGCGAAGCTTCTTAGGGGGCTAGACATGTCCGTATGGCCGTCCGCCATAGGCCGGCGTCGGGTGCTCGTGCTTCTGCTCGTGAGATCACGTGAGCACATGCTCACGTGCTCGTGTAGGGCAAAAAAAAAAATGGGAAAAAAAAAGATGAAAAAAAAATTATGAAAAAAAAAAGAAGAAAAAAAAGAGTAGGGGGTTCTGAGATGCCATCCCATCTGTCTGCTTAAAAAAAGAAAAAGAAGAAAACCACACATTCTCCTACTGCCATGAATGAAAAGGACCGAAAAGCTCGGCATGCAGTGCCTCAGCGTCTACGTAGACGGCAAGCTGCTCCGGAGACCAGGGCGCGAGAAGCTGCTGCACAGCATCAAAAACGCCAAGCGGACCTGTAGTTGATAGCTCGGGAAGCGGCGGCAAAGCGTCAACGCCGACAGCAAGCAGCAATACCTATGACCAAAATCAGTATCATCAGCACCACCCGAGCTTCGCCCCAATCAACATCATTCACCACGTGGAGATGCGGTCAATTTTGTGTGTGTGCTATGTTAGCATGCGTGGTCAAACGCTCGCATACGCTACAAGCATGGCTCGTAAGCACCCTAAAATCGTGCAGGGTTTAACAGAGATATCCTAATATTGTCACGAATGACGAGTGATGAGGCGATAATAACTGAAGAAACTAAACGTTCAATGGGGCAAACTTGTGCCCAAAAATAAAAAGGGAATAGAAGAAAGCAGAGCGTCGCGGGCGTCGAAGTGACAGCAGAGTCGAACGCTGGGGCGAAACTGACTCCGGCTTGCCACGCAGAGCCCCTTTTGTACACGCGTGGGCTTCTGGAATAATCGGCGTAGAAGGTTCGGCGTGTCGAACATTCTAACCTCGAATCAGCAACACGGTTCTCGAATTCACCAGAACATTACGTTGAATCGACAAAAATGCGTCTTCACGGGCAGGAATCGAACCCTGGCTTTCTGTGCGAAAGGCACGCGCGATAACCGTTAGGCCACGAGCGCGCTGCCTGCTTGGCCACCTGCACGCGCGGCAATATGTAAGGTGCGTCAATGTCCTTCTGCTTAGGGTGATGCCACCCTTTGTAGTACCCGATGCCGACAGCACGCGCTCTCTGGTAAAATACAAATAAATCCACGAAAACAAAATGTCGCCATAGCACAGTCAGCGCCATAAACGCGTGCAGGGACACGCTCTTTCACGCGCTTCTGAACAAAAAAGAACAAACGTGTGGGACAAAATGGCCAGATGTCTCCACCCTAAGCAAAGCGCACATGAAGGCACCCTACTAATATGTATTTGGAAATAAAAAAAAATAGTTGAATGAGTTACAAAGAAGGCTAAAATACATATTCCAAACAACATTTATTTTATGAAACATTATTTCAGATATTTTCATTCTCTGCAGACCTTGTTTGGTGGCTAGTGGATATAAAAAACAAAAGAAAAGAAGCATGATTTCTATTATTTCGAACAATCGCAATATACTATTTTCTGAACCAACAAACAGGTGCTTACTCTGAGATGCAAACTGAATTTTGACGTTAACGTTTTGGCGCCCGAAACAATTTTTTTTGTAAATTTAACACTTCCCGTTTTGCGGATTACCAAGAAAACCAAACGAGCCATCAATAGGTAGAAAATAAGTTTCTACCTAAGGTGAGGCGTACATTCCTTTTTTTTTTTTCTCTTCACCTTTCTAATTTTTAGGCAAAATCAAATGATCGAACCTCTAAGTAACTTTCGTGTCTTCATAAGTAACCTCGGGAGTTCACTATGCTATTGTCCGTTATGAACACCTCTTTCAACAGTTATCTTACTATGTCACGGTGGAATGAAGTGGTGCTACCTTACCTGTCTGGAAACAAATTGGGTGTGTGTATTTTTATACAGCCTAGAACATAGTCTGCTTCAACGGGCGACTTGTCTCCTAGCTGTAGGTGAGCAATTTAGCCAGTGCAATACAACCGATAGCCTGGGGTCTTTGACGTGCATCAAGCAATAGTGATACAGTCAAACCCGCTTATAACGAACAGCAGGAAACGCTACGATCAGTTCGATATAGCAAGTAATTCGATATAGCAAAAAACATCTACAACGAACTTCCACGATGCGTTCGTTGAAAGGTGAGAGCTTCTTTTTCTCTCTCATCTCTTCGCTTCTGCCTTGTAACAACGCGCTGGAAAGATATATTTTTTTCTTTTTTTACATGCGTGCAGAGTTCTTTTTTTTTTAAGCTTTATCTTTTTTTCTGAATCGCTTCTCTTCGTGGGCAACCTTTTTTTGATGAAAAGGTTTTTGTTTGTGCGTCCATGCAGAGTTTATTTTTTAGCTTTCTCCCCTTCTGAATCGCTTCTCTTCGCTCAATTATGTTTGCAACTTGAGCTTTTGGAATTTTCTTTCTTTCCAACTTTTCTTTTTTGTGGGGGGGCGGGGGCGGGAGGGCGGGGGCGGGACAGGAGGACAGGCCAGAAGGTGACTGTTTTCGCGTTTTTGGAAACCTTCCCGTGGGGGAAAAGTTTGATATAGCCAATATGTTGTTTGTTATAAGAAATACTTTCTACATGTATTTTTATTTAAAATTTCCGCGAGTTTAATATCGACAATAATTCGCTATACGTCGGTTCGTTCTAAACTAGCAGGGGTGGGGATTGATACACGAGCAGGGGTGGGGATACACGGGCAGGGGTGGGGATTGAACCCAGGATCCCTGGGTTATACAGCGCGAGCTTTCGCTCCACGTGCTCCGAGCTGGTGTGCTCTAGCCCACTCGGCCACCGATCCTTTTTTTTTTCTTTATTGCACATGGCCACTGATCCCTCTTTATCTGTCTGGACTAAAGCCCTTCGATGTGTTTGCGTTTGTCTTGCAAGTGGCGTCAAATGCGCCAGTGCATGAGGCCAGTGTCTCGAGCGGCCCTTGGAAGCAGTTGTCTGCGCTGTACCGAAATGAGCGGCCCTTGGAAGCGAATGGCAGCTGAGCACCTGCTCCTGGCACGTGTTTTGCGCGTTTCCACAACAATGGTTGGCGGTACTTGTAAGCGTGAATTTTATCAAATGAATTTAGTCTGCACTTGCCGGCAGCACCTTCAACTTATGGAATTTACGAGGATAACTCGAGTGCAACATGGCTTTGTGTATTTGAGTGGTTCTTTTTCGCTGACTGGCAGACAGACGGAACCTTTCTTGCCATACCCGTTGCCAATCTTGTCAGCTGCTGTGCACTGGGCGCGCGATTGTGGATGAGTAGTAGAGCCGCGCCACTTGCTTGGACAGAGAACTCCTTGGTACAGTTCACGGGTGGGAAACGGTTGCTTTTTGTTGTTTTTGACTCGACGCGCAGAAATGTGGACCTCTTCGACGAGGTCCACACTTCTGGATGTGCAGAAGTGTGAACCTCGCCGCGCAGAAGTGTGGACCACGCCACTAAATGAGCTATGCTTAGGGTCTGCCCTCTGTTCCCCAATATTGCTGTGGGCATCGCCATCTTGGTGCTTGTACAGAGCAGACGCAACTGCCGATCGTCATGATTCAAAAGTGTGACTTCCTCAGCATTTGATTCGGTGTTAGAAAGCTCATGTAATATTGCTTTGCTCTGTCGCGAAGCGTTTAAACATTTGTGGAGGACGTAAAAGCGTTTCCTGTGATTTCAGATAACTGGCAGCCATGATTTTAAGCCACAATATGGACAAGTGTCGTTACCCTGAAGTGAAGCTTATTTAGTGGCACTAGGGAAGATCATGGCGGAACAGCGCAGCACTGAGCTAGAGTTCAGACGCCATGTTCTTCTCTATATAGTGCCACTAAATAAGCTACGTTTCAGAGTAACGCCACTTGGCCATATTGGCTTAAAATCATGGTTGCCAGTTATCTGAAGATTTATCTGAGATCACAGGAAACGCTTTTCCGTCCTTCACGAATGTTTAAACAGTTTGCGACAGAGCAAAGCAATATTATGAGCTTCCTTACACCGAATCTAATGCTGAGGAAGTCTCACTTTTGAATCATGACGATCGGCAGTTGCGTCTACTCTGCAGAAGCACCAAAATGTCGGTGCCTACAACAATGTTGGGGAACAGAGTGCCGATACTCTAAGCGCAGATCATTTAGTGGCTTTAGTTCTTCCCAGAAGTGGCGCGCAGCAAGTGTCTCGAGCATTTCCACAAAAATGATTGGCGGCACTTTTTTCAGGATAGATAGGCTTTTATTCCACACAACCTGGGAGCGGGTTTGCAAACCAGTATTCAGACGAAGAGCAGGCCGATATAGGACATAGGAAGTGCAAAACTGCCACTTTATTTTATTTTTTGTTTTCTAGCTTTAAATTAAACTTTAAAATATATATATATATATATATATATATATAATGGGTGCTTTTCCGGTCATCACTTTTACATATAAATGTACTGTGCATATTTTCTCAGGTCTTGCAGATTTGGGAATGGGCGTTTAATGTGGAATGGGCGGATGCGCGGTATTCTACGGTATATATATATATCTTTTTTTTTGCAAAACAATGTTTGCGTGTTAAATGTGATGGTCCAAACGGCCACAACGCCGCACCTTGTGCTTTTGATAATTTGGAACGTGAACGGCACTTCGAATTCATTCGGAAATCGGAGCTTATTCTACGTTTTGTAAGCCACTGTAATCTTTGTATGTACTGGCTCGTATCTTGCGCCGCCTGTTGGCCGCTTCCTGCAGCGGCGGACGCAGAGCAAAGAAGATCTAGCTCGAGATCGGCGGCTAACAACCCGTGGCCCGGGCCCACCTCGAGCGCCCGACCTGCTTGCGCAGCTGCGAACATGCAACTCGTTTGTTCCGGAAAAATTCTGCGCCATCTATGAGGAAAAGGGTACACATAAATAGCGGTTGAATCCCCCTTAACAGCTCCGCTGTAATAAATAGAAACGAAGCATCTCTGTGGCCAATCACTTTGACATATTGCATAGTCAAGAAAACATTTCAAGTTGCATCCTGTACTTCAAGGACACCAATCAAAGAGGATTTTGAGTCTTTTGATTCAGTTGAAGTAGCACTAATAGAGACCCTTCAAAAACTCAAAGTGCACACTTAGTTTCTGCATGCCTGAAGATTTTTTCAGCCTTCCTTTTCTACAGCTGGGAGTTTAGCGAAGGAAGGAAAGAAGGGCACTCACAGCATGGGTTCGGCAAAGATGTCAAAACGGAGCACTTCTCAAAAATCCCTTGTTAGAATGCTATGCTTGTAGCAACGTTTTTACTGGGTACTGTTTTTAGATATATTAAAGTTCACTCAAGTTAGGTTTCACTGAAATGCATCCCACAAAAAAATATTCTATATTGTGGAACTATCGCTGACCCTAATGCGAGAGTGACTCGTTAATATATCACAGCTGGTGCAAGCTTTGTGATTAACAAAAGACAAGACTAGGAGGGCATCAACATACAGTTGTCTACAAAATGAGTTGGCATGTACACCCGTGAGCGATATGAAGGTGAACAGCCCTCTTCTTGTTCTTGACACTCCTGCAAGTTTTGGAACAGGCTCTGTTCCAGAAGAGGGCTAGGTCGCAAAGTTTAGACCCCCAAGCCACGTATCATTTGAGACGTTGAGAGTTAATATAGCTTTAGGGAGCCGTAAAACAGGCAAGAAACCAGGTAAGGTGTTCACCTTCATATTGCCGGCGGGTGTACAGTGAATTCTGGTTGCATCAGTCACTTGCAATACACCCTTGAGCTGTTCAACTCGGGATGGTGTGAAGTCGCTATGATTCCTATCATGGGACGTGTGCTACGATGGTGCTCAACTAGGCCTTTCCATCTTGAAGAGTGATCAGAGTTTGTGAAGTATACCAGTTGTAAGGCGTTTTTGTTTTTTGTACTACTGTGAGTTTTACTGATTGGGGTAATTAAAGCTGGTTGATGGCAATGAGGTAAAAGATAACCTTGTCTCTCATACCAAAAAAAGAAAGGCATTTAGAAATTGTGTTGGTGTTTTGGTCCGGCTTGGCGCTACACTTCACTGAATTAAGGGGTCAGTTTTGGGGCGTAGAGAACATACCTTGTTTGTTCTGCCACATTTCCTAATGTTGGGCCAGGTTTTAAATCAAAGGGTACTGACTGGATCTTGCTATTTGCTATGTTTCTTGCATAAAACACTGAGCGTCTGCATGTGCACTCTGCGGGAAAATAAACGTGCAGGCCTAATTCATAAAGAGCGCGTTTATTACTCGAGTAAATACGGTAATTTTCCAAGATTGTATGTTTTACACGGACCGCTGAAAAACGTGTCGTGGAGGTTCTGCTCCGTATTAATGCCTCTAACATTAATGTCACTAAATACAATATCAGTCTGTTCTATTCAATAGCTATTTTTGACAAATGTGCGTGTCTTAAAAACAAATTACGGCTTACTGATTTTGCTAAACAGCAGACAGATAGCAACTGCCACCACAGCAGTCGCTGCGAGCGTAACTCTGCCAGCACTTCGAAAAGTATGAATAGTTCAGTTCACCTCGCATTGAATAGCGTATTCGAAACTATTAAAAAATTGTAATATTCGTGCAATACTAGTATTTTATTTGAGAGGTTGACCGTCCGACCTGTGCATTTTAGAATCTTCCTTATAAAATTTTAGCAGTTGAACTGCCGGGACGCTGGAGATGTGTGCTCACTATGACGTCGCATTTCTACCATGCAGGTATGTGCTACCGCTGTACCGGCTGTCATACCAGTGGTACAGTGGCTTTGGCTGGCTGGTGGTTCTGGTGGTGGGACTCCTGGTGAGCCTGCTGACCGGAGGCACAGACGCCGTAGACCACGACCACCTGAGCCCGGTCTATTTGTGGATAACAGGTGCCACCAATGGCAAAAGCCGCTCGTGGACTCTTGGTCGAGTGCGGAATTCTTCGGTCACCAGCTCTCAGGTGGGTAAAATAGAATTTTCCGGGGAGGGGGGGGGGGGGGGGTCATCCATGGTTGGGAAGGCCCTTGTTTGATCTGACGGAACGGTATAGGAGCAGTCTAGGGGTCTGGCGGAATCCCTCATTTTCAAAGCAGCTACGCCACTCTCGCCAAGCCTGCTTTATGCTGGCTTCAGCACTACGCACCGACGCACGTGCATAAGGCTTTCCCGCTTCGCTCCAGCTTCTGGAAAAGGTTCTAATGTGTAAGAGTCCCTCAGTGGGCTCAGAAATTTGCTGCGATGGGCACCTAATGTGTCCTTTGCCAAATTTTTAATATTTTTCAAAAGTGGTAGGTGGGTGCTTATTGTGATGCTGTATTTTACTGTAGGTTCCACGTTACCCGAGTCAACTTTAGTGTTGTCTATAAGTCAGTCGAACAGGCAGTGAGCTGTAAATGCATGCTGTGCGGCTTAGACTCTTCGTGCAGATTAACTATTCAATGTTCCAGAGTGTGCGACTTGACGGACTGTCAGGGCTTTAACGAAACGTTATATTAACAATTTATACCTAAAATGTACTAATTCAATCAATCAATCAATCAGTTTATTTTTTCTTTCAAGGGGTACATACTCCTTGAAATGGTACCTTGGCGCAAAAGGCGATCGTGTCGCCTGACTGGGCACCAAGGTCCAACGGAGGGGGGGGGGGGGGGGGGGGGGCTGATGTCGCTTCTGGGTCAGACTTCTGTCGCTTCTGGGTCAGGCCTTTGTCGCTCTTTTGCACTTCGGTTTCGGTACCATAGTCTCGTCGTGGCTTAAATTTCCTAAGGAGGCGCGCGGAGCAGAATTTAGCCGTCCGATTTCTAACCACAGATGCAGCATATTTTGATGACAAGCAGCAAGACTCTCACTGGAACGTCCCAGCTAAGGTGGATATTCCAAAGTTTGTTAGTGGAGTTTAGGTAATTAATTTGCTTATCATCCCTTATAATCGCTACTTGGCACTCGCTGCAGGCAATAACATTATCCCGAAGGAATAACCTTTTTGTTTCAAGTGGCAAAAATGATTCTCAGTCCTCGGTGAAACACGCTGTATAAAGGTATTGCAAGGGGGTAGTGCACTCGTACATGGAAAGAAAACTCGGAGGAAACCATCTCCAATTCTTCAATGCCTCTGGCATTTGTTTTGTGTTAATAATGCTATATGGTTAGTGCTGTAGATGCACAGAGGGAGGAAGCAGGACTAACTAGCTGTTTGAGATGCACGCTGCCATAATGACTGCCTGATGCTGCTTGTTTCCAGATACCCATGGCGGTGGTCAAAGAATAAATGTTCCTGCATCGCTCCAGTTGTGAGCGAGAGCTGCAAGCTTCATGGTCTCCGGCTGTTCATCGTGAATAGATTGCACTCTTAATTGTTCTTTTTTTTTTTAAGTTTGGACATTTTGTATTTTAGTGCCTGGAAACTTGCCATACAGCGTTTCTGTTTGTGAAAGCATCCACATTATTTATGGCTAGTGTTCCTGACCTTCTTCTCATTTATCCGAGAATGTCTTAAGAGTTCGTCTAGCATGATTTGTTTTCTTTGGCAGCTTTTTATATTCTTTCCACTGGCCTCATATGTTGACCTCTGGATTTAAAGTGTGTGAGGTGTGTGCCTTGGGTGTATCGATCAGACAGTTTCTGGAGTGCAGTCATCAGTGCCAGTTTGACTGGAATGCTGCCTTGAATAGAGTCGGCCGGTGCTTTTGTTGCAAGGGTTTTCTTGGAGTTTAGCCCAATCCTGTTAGTAGCAGGGTGGTCAGCAGTGTTCAAGTGTCATGGTGCACTCCTGGGCTGTAATTAAGCTCTGCTGACAGCATGTGTGTGATACCCAGTTTCCCTAGGCCGACATTTTTCCACTTCTGCCTGAGGACGTGGCACAGATTGGCAAGCCTCGTGGCACCAGGGTGTCCGCAAATCAACCAAAAAGAGGCAAATTTGTCAACGAGAGTTACTGCCGAGGTTGCCAACAATCTTTTGCGGGTCAACCAGAAGCATTCTTCCGATGTTCTTTTACGGAGAATAGGACATGACAGTGGAAAAAGGTAGATTTCGGGGGAATAAGGGAGATTGGTGTGGACTTGAGCTCCTGTGCACTGCCACTAGCCTGTGTGGCGTTGGGATGTTTGCACTTATGAGAAGTCTTCCAAAGCAGCTGCATAGAAGAGAATATTGGGAACACAAAGCTTTGTCTCGAAGTGCTTCAGTTATTCCCAGTCGTTCATCCTAAATATTTAGGCCAGACCGTCCGTGTGATCGACTCACTCTGTGAAAGCTTGGTTGAATGGAGCTAGACGAAGATGCCCTTGTTGCTTTGGCGATTGCTTTCGCATCTCGGGGGTGAATTTGCAGCTGTACCTCAGAACATTATGTTCTCAGCTACTGTATTGCAATGATGCACTCTTGGGTCCTGTAATTATTAGCAGTGGTACAAACATGCATCGGTTTTATAAAGCATCATTGCATTCATAGAGATATTTTATTAAAAAAATCATGGAATCATCTGCCTGGGTGGAAGCCATTGGATCTTTATAGAGATGACACACCAATGCAACAAGTGTACACTTGTTGCATGGTCAAATGCAGTGAAAAAAAATACCCACCGAGATAAAACAAATTGTACACTTTGTGCTTGTGGCACTCCGGTGTGCAGAGTGATGTGTGCGGGTTGTGTCGTCAGCTGTGAATTAATTTATTTTTAACATTCCACAAGGTTTGTTGTGTTGAATACATTTTTTGTGGGACTGGGTTTCATAAGGGTAAAAAAAAAAATTGTACATACAATGTCAAGCATTTTTTTCTTTCCTGCTTGATGTTTTTTTTTTTTTATATCAAGGTTTGTGTTATGTTTCATTTATATTTCCTCGCATGTGATTCAGAATGTGGAGAAGCTGTTGGGGTGTTTTTATTGGGAAGTGTGCTCAAGGGGCATGTTTTTGTTTCAGTATTTATGATACAACAAAGAATGTCACAGGTTCTCTCTTTAGTATTTGGATACCAACTTTTAAAGTGTGCAATAACTTTGACTGGCTTAACTGAGCAACTCGTTTATGATGCATGCGTTAATTTTTAATTGTTTTGTTTGTCAGTTTTTTTATCTGGCATAAAATCCTCTGGTGCACAGCTTGTGTAATATAAAGTGCTGTGAAGGAAAATATTTGCCATATGACTTGCACATATTATATATTGTTGCACTGAAATTGAGGTGTGCATTTTTGGTTTAGCAGTGATCTGTTTCTGAGGGGTATTAAGTATTTGCATCCCTAAAAGGAAGAAGCATTCTTTTACAAAATGGTATCTACAAGTTCTGTCTGCATGTGGTTCTGCAGGGAACCTTTGCGGCAGGCAATTTTAAGCAACCTCAGTTTATGATGAACATGGGAACATTTACATCCTTTTGTGATAGCCCTGTGAGACGGGCCATTTGGTTTGGGTACAGGAAAACAAATTTAGCAAGGCTGAATCCGTGTCGACATCCTGCGATACCTTGTTAAAGCAGAAGTGCAATTAAAGAATGGCCCACCATCGAGCATGCTGTGCACATCAATCACTTCTAACGGACCACGCACACCCTGGAATCTTTCTCGAAGAATTCCTGGAGGCCTCGGAATGGCAAGAAATGTTCTGCCAAGACTCCAGCTTTTTCCCGAACATAAAGCTGAAGATGGCACTGCCTTCCTCAGCTCAGCTTCTCTCTTGTGGTCTCTTTTTCTAAGTTCTTCTTACAAGCTTCTGCTGCCTCTGTGCTTTGTTTACACTCCTAGAGTTTAGAATGTCATAAATTGCAGTGAACAGTCTGCTAAGGCTTACCTTCTTTGGCTTTTCCCTGAATGAAGCTCTGAAGACACCGCAGCTTTCTTC
The DNA here is from genome assembly GCA_013358835.2 of Ixodes persulcatus. Lineage (NCBI taxonomy): Eukaryota > Metazoa > Arthropoda > Arachnida > Ixodida > Ixodidae > Ixodes > Ixodes persulcatus. The sequence continues at coordinate 115,950 of JABSTQ010011506.1, forward strand.
AGCTCTGTTATTGTGGTGTCTTCTCTGAGGTAATTCCAACAAGCTTCTGCTACCTAGCTGTGCTTTATTTGCTCACCCGGAGTTGAGAATATTTGGAAGTGCAGTGGATGTTCTAAGGTGTAGTGTCTTCAGCTTTTCCCCAAATGTAGAGCTGAACATAATGCAGCCTTCTTCAGCACTGCCCTTTTTTGTGGTCTCTTTTCAAAAGTCCTTTCTTCAAGCGTTTGCACCTCTGTGCTTGGTATGCACAGGAGGTGTTCAAAATATTTGAGTGTCTGGTCGTGCCACCAAACAAATTCAAATTGGTAGGTATGATAGAGATTCCGGAAAACCTTGAAAGACTCGTCAAAAATGTGTTCCAAGCACTTCATTAAAAAAAAATTGTAATGTTTTAGTAATCGTATTAGACTTCAAATATTCGTGCAAGCTCCTGCAAGCAGTCCTTTAAAGGGATACTGAACCAAGGAATTTAGTGTCCATAATAAGTGGCGCACGTTCTTTCCACGAGCCAGCAGCCGCCGGTGTGCGCGAGCACACGCAACAAAAATGACGTCAAAGACCTCCATTCGCGGTTAAGATGACTGTGAAATGTATGGGCTTCGGGCCAAAGGAGAATAAAGACAAGTTTTTCATCTACACAGTGGTGTCTGGTGTAAAAGGTAAGCAATTAATTGGTCTAACAAGCACGTAGCTTTCACTTGTAGAGATGAAAAGCCTGTATTTATTCTCTTTTGGCCCGAAGCCCATGCATTTCACTGTCCTCTTAAGCGCGAATGGAGGTCTTTGACGTCATTTTCGTTGCGTGTGCTCGCGCACACCGGCGGCTGCTGGCTCGTGGAAAGAACGTGCGCCACTTATTATGGGCACTGAATTCTTTGGTTCAGTATCCCTTTAACACTAGACGCATTGCACTGCAGTACCGCCGCCGCCGCGGGTTTTGTTTTGCCTAAGTGCACCCGTGTCGAAGGTGAAGCGCACTCAACGGAAATAAAACACCTTCCCCTAAAAATAGTTTTTTTTTTTTTTTTTAAACAGTGGTTGGGACACGCCTGTTAAGAAATTTTGCGCGAAAAAAAAAAAAAAAATAGAGCAATATTAACGGCCAGAGATTTATTTCAAATTCTGCGCGCAATGTCCATGACGTCACGGAATGGTCATTCGCTCTTCCTACCTCAACGCGAAGCGGGTCCAGCTCTCCTCCACGCGCCCGAAATGCCGAGAGAAAACAAGTGGAAAGGCAGTGACTACCGACAAAATCGCGTCGCGCGCCGTCAATATTGCTCTAAAAAAAAAAAAAAAAAAAAAAACCTTTCTCGCGTAAAATTAATTTTTCGACATGCGTGTCCTATTGTTAAAAAAAAAATAAAAACCTTTTAAAGGAACAACAACAACAAAAAAAAAAATGTTGGGCGATTTTTGGCGGTGTCTGAAGACTACCCAATCAATATTTTGCTACAGTAACGCAACTGCTCGAAACCGAAACCTGACTGGGGAGGAAGAAAAAATGCAGAGAAGGAGAAAGATACGGAAAGTCGCGTGGCTGTGCAACTTTTTTTTTTAATCGACGTATTTGCAGTTTTTCTTTTTTTTTTTTAAGATAAACAAAATGGGTATCATTTTTCTTACCCATTTTAGTATTGAGTGTGCCTTCGAATGCATTGCATTTGCAGAGTGCTGCACGGAGAACTGGACTCAAACGAACTTGCCAAATGCACAGAGTGCAGAAGACTGATGCTGCCGCCATCTATGTTGTAGAAAAAATACGACCTCAAACCGAAACTAGCGCCTTTCTGTTCGGAGTGATGGGTGGGAATGCAGTCGCTCCCAACGTTTATCTACAAACGTTGGTCGCTGCAACCTGTAGTTTATATTTGCGATAACTTCAAGTAACTCGGCTGTCGTAGAGATAGTTACAGACGGCATAAATTTCCGCAACAAACTGTCTAAGAAGCAGCTGGTTGCTATCTTTCAATTCTTATAACCGTTTATACTGAAGAAAACTGATGATGCTGTCCGAGCAGAAGCTTGATCCGTTTGAGCATGGTATTATGCGTGAACCACTGAAAGGGTACGGCTTACAACTAGTCTGTTGGAATATCCAGCAAAACTTTTCGTGGGACTTTCGTGGGACTTTCGACTTCGATCGTCATTACAGGTGGATCAGATATTGGCCTTGGTGAGGGCGTCGAGAACGAGAGCTTTCTCGAACAAAATACGACAGAGCAAGTGAGCTGACGTAGGTAAATGTTAAACATAATGTTAAACAATGTTGCACAAGCCTCGGGTAAAATGAAAGTCGCCATGTTTAGCTTTCTCTGATGCTTATTGGACAGTGGGAGTTTTCTGCTGGGGGTATTTTTACGGATGGTGATAAAGATCTCGGGGGCCGCTGATGCGTTTCTTTTGAGCATTTATTTACACACTTTTATATTTCAGCGTCTGTACGTCAACAGAGCGACTTAAAACCTGCAAATGAAGCACGGTTTGTCAATTGCTTCTTTCGTGCAATAGCAGACGCTCACAATTCAAGCTCGCGTTCGATTCCGTTGTCCGTGGGACGCGATTTCTATAAAAAGATCCACTTCTTTTTCCTCTCGGTTCCGCGACACATCGTAGCAGACCGATTGAGCAGACGCACCTCGTCGTCTGCTCCCGCTCCTCGCCTGAGCGAGGCATGACGTGATTGCATTTTGGCGCACTCATATTCACGGTGCAGCGAGTGCGAGTGCATGCACGCGTGGGGTGCCAGCGATGAAACGAACTCGGAGAGTGCAACCACTCGTGGACTGCCGGCCGAAACGAATCCGCTCCACGCTGCGAGTGGGCACGCGTGGGCACGAGTGCTGTGAAACGAACTCGCTCTAAACCATGGGAAGAGGCACGTGACCACGGAGAAGAGTGAGCGCGACTCCAGACATACAAATTACTCTAAGGTAGTTAAGTTAAGCTACTGAGTATCGACGCCAAAAGTAATTGGAGTAGAGTAGAAATTACGCATTTGTAATAGTAATTGAGTAAACTACTAACTACTGTAAAAAAGTAGCGAGTTACTTTCGAAGTTACTTTTTTATATTTTTGTGGTAGCAAAATGAACAGCAGTTTGGATCAATAAAAAACCCTGCGAGCCTAAAATAAACTCAGTCTATTTATGGCTTGCGTTTTCACCAAAATAGTTTATTTGTTCGCAGAAGCAATTGATTTTCAAAGTTCTTGATAGGAGAGTTTTCCCCTTTTCCTTCTAAAGACGTTCCCAGCCAAGCTAAACAGACGTTCCACCGACGCGCTGGATGGAACGGCACCGTTGAATTTGAGAAACGGGCTGTGCAGGGTCGGGTAAGCGAGTGTCGGCATCTTAGGTGTCCATGACGAAACATGTGAGGTTTGCCTCGGGTAGAGGGTCTTTTATAACAAACTTTCCTCCTTTTTTCTTCGGCAAGTTGAGATTGTTAATTATGACTGGCCCCTCTTTATTCCGACGGCGTTCTGAGAGTACGCTGAGCGAGTGCACCAGACCGTCAAGGGTTCAAGTCTCGCGCCACGACGATGAGATCATCCGGACGACTGCGCGTCTCGTTGTAGTGCTAGTGCTACGCTACTGAAAAAAAAAAAAAAAAATTGTTTTGGTTTAACAAAAGATGAACCGAAGTATACTTCGCCGCTGACGCCGGGTCCAACAAAAGGATCTCCCAAGGGTAACTCTCAATTCACGCCGGCGACTACAATATTCCGACGCGCCTGACACGCCTGACAAGTAAATCGTTTTTAACAAAGAGGAGGTCTCCCAGGCATGGAAGGTCGGAAGGACGCGAAGCATTACGCGAGCAAGCATCGCCGCTCGTACAGTTGCAGCTGGAAGTGGGAGCGTGCTCCCATGAACGGATTATCCGTGCCAGGGTTTGCGCGTGGGGGAGTCCGGCTTTGCAAAGGCGTATGCGCTGACGACGAGGCGACCATTGGAACAGGCGCCCAGCTGCAAGGTCATTCCAATGGCACCTCCCGTGGAACCTACCGCTTGAGTCAGAACTCACTAAAGACAGACAACACGAAAACAACAACAGCCCTCGGAGTGTCTCCGTCCTTCACGGTTGCAGCTGGAAACGCGGCGCCTGCGTGCATTACCGGATTAGGTCAATACCCGACCAAGGCTTGTTAAGCATCTCTTCCTGCGTTCATGCGCGCCGGAGTTATATTTTGGCTGCTCGTCGCCACCTTGGTCCAAGGACGCCTTCCCGAACAAGGGGGCCCCTTGTTCGGGAATGCCACTTCATCTGCCGACGTCTCATTCATTTCTGCGCTCAAACTTTCGTGATGAGCAAAATTAGCACTAGATTTCGAAAGTAGTTAGTAATTTGAGTAGAATTTACCTGAAAAAGTAGTTAAATAAAACTAATTACCCAAATCAAGTTGTAAGTGAAAGTTACCAAGTTACTCGAAAAAGTAGTTAAATTATAGTAGTTTGAGTAGAGTAGTTGAACTACGTCCAAGTTTGCGCGACTCAAACCGGTCACTCAATCAGCGGTTTTCGATCGGAAAGAAAACTTATTTCGAGCCGCAAATTGTGTTCTGGGTATAGTTGAGCTCTATTAGGTCATGTACAAATAAAAACCTTGGCGAGCATAAATACCCTGTCAGTATCCCTTTAATATTTCGAAAATTGTAATCAAATTTAACCCGCCGGTGTATTTGAGTCAATAATTGAACGTTAAAATATTTTCGCCTTTTGTCACTTCACGCGTGACAGCAAAGCGGTTGGCTGAATGAACTTGACAGCCATCCTCCGCAACCAGAGAAAACGTTCTGTAGGGTGCTAGTTATAAGACCGTAGTGGTATTTTTTTTTTCAATTATACTTTTAATCTTGTATTAGCCGAGCAAAGAAAAAAAGAGTTGCCTCCCTATTGAAAATAAGTCTAAAGGGCCCTTCAAAACTTTTTAAAAGGTTTGAGGGGGCCTTCAAGAATTTTTAACGGGTTTGACGTACCCCTCAAGGGAGTCTAAAGGGCCCATCAAAACGTTTTGATGGGTTTGACGTACCCTTTAAGAAAGTCTAAAGGACCCGTCAAAACGTTTTGAAAGGTCTAAGGGGGACCTCAAAGATTTCTTAAAAGGTTTGAAGGACCCTTTAAGATTCCTTGATGCGTTCTGGGCCACATCAGAATCGTTCTTAAAGGGTTTGAAATGCCCTTTAGAAAGTTCTAAGAGGTTTTTTGAAATGTCTGTGGGGCCTTCAAACACACCCGTCAAACAATTACAAGCAACTCGCAGAAGTTTGTTGAAGTAAAGCCTGGTTCAGACAGTTGCGTTTGACTGCGTTTGACTGCTTTGCGGCTGTGAGAAACCAGCACATCCCTGCTGCTTATATCGCGTGCCAAGATGATTCCTCGAATTGGATTCCACGCTTCATACGAAGCACAGATGTGCCGGTGACTCGCATTCGGTTCTCGACACAACGCAGTCAAACACACTCAAACGCAAGTGTCTGAACCGGCCTTACAAAAAAACTGTAGCCTGCCAGTTGTATTTGTATGCAATTTCTAATTCAACATTTTTAGTGCTTAAAATACAAGGCAAAAATTATGAAAAAAAAACAAAACAAATTAGTCGTTAGTTGTTTATACAGCAGGAGTTTAGTCTGCCAGAACATGGCGACATTGTTACCCACTGTAGATAAGCAATTTAGCCAGTGCAGTACGACTGCTAGCCTGGGGTCTTTAACGTGCACCACGCAGTAGTGATACACGACCGCACGCCGGTACGATGCTCATCCAGATCGAAACGGGCAGGGGTGGGGATTGAACCCAGGATCTCTGGGTTCTGCAGCGCGAGCTTTCGCTCCACGTGCTCCGAGCTGGTGTGCGCTAGACCACTCGGCCACCGATCCCCCCGGAGACGATGAAATAGAATGATTGGGGCAGCTCATTTCTTCTTCCTTTGTTTATGTGCCCACAAAGTCTGGTACGTTGGCAACACCAACAAACGTTCCCCAGTTTTCTGCAAACAGGGCATCTGGCGGGTTAACGGGTTTGACGTACCCCTCAAGGGAGTCTAAAGGGCCCATCAAAACGTTTTGATGGGTTTGACGTACCCTTTAAGAAAGTCTAAAGGACCCGTCAAAACGTTTTGAAAGGTCTAAGGGGGACCTCAAAGATTTCTTAAAAGGTTTGAAGGACCCTTTAAGATTCCTTGATGCGTTCTGGGCCACATCAGAATCGTTCTTAAAGGGTTTGAAATGCCCTTTAGAAAGTTCTAAGAGGTTTTTTGAAATGTCTGTGGGGCCTTCAAACACACCCGTCAAACAATTACAAGCAACTCGCAGAAGTTTGTTGAAGTAAAGCCTGGTTCAGACAGTTGCGTTTGACTGCGTTTGACTGCTTTGCGGCTGTGAGAAACCAGCACATCCCTGCTGCTTATATCGCGTGCCAAGATGATTCCTCGAATTGGATTCCACGCTTCATACGAAGCACAGATGTGCCGGTGACTCGCATTCGGTTCTCGACACAACGCAGTCAAACACACTCAAACGCAAGTGTCTGAACCGGCCTTACAAAAAAACTGTAGCCTGCCAGTTGTATTTGTATGCAATTTCTAATTCAACATTTTTAGTGCTTAAAATACAAGGCAAAAATTATGACTGCGTGTTGTAATGATGTGATCAATACGGCAACAAAAGAGGAAGAAAATGAAAGGAGACAAGAATAAAAGGGGAGGAAAGAAAAGGAAGTCGAGGAACGAGGAGATTCAAGGCGAAAGCGGACGCATTCGGAAAAGCTTGGCTCCGGAATACGCCGGCAAAGCTGTCATCCATAGAAGTCTGCCGACCTGTCCTCACCGTCAACTCTGAACGGCAAGCCTGGCTCAAGAGCGAACCGGCAAAGCCATCCCAACAACCGGTTGACTGGTCACCATCGGTACGCCGGCAGCTGGAGCCAGACGAGACCGGCTTCTACCACCAGCGTAAACCAGTGCCAACCTTGGCAAGTCGAACTTTGGATGAACGCCCTTTTCTTTTATTTATTGGCTCATAAGTTTCCTTTTTTTCTTTGCTGGGATTCAGAAAGTAGAACAACTGGGTGCAAATATATTTCTTTGATATCAAAAATCAGACGGACCTCTCAGTTTCCTTTCTTTTTACCATAAAGAACCTGACAATAACTGGCGTCCGCGGCAGGAACATAATTACGAACATGTGTTCATCAGGAACGAGCTCGGCAAAGAGAGGACAGATGGGCCGAACGAGAAGCTCTCTGACAGAAAGCGGAACTGGAGGAAAGAACGGAGAGAACGCTCCAGCTTAAGCTTAGGGTAATTGAGGCCGAGGGGTCGGCAAGTGACAGGCATGGTGCGGGCGGTGGTGAAGGACCCCATGGAGTTACTGCGTCACAGTACCTCAGTCTCCATAAGCTAATGCCGTCGTTTGACGACCAAAGAGCTGACTTGGATGCGTAACTTTGCCTTTGCACTTGATGAAGCCACATGCTCGTGTCAGTAGCCTTGACAGTGTTGTACACTAATTATGAATCGGAGTATAGAGAATTCAATTTCTGAGGGGTTAATGGGTCTAAAGGGTTGATGGATCTAAAGGGTTGTTGGGTCTAAAGGGTTTATGGGTCTAAAGGGTTGACGGGTCTAAAGGGTTGACGGGTCTAAAGGGTTGACGGGTCTAAAGGGTTGATGGGTCTAAAGGGCTGACGGGTCTAAAGGGTTTGAAGGGCTAACAGGGTCCCATAACACATCAAGGCTGATGGGTTATTTTCAATAGGGCTGGATCATTCTGATAAGCTCGGGTAGTGTAGACTGTCATGCGCGTGCAGTACGCGCGCTTATGCTTGGTTACGGGAAGCTTGGGGTGGTTTCGGATGCGTTGAACAAATGCTGCACTTGTACGCTCCCTGGGTTTACCTAGTATATCAGAACGATCAAAACAAGATTCCATTTGTTCAGGAGTTGAGTGTGTGAGGAGTACGCCTCATTTGGAAGTTCCCCTAGGTTCTGCTTCCAAGGGTGCGTGTAGTGCTCTTGGATTCCAAGGCGCCCTTTGTAGTAGAAGTAGTCGGGAGGCTTATCTAAAGCTCCTTGGTAAAATTAGCGTTTCCTCTAAGTACCCTTAATCATTGTTCAATTGTGCGAGTGCTCCGCCGCCATTTGCTTCCAAGGGCTGCATGAGCATCGGTGCATGTATATATATTTGTAAAACGATCGTAAGTACGTCACGGTGCTTTAGGTTTCCCCAGAGTCGATTGGGTTTCTACGGGAGCCAGAGAGAGAGAGATCGCGTTGTTATGTTGGAAGAGAATAAAAAGGGGGGTGGGGGGGGGAGGAGAGGAGTTGCGCGTCTGTTTTCCACGTGCCGCCGCGCCGCTATTCGCCGAGATTGATCACGTGAGCAGCAAGGAATCGTGCGCCGTGCAGGAAAGTCGCTTCGCCGACGTCATGATGTCCTACGCCCGCTGAGCGTTGGTGCGTTAGGAATCCTGATCCACCCCGTGATGTCGTGAGATGATGTGGGGAGCCACTCTTCGTCATTAGGGAGTTTTCGTAGACTGCGTTTCCTCCTCCGCTAAGCCCTCCGCAACGAAGAAGCCGCTGCTGCGCCTGCGCGCCCATGGTCTTGACTGTAGAGTTCCGGATATCGTAGCAGGTTGCGGAAAGCTTTGCGGGACGGCGAAAACGATCTACGAAAACTCCCTATTATGCAGAAGTCGCGCTCGCCGACGGTATTGCTGCCAACGCAGGCTCCCGTGAGTCATACTTGTTCTTGCTGCTTGAGTTCTTTCATCTTGTGGCGCCGAGCGAAGTAATCGGGCTACGGATGACACGGTCCGGGGTTCAGTTCCCGCCAAGTCGCGTGGTGGCTCACTTGTTACAATTAACTACATCCAATTATAATTACGTGCGGTTAATCATGGCCAAGTCTGCCCTCTCTTTGGGTGCTTATGGAGGGCCTACTCTGTGCTATATAAGTATATGCTTCATGTTGCCTAACCCTGCGTGTAGCGCTTTTGTAGCGTGAGCCACACTGGCCGAGGTTGAGCACTTTCGCGTGGCTCGCATAATGAACCGTGTTCTGTTCTGTGCTGCGCAAGCGCAAGGAGCAGTGACTTCACATGGCACAGCTGGCGGCGCCGGAGCCGCCGCCGCCACCGCGCGCGCCTCGCCGGTCTGCGCAAGCGCGAGGAGCAGTGACTTCACATGGCGCACAGCTGGCGGCGCCGGAGCCGCCGCCGCCACCGCGCGCGCCTCACCGGTCTGAAACGTTCCAGAGGAGTGACGTCATAGCCGCGGCAGACGCACTGGCGCCGCCGCGTGCGTCTGCCGCGGCGGCGCCAGTGCTGTGCGACTCCGTTGCGCAGTAGCCAAGTCTGACGCTGCACCGGAGCCGCTTGATAGCGCCTCTCATTTTGTGCGCATAAGCTCACGCTACTTATATTCTGGCTTAGCCGAGCTAAGCCACCGCAATTTTTTCGTCAATCTGAAGCGTTACACTTCGCATCAATTTCATTCCATAAACTAATTTTGTGTTAAAAATTATGCCGAAATCGCTGCTGTTGCCACGCTGACTCTGGATGAAATCCGTTAGCATTTAGCGCAGGGGTTCCGACTCCGCGAAGGATGGGGATTCCAACCTCGCCACGGTCCGCGTACTGTTATGTTCGGAGCGCCAATCTTTCCCAACGGGTTTCGCGCAAACGCGCGTCGTCATCGCGTCAACGGGACAATCCTTCAACTTCAACTGCATTTATTTTATAGACTTCAAGCACGGTGCCCGACCGCTCCTTGGGAAGAAGGGAAGAGGAAACGCTTAGGGGAAGGAGGGGGAGGGGGAAATACCATGGGTTACGGGATGAAGGTGGTCTGCGCACCTCGTCGCGTGGTCTCGCCATGTTCGCCAGCGCTTGACACCCATCGTCGGCCTCAGAAAAGCCAACTCCTTTTGTGACAGCAAGACGGATGGAGTACTTAATATTCTGCGGACTCGTCGCCATCCGAAAGTCTTATTATTTCACGCCCGAAACGCTCGCGGTGGCTCCCCGGGGTCGTCTTGGCGGAAAAATTAGGCCCGCAGCCAGGGCATTTTCACCCGTCTCAGAGGGTGGGACCCCCTCCAATTATGGCAGGGGGTCTGAGACCCCCCGCTGTACCTAAGGTCCCTCTGTATTAGTCCTGTGGTTGGAGAACAGAGATGACGAGTCCTTGGTAAATTGAAAGAATACATAGCTGTAGAAAGCTGTAGAAGTGTCGGTTTTACGTTATCGAAGAACCACAAATAGCGCAACCCCCCCCCCCCCCCCCTTTCCTTTTTCCGGGAGCCTCTACCTCGCAACACTGATTGCGGGGACTCCCAAAAACGAAAGGGAAGCACGAGGAAACTTCACGAGTTGTGATCCTGGACCGGCTTGCTAGAACAGCGTCTCAGCTGACACAGAGCGAAATAAAGTACTGCAAAGGGAGGGGAGCACGAGTGTCTTGAGACGCGGCTTGAGTCCCGCTCAGCTCGTGCGCTGGCTTTGGTAGTGCTTTCTTTCCCCAGTCTCAGTTGAGACGCTGCTTCTAGGCTCGAGGTCGGCCCTGGCTGCATATCATTAGTTGCAAAGGGAAACAGTCATGGTTGGTGTAAAGCGCAAAGTGGAAGCTTGGAGTTGTTGTATTATTAAACCAACACCATGAAAGTTGATGGTCTGACATTATTCTTATTTCAATAAATACAAATTAATCCAAAGAAAGACGACCTAGGGAGTGTTTCGCCCATGTGCAACGCTTTTGATAGCGCACTTCATGGGGAAGGGGTTTATTAGACCCTTTTCCTGAGCCTCAGATTTGAACCACGATGACTAGTTGTTTGTTGCCTTACCGTGAGGCCCAGTCACTGCGCTTTGGAAATAACACTCTTCGTAAGTTGTCTACGAGTAGAGTAATGTTCAAACTGTAAATCTCAAATCCCTGCACGATGGCGAACAAAACTGAACCGACGCGGTTGGAAAGCTGGAACCTTAAAAAAATGTCTATTCGTTTATGTTAAAGTGAAGGAAGAGAAATTCCCCTACGTGTTCGCTATCATATGTAGTTCAATATTTGCACCTTTCGTGGTGTCGGAACATGAAGGGCAACTAGATGTTTTCGAGAACTTTCTCGTGACTCTTGTGACGCGCTTCTCGTTTTTTTCTCGCAAGACTAATTGTGATTCACTGCAAGAACGAGGAAGAAGCGCGAGGAAATATTTGAGATCAGAATCCTCTGCGTCAGCGACAGAATCAGCGCTACTTTTCCTGAACTTCTCAACTTCAAATTTCAGCCACCTTTCAAAAGATGGCGCAAGTGCGCGCCGTCTGCTACAACACAAGTCCTTTTTAATATTTAATTAATTACTATGCTTTAAAAAAATTACAATCATAGAAAGTGATATTAATTAGAAAGAGAGAAGCTCCAATTAAAGAATCGTTGCTTAAATAGCTGTACTCTTTTTTGAAACCGGTTTCTTGCGTACAGAGTCGAACTTGAAAATAGTCCCACGATTTAAATTTCTTTTAAAGAAATCTGAATATAAATACAACAAAACCAGCCTTACAGAGAACCAGCCCAGTTCCTCTAGCATACAATAAAAAAAAAAAAGAGATCTGATGCCAGAAGGTTATCTGAGAAAACCAAGAAGGCGTGAAGAGAATTCTTTGAAATTTTATCACAATCAAGTGGTGTTTACAAGAAAAAACTGTGGAGTTGCATTTTTAATATTTTTTTTATGCTGAATTCCTATGTTTACCAGGAGTATTCCCTTAAATGTCGTTGCTGCCTTATGACGTGAAACTGAGTTACGACACTTCAAAGTCGCATAAAAAAAGGCTCTCTTTGAGTAAATATTAAAAAATGTGAGCGTGCTAATTCAGGAAAACACGTATTCGCGGAACTATACTCCATTTCACCTTGTGTCGTACCGCAGGAAAGGCTACAAGCGCGAGCTCCTTGATCTAGGGCACATCGCGGCGGCACGAGCTCTCGTGCACCAAGGGCAGCTGCCAACGCTATGAGCTCGCGCTTCTAGCCTTCGTTCCGGTACAACATAAGGTGAAACGGAGTGTAGGCGAGTCCTTCACCTATTCAATAAAAAAATAAGAACGCGTCTTGGATGCATTACAAGTCTAGAAACTTGGAACGAATAGAGGCATGCCTTTGAAAATATCAAAACTTGCACTTTTTGTTCTCTAATTGTGCGTTAAGTTTTGAAAAAATGCATATCACATTCCGCACTAAAAGAGTGATGATAAATTGGCGATTTATTTGCAAAAAGAGCGAAATACGTGGCACGCGCACAGACGTGACATTTGCACCCCAAACAAGCGTTAGCACAGCTGCCGCCGGTGTTGTGGTTGGGGCCGTGCTCACTGTGATGACGTCGAAATGCAAATGCACGCCGTGTGTTGCCGTTCGACAAAGAAGAGGACGAAGCCATGGCCACCCTGGATGTGACCATCATCCAGGAGTTGGGCCTGGAAAAAAAGGGCTTCCGCGCCGTGGCACCCAACGACAAAACGACCAGCTACTTGTCCGGTTTCAAGAACGCCTCTCACTGCATCGTTTGGGCGGCGAGCGACGCCAAGGTGGCCGGAGACAACCGCGCCAGGGCGCTGATCCTGATGCAGTTCCGCGTCGACGGCAGCCTGGGGTTTCCAGGAGGCGTGCTGAACCTGGGAGAGTGCCCCGCCGCCGCCGCCAACCGCGAGATGAAGGAAGAGATTAACCTGGACACGAGCAAGCTGTTCGTGACGCCCAACAACCACCTCATCACGTTCGTCAACGACCATAGCAAGGTGGCGCTGCATTTCTACTCCTTGCAGATCGGGGAGGAGGACTTCATCAAGCTCGAGAAAAGGATCGTGGACGCCCCCGACTATGGACAGGAGACCCTGGGCTTTTTCAGGGTGCCGCTCTTCAACATGGCGACCGGTGGGTTCGAGACCCTGCTTCGACAGGTCTTCATCGGGATGGCCAAGGAGCAGCTGTTGTACGCGCTGGTCAGACTCGGCATTATGACGTCGGAGGAAGTGATGACTGTGGGTTGTCTAAAGAAAGGAGTGTAACGGGGTGAAGGCTTGGGTGGAATCTCGCGTTAAAAGTGCACGGTGCTCGCTCGAAGTGGCATTCCTTATGACGCTATTGGTCAAGGAGTTTGCATTTTAAATTTCCAGCGTACTGCACTAAAACCCGTATTCAGTTGAACTCCTGTGTCTGTATATCGTCTAAGTTTACCAAACGTTAATTTCTAGTGTCGCAGGCCAGTGGTCTCGCAAGCACACCTCCCCCCTTCGGGGGAAGGGGGGAGGTGTAGCTAGGATGTCCATGACTTGAGGTGTGGAGGGGGAAGGGGGGTGGGGGAATGCATGTGTATATTTGTTATAGGTTCGGCTGGACTTCCACTGGCTATGCCACTGTCGCAGACGTTATGGCTTCGCTATGCGCCTTGAGGAACGCTGGTAACGGAATACGCATCAATGCATGTTCTGTAACGACTGTAACCCAAAAGTTTATATTTCTTTAAAAAAAAAGGAAAACTTGGTTTAGAGTTTGACATGTTCTGAATGAGCGAAGCTCGCTGCTGATGAACTAGGCGACATTCGTCCCGCTCGAATTTCTAATTTAACGAAAGGATGGTGACGGCAATAAAAGGCTCCTTCATGCGGGGTAAGACCAGGGCCAGACAAATATCAGAAAGGCAGGATTAAACAAATTGGGGGGGGGGTTATCTCCCACCCTCCTACTTCGTGACGACACTTTTTGGCGCTTCTTTTAGATAACATCTACAGACAGTTCACGGTGTTGAATATATTTCAGCTCTCCTAAAGCGATGCTAAAACGGCAGAACGCCTCTGTGAATGGAAGCTTGGGTTACTTTTCTACATTGGCTTTACAGTTTTAGCGAACGTTTTAGTACTTTTTGTTTGCTATATGGGGAACAACAACGTGGCGAAGAGGCGCAAAAGAAAATCTGATGTACCCTGCGCGACACTGTTAGCGCGAACAAGCGATTGCCTTTTTTTTTTTTCTTTTCTTTTGGAGTCAAGCGGGTGTCATTAAAACTTCTCCACGTGCTTTGTGCTCATTTGGGGCCAGAACGGAATCGCTAAAATATGATGCCCATCAAACCTTTTCGAGCTATAATGCGAAAATGCACCGATGCCGTATTTCTGGTGATGCAAAAAACAATAACAACAGCGACTTTAACAACAGTCGAGGAGAGAACGTATTTCAATTTCCACACACTTTCGCGCCGTTTGTGGGGCGATATTGTTTATTCAGTTTTACAAATGTTTGTATGTCTACTCTCTATCAGAACCCTTGGAGAGCCAACCACTGCAATCTCAGCGACTGACAAAAACGAAACTACAAGGTGTAAACAAAAAAAAAATGTATATATATATATATATATATATATATCCTTTTTTTTTTTTATTCCAAATATAAGTTACGCGTTACCAAAAGCTCATTCTCCGCCCAAATGTAGCGCTAGCCGTCCGAACCTGCAGATGCCGAAATTTAAGAACTAACCTTTTTTTTTTTTTAATTTAAAATCAAGTTACAAGTAAGTGAGTTTCTGAAATTTTCGATGGAAAAATGGCGGCCGACGGAACTCTCGATTACATGGAGCTGAATGGCGCCAATTACCGAAAACGGGCGAGAATTGGGCCCCATTTTCCCATTTAAATTTTCAGAAAATCACTTATAACTTTGGAACGAGATAACGACGTTAGCTTCGAAACCTTGGCATGGGATTCGGAACGCTAGCGTTACATTTTTGGCGGTTATTAGGGAGGTTTCGTAGAACGCGTTTGCCCCTCCGCTAAGCCCTCGGCAACGAAGAAGCCGCTACAGCGCCTGCGCGCCCATGGCCTTGGCTGTCTATAGAGTTCCGGGTATCGTAGCGGGTTGCAGAGAGCGTTGCGAGACGGCAAAAACGATCTACGAAAACTCCCTAATGAGCCTTCGACGATGCGTAGTTTACTTTAAAGGAGAACGACGACGAAGTTCCATCGGAACACTTCTGGACCGATGGGCTCCCGCTATTTCGCTCCTTTTCACCGGTTCAAACCCTAATTTTCGTCCAATTTTTGGTGGATAAGGCGTCCGGCGTTGCCCGGTCCACGAGGATATCATCGTTGACCCGGGCAAGTGACGAAAATTGAATTTCGATCTGTTTTTCGTCTTTAGACAACCGCGCTGTGCTAGGCCTAACGCCGCCTAGCACTTCGCCGACTCTTCCCTCCACGTCGACGGCTGTTCCCCGCCGCGAACATGAGCAGAGACAACCTGGACGAGCAGTCTGTCATGCCGACGATGGAAATTTCAACCGAGCAAACCAGGACCAACGACCGCGGTAACGGGCACCTTCACTACAAATGGACCATCCAGAACCGGTACCAAATCAGTTTTCAGAGATCCTTGCCCACCAGAGGGAAATGAGATATCATTTCCCCCCTCCCGACCAGAACCTTTCTCGCGAGGAGGCTGCGGCCTGGCGTCAAATACAAACAAATACATACACACACTTAGCTAACCTACACAAATTCTATCCCTATAGATACTCCGATAAGTGCCCGCATTGTGGGGAGTATCCGACACTTTACCATGTAACGTGGGCATGCCCATCTAATCCCTCTCTCCCTCCTAAACCCCACACTACCAACGAGACCTGGGAAGCTGCGCTGCTCAGCTCGTCTGTTCAAAGCCAGCGAGAGCTGATTGAGCGGGCGAAAATGGCGGCGGAAAGCACTGGAGCCCTAGACTAGGGGCCCCACCTAGAACAAGTCTCTTTTTTGTTTTTATTTCTTTAATAAAGTTATTTCCTCCTCCTCCTTTACCTTAATTTTTTTTTTTTTTTTAGGTGGGGGACAAGTTGTATATAAGGTCTGCGAGATGACACTGAGCAAGACGTTAAGGCCCGTTCACACTCTTGCGACCTCTTAAACCTGGTTTTTTTTAAACTTCTTAAACCAGAGGACACACTGGCGCCATCTATTGAGTAGCAGTGTAAACTCGGCGGTCCGGCATATTTTTTATTTCTCTCGCGCATTATCCTTTCTTTCTTGGCTCGAAAAACTTTTGTCAATGTTATAAACGAGCCTTTCTATGGGTATTACGCACATTTGACCTCAGAAATCCCGCAAAACCTTCGCTCTTGTGAAATGCAGTTCCAGGGTCACCGCATAAATGGCGCCACAATGCCAGTGTGTTCTCTCGTTCTAAAAAAATTTAAGAAGTTCTAAGGCCCGCTTCAGACGGAGCAATTTCACCCAGCAACTTGACGTCGCAACACCAGCAACACGGGCCGTCCGCGTTCACACGCAGCAACCGAATTGCTCCGACTTGCCATCATCATCATTAAATTTGATATTTCTTTCACTATTTAGACGCCCAGCTACGCGTTAAAAACGTGTTCTTATATCTTTGAACGGCGTTAAGAATACTGACTCATTTTTCTGAAAATGTTTATTTCCAAAACCGATCCATTTCAAACCAGAACTAAGTCTTTAGCTGTCATCATCACCACCACAGGGGTGTCACGTGAAAATATCGCGTCCCTGATTGGCTGCAGCCGCTTCAAACGTCTTCAAATTGCTCCGAGTTGCTCGCTTGTTCGAGCCGGACCCGATCTCAGCAATTCGCGTCGATCTAGGGAAAGCTAGGGAACAACCCGCCAGCAACCTCAAAATTGCTGGAAAAGTTGCCCCGTCTGAAGCGGGCCTAAGAGATCTCGTCTCTCTCAGTCGTACTCGGTCACAAGAGTGTTACACTCTTGCGACCGAGTACGACGCAGCATCGGTTCACGATTTCCTGCAGGACCTAGACGCGTACATTGCCGCGTTGGGCGCGTCGGATGAAATGGCCCTGATACAGATCGTCCCAATCGCGTTGACGGGTGACGCAGCGCGTTGGAGACGAATGCAGAGGCCGTTCCCTTCGATGGCAGACTTCCGGGCACGATTCAGAGAGGAATTTCTGCCTCCCGACTATGAGATGCGGATTAGAGATGAGCTAGCCAGCCGTACTCAACATCCGAACGAGAGCCTCGTAGAATACATCCGCGCTCTCCAGGAGCTCTACTCTAGAGCCGAACCTACAGCGTCAGACGCGGAGAAGGTAGCTAGGGCGATCCGCCAGTGTCACCCTAGATTTAAAGCCTACTTGCGCGGACGTGATTTCGCTGATCTGGAAGCACTTGCCAGAGAGGCCTGCACCGTTCAGGCGAGCTTGCTCGTCGAGTTGACGTATCGCCCCCCTCCACGCGCAGAGGAATCTCTGGAGCCGGGTTGCGCCTGGACAGGACGAGGCGCGGGAGCTTGCGACGACTCACGTTCGCCGTACGTGGCCGTTACCGGACATAGGAGTGGCGAAACTGCCGTGCCCCGCGCCTTAGATCCCTTCGCTTTTGAACAGAGGCGCAGAGCAGCCAACGCGGGCTCTTCCAGGGCGCATCCCCGTGGGGGAGGCGGCGCAGCCGACCACCGCGGAGTCGCGAATCATTACGAGGGTCGCGGGAACTACAATGACCCTCGGCGCGACACTGCATCGCGTGATGGTAGCGGCAGACGCTCAGCACACAATGGCAGGGGACAGGTCAGGTGCTATAAATGCCATGAGCTTGGGCATATCAAGCGTCAGTGCACATGGACGGCAGCTCCCCCCCATGGGTCTCAGGGAAACGGGAGAGGCCGGCGCCACTAATTGGACTTCCCGACTCGCGGTTGCCGGCCGCTGCCGAGGCCCCTCATCAGTCTGCCAACGGGGCTGGAGTTGCGGTCAGCGACAGGTTGGTGTTTGCCCGTCGGCATGTCGGACTCAGAGTTTGACATCTGAGAAGGGGCCGTACGTGCGTGTCGAGATCGGTGGTAACATTTACTACGCACTAATGGACACCGGTTCGACCCTTTCCCTAATCGGCGACAGAGTCTACGAAGACTGTCGACAAAGAGCACTCCAAGTGCGGGAAGTTTCCACAGCACTGCGTTTAGCAGCAGGATCGGCTAGGGCGCAAAGCGCAATACGCCTTCACCTTAGCCTCGACGGCAGACGAAGGAGGCAGCGTTTTCTCTATCTGCCAGGCATGCAAATTCCTGTGATCTTAGGACAGGACTTCGTCTGCCGGGAGGGGATTATCATAGACTTGAAGAATAACGGGTACCACTATAATCTGTTGAGTCCCCTTATCCCCTTTGCCGTCCCACCGAGTTTCGGTCAGGACACAGAACGCTCACTGGCCGGATCACGAGAGGAGCAAACATTAGCTGCGCGAGTCGTATCGGGAAACGTTGAGGCGGTTGTCGCTTCTTACAACGGGCCGGTGGAACGGCGGCGGAGGTTAGCAGACGCCTTGCATCGACACGCAGCTATGTTTACCGAGAGGCCGGGACTTACAAACATTTTACAACATAGAATTGACACAGGATATGCTAGACCATGGGGTTGTAATCCCAGACCGCTGAGTGCGCACAAGCGAGCTCTCCTAGATAAGGCTCTCGATGAGATGATAGACACAGGGGCCGTGCGGCCGTCACAGAGCCCCTGGGCTTTCCCGGTGGTCTTAGCGCCAAAAAAAGACGGCACCGCGCGCCTCTGCGTTGACTACTGCCGACTTAATGAGATGACACGAAGGGATTAATATCCCTTCCCATCTATTGAGTCCATCATGTACTCGTTGGGTAGCGCGAGGGTTCTCACTACCTTGGATTGTAGCAGAGGTTTTTTGCAGATCCAGGTAGCACCACACGGTGTCCAGAAGACGGCGTTCACCTGTCACAGGGGTCTGTTTGAGTTTATCCGCCTTCCGTTCGGATTGTCTAACTCGCCATCGCGTTTCCAACGGCTTATGGACATCGTGATGGGGGACGCGAAGTTCAACTTTGCCATGGCATACATGGACGATGTCGTCGTATTTTCAAAGTCATTCGAGGAGCACCTAGCACACCTTGAGATTATCTTAAGCAGAATGAGCAAAGCGGGGTTAACGATCAATCCAAAGAAGGTACAGCTCGCGGCCTCAAGGGTCAACCTCTTGGGTTTTATCGTAGATGATGGTACCTTGAGGCCGAACGAGGATAAGTTGAGGGCCATTCTTGATTACCCACCGCCGCGCGACGCGAAGAGCCTTCGAAGGTTCCTTGGAATGGTCGGTTTTTATCGGCAGTTCATTCCAGGGTGCGCTGGACTCACACGGCCACTGAACCTGCTGCTCCACAAAGGCTCGAAATGGGCCTGGGGCCGAGAACAAGAGGTAGCTTTCTCTTCCCTTACGAAGGCGATAGCAGCCACGGCTAGCCTGTGCCTGCCAGACCTTAACCATCCGTTCGTGGTACAGACAGACGCGAGCGAGTACGGCGTCGGTGCGGTGTTATTGCAAGAGCATGACGGACAGCTGCGCCCGGTGGCATTCGCCAGCCGAACCCTTACACCGCCAGAACGCAATTACAGCGTGACGGAAAAGGAGGGGCTGGCCGTCATGTTTGCTCTAAAGAAATTCGACCTGTATTTAATTGTAATTTATTTGCACAATGAGTTGACTTGTACGCGGCAGCGTGCGAGGCTAGGCAGAAAGGTGACAACCCTTACGCATATGCGTCTGCTAGCCGGCCGCCGCGTACAGTGTGGAAGACCGGGGGGGGGGGGGGGGGATAAGGGAAAAAAACATACAAAACAAGCACACACATCCACATAAAGATAATAGTGAAAGTCACTGTTCAACATCAGGAGCTTGAGGCGACTCGGCGAGAAAAGAGCTTGCACAGCTCCCTTGACTCATCACTTGATGAAGGTAGAGGGCTACGAGCGGATTGGGGTAAGGTCAAGAAATCTTTGATGGCCGCTGGGAGCAGGGATTCACAGTGACGGATGGTCCTGCCGCGGAGGGGCTCAGGCTGCCCAGTTCTTTTGTTTACCCGCACCGCGGAGAACAACGGAGTCCCGGAAAGCGATCCGTCGAGCACTCGGCACAGTGCACGCACCCGTGAGGTCTGTCGCCTCTCGCTAAGGGGTCTCCAACCAAGGAAACCCAGACGTGCACCGTATGAGCTGTACACTGTGCCTGGTGACCGGCTGCAGATGGCCCGCGCCGCACGGCGTTGCACACTTTCGAGCCGTTCCCCGAGGTGCCGCTGGGACGGGGACCAGATGGCCGAGCAGTACTCCATAGTGGGAAGTACGAGTGCCGTGTAGAGCGCGCGCAGAGCTCCCGCACCACACGGCCTCGTCACCCGCTATATGAAGCCCAGTGTCCGCCTTGCCTTGGAGACGACACCCGCAATATGTGCCGAAAAGTCCAGATTCCTGGAGAATGTAATGCCCGAGATGCATATAGAATCAGAAACGGCAAGTGGAGAGCCGGATAGACTGTAAACGGGGGTGCCATTCTTTCTGCTGTTTGAAAAACGGATCACGCTGCTTTTACTCGCACTTATCTGAAGACGCTGCATCAGTGTCCACTTTTCTATTTCAGACAAGTAGCCTTGAAGGTTTCGGGAGTCCGCGGGCGACAAAATGGGTGCCACGATGGATGTGTCGTCGGCATACTGTACGAGGAGGCACTTGTTGTTCCGTGGCATATCATTGACGTAAAGCAGAAACAGGGTGGGACCAAGTACCGATCCCTTGGGAACCCCCGATAAAACAGGATCCTGCGGAACATGAACCTTTGTACACGACTCGCTGGCTGCGGCCGTGGAGGAACCTTGTGAGCCACGCTAGAAGCGGACCACAAATGCCTGTTTGAGCGAGCTTCCGCGTAAGAAGCTTGATGTCAAGCGTGTCGAACGCATTGCTCAAGTCGAGTTGAATGAGGTCCGTTGAAATACTATTGTCCATTTGGTTACTCACGAAATGTGTCACTGTGGCGAGAGCAGTCTCGCAACTACGGTTGGGGCGGAAGCCGTGCTGAGAGTCGGCAAGGCAGTTTGACCTTTCCAGGAAGTCGAGAAGCTGACTGTTGATCACTCGTTCGAATGTGCGGGACGCAATCGACGTGATGGAAACTGGGCGGTAATGTCTAGGCTCGTCCAGTGGCTTCCCTTTCCCTTTGTGCAGAGGGGTGACCAGAGCTCGGCGCCAGTCCTCTGGTACAATACCGCTGTCGAAAAGGCCCTGCATCACTCTGGCGGTGGATGGCAGCACATGGGATGATAGCACCTTGAACCATATAGGCGCAATGCCATCCGGTCCGGGAGACGGGACCACCTTTGTCATTCAGACAGACCACGCCGCTCTAACCTCGATTCAAAGGTTGAAAGAGCCGGCGGGGAGGTTAGCTCGGTGGGCACTCACTTTGCAGCGATACTCCTATATACTGTCGAGTACCGAAAGGGCTCCACCAACAAGGTTGCAGACGCACTTTCTCGGGCGCCCCATGATAGTGGTTGGAAGGAGGAGACGCAACCAGGGGATTGCGAGAGACAAGCTTCCCGCGCGGCCGCTCATAAGCGAGACAGCGGGGAGGGATCGATGCAACAGGAGCTCGTCGCAGGGTTAGGAGGCCGCACGAGGGAACACAGGATCGTGGCTTGGGGTGAAGTGGTGAGCAAGGAAGAGCTTGTCGAGGCGCAAAAGGCAGATGGTTTTTGTCAGCGGGTGTTGGGAAAAATTGCGGAAATGGCAAGCAACACCGGGAACGCTGGCGGTCAAGTCAACGAACATATTGATTCATAAGTGCTGGGTCAAGACTGCTTATTGCTCCGCTACATCCCAACAATCGACGACGAGGAGGGGAACGACTCTCCGTTCAGGGTGTTGATTCCTAGGAGGCTACGGAGGCGGTTTATCGGATACTTCCACGACTCGGCTCTGGCTGGTCATGGCAGCGGCAGCAAGACTTTTCATAAGTTATGTCGCGTCGCGACCTGGCCGGGGATGAGACAGGACACACACCGATACGCCCGTAGCTGCCCAGCCTGCCAGAAAGCGAAGCCGCGAGGGGGAAAGCCCCCAGGCCTGATGCAGCCTGTAGTGAGTCACTACCCGTGGGAGATGGTTGCTTGCGACATCATCGGCCCACTACCAAAACGTACCCGTGGGAACCAGTATTTATTGCTAATAACCGATCATTTCTCAAAATGGGTGGAGTTACATCCGCTGAGGAAGCTGGTCTCGGAGCGCATCTGGGAGAAGTTGTTGGAAACTTTCATGCGCTTCGGTACACCCACGTGTCTCATCAGCGATAATGCTAGCTATTTTACCAGCAGAGTGTTCACTGACTCCTGCTTGGCGCTAAATATAAAGCACGAAAGGACGACACCATACCATCCTCAGGCTAATATCACTGAGAGAGTGAACCGAAACTTGAAGAGCATGCTGATCACACTAACGGAGAGACACAGGGACTGGGACGAACACATTGTCGAGATGGGTTTTGCAATCCGGACGACCGTGAACAGATCGACTGGGTTACCGCCTGCGCTTCTAAACTTGGGTAAGGAGCTATCGTCTCCGCTGGAGAACGGGTTACGGAATAACCAAGGTTCGACAGAGCGCCCACTCTCTAAATACGCGGCGGAGTTGAAAGTTCGCCTTTCGGATGCGTTGCACGACGCCAGAGAGAACCTCGACGCAGCAAGGGTCGAACAGGCGGCCCAGTACGATAAGAGTCATCGTCACCTGGTGTGGTGGGTGACTTGGTCCTCAGGAGAACCCATCCTTTGAGCAGTGCAGCGAGCGGATTCGCAGCCTCACTTGCTCCGAAGTGGAAAGGGCCCTACGTGGTAAAGGCACGGCTGTCACGTCTTACCTACAGGCCCGCTCAGGAAAATGCGAGCGAGGAGTCTGGCCCGGTCCACATCACAGACCTGAAAAAATACCATCTTCGTGAACGGGATGACGATGAACGAGAACAAAACGAGGAATCCTCCGTTCCGCGTGACTCTCGCGCGCGACCGGCAACGCGGCCTAAGCTCGGTAGCCGAACAGTGCGCGAACCCGTCGGTGAGAGATCTGATAGGGGCTCTGCGCGGCGCTATAAGGCCTGTTCACACATGCAGCGGAGCGCTACAAGCATAGCGCTAACCTCGCGCTAAGCGCGTGCTGACCGGAGCGTTCACCAGCTTTGTATCGCACCGCCAAAACTGTTGCTCGTGGCAGGCGATAAGTAGCTGACGGCACGTGAGGAGCGCTACATCAGCGCTTCGCTTCATGTGAGAACCGGCCTTTAATCTCCGGCCTAGAACTTGATCTAATCTTTGCAAGATATTAATAGAGCTTGTTCTGTCCAGAAATGCCTCCCCGGAGGAACCAGAATGGGCGGCGCCATCCAGGAGGGGGCGGCCTTCCACCTCCTGGGATACCGGCGGAGGTGGCCAACTCCCAGGGTTGTCAACCCTTCGAACGAAGGACCAGCCAGCCCAACCCACCGGGTGGTCAACCCGTTCGGCAGGTGACAGGCCAGACCGACGACCGACAAGGTGGTCAACACGTTCGGCAGCGGACCGGCCAGACCAACCGACAGGGTGGTCAACCAGGGGCGGATTTATGGGTCAGGCCTGGGGGGGGGGGGGGGCCGGTAGGCCTTCGGCGGGGGGGGGGGGGGGGGGGAGTCGGGAGTCTGCTGAGATATGACACGGTCCAAACGTTGCCCAGGTCTATTTTGTTGACCAAATATTTGCTATGTCGCCAAAAACTAAACTTCTGGCTGATTTTATTTAAAAAAAAGTTGACCTTGGGGAGCTCAGGGGGGGGGCGGTCGCCCCCCCCCCCCCCCCCCCCCTAAATCCGCCCCTGTGGTCAACCCGGTTGGCGAAGAACAAGGCGGACCAACCAACAGGGTGGTCAACCCGGTTGGCGGAGGCGGGGTGATCAACCCTGGCCTCGATCACATCAACAGAGGCAGGGCGGCGGAGACGCGGAGCACCGGAGAGCCTCGAGTGACCAGGCGGGCAGACTAGACTCCAACCCACGAGGAGAAGCGGTCTCGACGGCGGCTGGAGAACCAGCCCGGCGCAAGCCACCTCGCCACACCGTGGCCGCCTGGACGGCCCAGGACGGCCAAGAGGCCGTCCACTTCGTGTCCAGGGTGCGATGGAGGAACCAGCCCCGTCCAAACCCTTCCCAGCTGCCCGCCCAGATCCCACAGCCCTTCCAGGGACATACCCTACCGCCCTTCTCGCTTCCGGAAGACCACCCAGACGCCTGCTGGCTGTGCCAAGTCTCTGTCATCCACCAGGACACCCACGAAGCCAGCCACCGGCATGGGGACTTCCTAAAGAAGATGGGCCGTCCCACCTCCGTCGCGGCGGCAGTCCAGCTACTCCGCCGGGACCGGCCAGAGTTCCTTGCCCCAGCGGCCTTTGGCGCAGATCAAGCCGACCGCGTCAACACACCATGTCCTGCCCCGGTCGACGTGGAAGAAGATATACCCGTCGGCCGAGACCAGGCCCCCTGCCCCTCCACCGAGCGCGCACCGGCCCCTCCAGCACAAGCTCCCCGTTTAACAGCTGCGGCCCCATCCGCGTCCATCACCACCAGCGACGCGGAGATGGACGAATTGGAGGAGTACTTCAAAGAAAATCCATCAACACCAGTCGTCCAGAGCCCTAGGGGAGCCGAAGCGTGAGGGGAGGGGAGTGTGGGGGACAGTGAGCAGCACTGCATGTAGAAGGCGGCGCCGGGAGAGAGGAAGACGAAGGGGCGAGGCTCGTGGTGGGTGCGCGTGAACAGACAGTTACAAGGGCGGTTGACGAACGGAAGAGCCGGTGCCGGGACAGCCATCTCAACAGAAGACCTGAACCACAGGGCAGCCTTGGCCTTCCACAGCATCGCACGCACAACTTGAGTATTCATAAAGTGTTTCTCTATGATAGCGCTCCTTGTGTGACTTCCTCGGAGCGAGTAGAACTCGGCCTGATCGGGCGATATTGATAGGCGACCCACAAACTTTGGCATCTGGTTGTGCCCTCTAGAGCTACCTTCGGGCGGAGAATGAGCGTTCGGCGATGCCTAGTTTATTTTTGCGGAAATAAAAACCCTGTAAATTTTCTTTTGTGACACCCTATATATATGTGTTGCATAAATCCGAAACTTTGCCTGAATACACTAGCGCTGGTGACCGAATGCGAAAGTTTGGGAATATGACTTTACTCGGATGAAAAGATAAGTGTGGCGTTTTTTTTTCGAATTATACAGGTTGCGAGAAAGAAAGGAAACAGTATTGCCTTTCGGATTTACAAGCCTTTTTCACTGAAAAAATGCCTCATTGCCAACAATAACGTTGCTTGGATCACAAGAAATTTTCGTTTTTATCATTTATTTTTGATACAGTTAACGTTATGTTCCCAAACGTAATGAATTTGAAGGGGAAAACTAAAGTATCAGTAACTATGTTTTCTTGGTATAAGCATTTTTCTGGTACTGTTCAAGTTGAAGATTGCACAACAAAACCTGTTACATTTATTAATTCAAATATATTTATACATTTTTTATTTGTTTATTTACATGGAAACTTGCATCGCCGTTTTGGCATTGCAGGGTGCGTTATGTACAGAACTGTTCTCGTTCTCAAACCTGTTACACAAAAAAATATATTTTTTTATTTAGCACAAATAAAAACAAATCAGTATCAGACAAAATGCCCTTAATACTAAAAATATTACAAAAGAAAAACACACATACCAAAAAAAATTTACCATCAAACACCACCTTCAAAATTAGGCAAAAATACATCCTTCGGCAATTTGTTCCACCCTTCAATTGTTAAAAAATAAAACACGAAAAGGCAAAATAATGAGTACAACAAGAGTAAGGTCGGATTTTTCTTCGGTTGTCTGCTCTTCCCGAAACATAAAAAAGATCATGCAGAAATGTGTCCCTGCTCATTAGGGGGCGATTGTGATATAATAATAAAAAAAAATAACCTAAAAGATTTTCTTCGTTTGCTAAGTGATTCCCAATTTAGGGTTCCCTTCATTCTGGTGACGCTCGCTCCAAGTTGATAATTATTCAAAACAAATCTAGCACACTGGTTCTGAACTTTTTCAAGTTTATCTATTATAGATTATTGCAGTGGGGGTCTCAGACAATTGACGCGTACTCCATACATGGGCGAATAAAAGTAAAATACAAAGCTTCCTGAATTTTGCTTGATCCCTGTCGGAAGTTTGGTCTTATAAAATTAAGCATACGAACTTCCTTTATGGATATCTTATCTACATGCACTTTCCACGTTAAATTACTATACAACATGAAACCCAAGTACTTTACATTTGATTCGGTTTTAATTATTTTATTATTTATTTTATAGTTAGATGAAATGGGACATCTTTTTCCAGTAAATCTCACGTGCACACACTTCGGCTGGCGGGGTGGGGGGGGGGGGGGGAGGGTGGAGGCTGGGGATCCTGCTGGGGAGTCTGCTGATATATGTCGTGACGGCCGAAACGTTTATAGATCCGTTTTGTTGACCCAACATTCGATATATATCTTCGCTATGTCACCAAAAACGTAACTTTTGGTTGCTGTAAATAAAATTTTTCATAAAAGAAAGTTTACATAGGGGGGGGGGGGGGGGGGGGCTTAGGGGGTAGTTTTTGTACGTTTATACCGTCAAGTCATCCTATCTTTTAATCTTCTAATATTTTAAAATTTTCAAGGTATCCTCTTCTTTCTTTCGTTGTCCCCTTCCCATGTTCCTTTCTTTCGTTGCCCTCTTTCCATGTTTCTTTCTTTCGTTTTTTATTGGGGGGTGTGATCCCGAAAAAGATCGTTGTGGCTTGTACTGTTGCTAGTTGAAAGAATGTGTACGTTGTCCCTCGTCCCACCTGTGTCTTATTCTTTTGGTGTTCCTCAACTCAACCAACACTCTCCTCAGTCTACATAGAAGAATAGGTATGTAGTATCGAATAATACCATTGGAATTGTTTAGTAGTATAATCGTTGAACAAGCAAGTTTGTAACTTGATTAAACTACGCTGTGAAGGAACACGAATGACAACACAGACGAGAAAACAACGCGACAAACAGAGATAAGCCCAGGCAGTGTGAACCTAGTACTTTCCTTTGCGAGAAAAATTACGAATGCCGCCATTATTTTCTTCCTGTCTGGGGCCCCACTGTGAGGGGGCCCCAGATATGAAATCTTTGAACCCCAATAGACTACATACTTCCATAAATCCGTCACCGTATGCGTTGCAATTTGGGAACCTGTTGGCCAGGAGCGGAGCGCGCATGGATTTTGCTTTCCACTGGTTCCCACAATGCATAACGTGGCATTACGCCGCTATGAGGTTTTTTGAGTTTTGAAATAAGTCTGTTCAGCCCTGGGTGGGACGAGACATTCCTCTAGTTCAAATCTATAGCTTCGCGAATGCCAGAATTTCGAGCAGGTTACTGCCTTCGTCACGCCGATTCCACACTAAGCTGCTATCGTTGACCTTGGGGAAGAAATTTTCATTGTTGCTGAGAACGCTCGCCTAAGGAGCAAATGCTTCATGGTTAAGCATGAAGCGGAGCCCCAAACGTATCGCGACATAATCGTACGCCCCGAAGTTATGCGTCACACGAAGCGAAGCGCGCTCCGATTAAATCGGTGCATCATTTAAATAAACATAGCCCTCGCCCGTAGAAGAACACAGGGTCCAAGTCAAGCGTGTCTTGAGCGGGAGTGGAAACCCCACAAAAGATGTCTATTTTGCTTTTCATTTCTGTTTCGTTTTATTCATTTTTTTTTTGCCTTAGGCTCAAGTCGCAATTTTCAGACATCTGGTCTGTGCCACGAAGCTTAGACGTCGAGGAGAACATTGTGTCGGGCCGCCCTAGTTAGGGCCACAGAACATGCCGTGAGGTCAAAATTGGAAATAGTCCAGCTGAGTCCGTTATCCTAGAGAACAAGCGACGCTCTTGTCGTCTTCAACGTTGAAGCGATTGTTCTATTCTACTTTAGTCTCAAAAGCATCCATAATCTCAGTTGGCAAGGTTCTGGCTGCTTTATAGAGGACACGATGCCTGTCGAAGAACAGTTTGGAGTATGGGACTACAGCGTCTTCTTTTCGATGCTCGTCGCATCGTCTGGCATTGGGATATACTATGCGTTTACGTCTGCGAGAAAGCCTCAGGCACCCAAGTCCATGGGTGTGGTTCCAGTAGCGATGTCTCTGATCAGCACCTCTCTTTCTCCTGTCGCCATGCTGGGCATTCCGGCCGAGATGTACTTCTTCGGTATTCAGTTCATCGTCATCCAGTTGGGACTTCTGGTCACTGTGCTTCTCACCAACCATGTGTACATGCCGATGTTCTACAATCTTGACGTTACCAGCGCGTTTCAGGTATGTCTCTTATGATAAATGTCGACATGGCAGTTAACAAAAATAGTATTAGCATGCATGGCATAACTTAGTGTTTAAGGAAATGTCTAGAAGTTCTTTGACTTCAAAAAAGATATAATTAAAGGACAGATACATTTACGTGCAAACAAACTTAAAACTGACCGCAAACACTTTTAAAAAAAATCTCATAAAAGAATTGCAGTTTACAAAGGGAAGTAAGAAAGGGCATCATCCTATAAATATTTATGAGCAGTGTGTTTAATTAACATTAGCTATAATGATAAAAAAAAAAGAACTTCGGCAAAGGGCAAGACTAGCTAGTTTGTCACGAGAATTATGGTTCAAGCAGCCTTTGTTATCCTAGACTTAAGCGGACATTGCTTATGCACAATTTGTCAAACGCAGTTGCTGAACAACATTTCTGGGCTTCATTTGATTGTCAATCTGATTTAACTCGACGATCCCAGGTTTGTGCGTGTCAAAATACAAGCTGACCACTATTATAGCAACACCCATTACGAACAGTCAGGAACCAAGAGCAAGCCGAGGAACTCTGCTCGAAATAACCACACCTTTTCGGTCGTAAACTGCCAGGGAATTCAAAGGCGTTCTTATCGACATCTTAAGATACACCTATATACACAGAGAGTGACTACATATGAACCAAGGTTCACCATTCTATGATTATAATCTATACCGCGTGGGATAACAACGGGGTGTATACCTTAGAATGTTCATGCTTTATTGCTTCGCCATTCATTTTTTGGCGTTCTTATTGGTTAATGCGCCAGTCTCAATGACTGCGGCGCGATAATAAATGATAAAATATCATAGCTAATTTTAATTAAACATGGTATTCATAAATATTTATAGGATGATGCCTTTTTTTTACTTCCCTTGGTAAACTGCAAGTTCGCATCCTTAAACTGCCAGTGTCTTTAGGCGAATACTGCAAGTCTTAAAAGCTACTGCGACGGATCTCTTCCTTTTTCTCTTGCTTCCAGTACCTCGAGCTACGATTTAATCGGACACTTCGAACAATCTGTTCAGTTTCGTCAACGTTGCAGATGGTAAGCTGAATCAAACACGTGTCTTGGCTATTTTGCTTACGTTTCTACACGCGCGACGTTATCTCCTGAATATGAGTTAGGCGAGGACTGGAAAAAAAAAATGGAGTTGTTGCAGCTTCTTTACTCTGCACTTTGGAACTGGTAAAATATAGTTCTTGTAGCTTCTACGCTGCACTTTGGAAACGGTAAAATTGAGTCTTTTTAAACTTCATCTGAATAAGGATGAAGGGTGTTTTAGGAGGTTGATACAATTATTCTAACATAGGTCGGTGGTGTTACACCGTCCTCGATGTATTCCCAGGTTGTGTATATGGCAATCGTACTCTACGGACCCGCCCTGGCTCTGCAACAAGGTAATCTATAGTTATTAATCAGCAAAAAAAAAAATACTGGCAATGATTATATTTTTGTCGCAGTGACCGGGGTAAACCTGTGGCTCTCCGTGCTTTCTATTGGCGCCGTTTGCACGTTCTACACCAGCATTGTAAGAATTTTGTTATTCCAATTTTTTTTTTGTTGAAATCCCGGGGAACTCAAAGTTCGTTACGTATTCATAACAATATACCCCTATATAACCGCTTTAACTATCTCTTAAAAGGAGTCTTAGTATTTGTACATCAACAACAAATTGTTTACCTCCAGTTAAGTAGAGGACCTACCTGTATCTCCGAGAAAAAAACAAACAAACACAAGAAAACGTTGCATACAAAAAAAACAAAAACAGTTTGGTAATTTAATTGTTGCGGTCCAGACTTCGAAAGCGATGAAAAGATTTCACTTGGAAAACTGATAGTGAACTGTGTTCGATTATACGAGTTGAGAAAATTAACAACGAGCACCGCAACAAGAAATGTTTTGCAGGAATGCTTTGGAGCTACGAAGTTCAGACTGAGCTTATAAAATGCGTGGCACCGTACATATGGTATATGACAATATATTTTTAATATTTTTCTGATACGTCTGTCAAATAGGTATCTTTATTTCGGTCACAAGAGGCGTACAATTCTTTCACACAGAGCAATATAGGTATATTTGTCTCATGTAAGGTAGTAGCTGGTTTATGGTACTGTTTTACCCACGCCTGGCCCCTAAGACCATACATTAGAAGAAAACTGACTGCCAGATGATAATTTTCTGCCTTAAAACTGTCGGATTCACTTTGACCACATATATTGTTCAATGCTTAAGCGATAACTGCCAAGGACCCTAAGTGACTCCAGGCAGGTTCACTTTAACGAAAGTGGTATCAGGTGTCCAATACAATTTCACTGGAACTCATTTCAGGGCGGCATCAAGGCGATAGTAATGGCAGACGTTTTCATGAGTTTCATCAAGTACGCCTCCATTGTTCTGCTGGCTGTAAAGGGAACTCTGGACGTCGGTGGGCCCGGCGTCGTCTTCCAAAAAAATTTGGACACAGGAAGACTGCAGCTGCTGGAGTGAGTCACCCGGAGACAGGCGATACTTGTCACGTTTCTGAGTTTTATTACTAATATTCTTAATCCGAATCGCTCTCCTCTCTGTCGTATTAGCTAGTGAAGTAACAGCAGGACAGTCTTGCTCAATACCTTTAAAAAAAGTAAAAAAAAAAGTACTACTAAACGTAGCGCTTGAGCGGAGTGACACATGAAGATTGTGTTCGCGGACTTGCGCCCCCTAGTTTTGGTAGGGATTTCTTTCGAGTTATCTTAAATGAGATTGTGTTTTGAAAAAGTCTGCAACATTTATTGCTTATGAGAGTTCAGGAGATAAGTTCGTCAAATTTAAGAGAACAGTAAGATGAATGCTGTGTCGCCCTGCTTGTCTTCTTATCATATTTACACTCTGGTCACTTCGCGAGTTCAATGATCCTGTGAAATCTGGTCCCAGACAGTCTCATATCCCTAGCCAGCTGAACTTGTACTTATACTTTCATACCTGTCTTGTTACCATTAAGGAATTTCTTGTGACTAACGCGACGCTGATTTCAAAGAGGCACATGATACGCTTCAGTTCTATTGTATAATTTCTGGTAAATGCTATGTATGTGCTTTGTGTTTACGTCTATGTGTAAATTAAAACATTTAAAAAATTTCTCTAAATGATGGTTTTCACAAAAATGCTGTTCATGACGTTCGATATTTTGAAAATAGTTGATGTTGCCATTGGAAACAACTTTTAGGGTGGTTTGACAAGTCATCTTCGGTAATATTTGCCCCCAAACAACTTTTTATTTTTTTATTTTCACGGGAAAATTACGAAAAAGCAAATTAGGCGTTCGTGTTTAGTCTGCATAAGATAGGTCTGCCTTTGAGGTATGGCGACACTGCTTTACGCTCTAGGGGAGAAACTACCGCTGCTAGCCTGAGGTCTTTCACGTGC
This sequence comes from Ixodes persulcatus, assembly GCA_013358835.2. Lineage (NCBI taxonomy): Eukaryota > Metazoa > Arthropoda > Arachnida > Ixodida > Ixodidae > Ixodes > Ixodes persulcatus. The sequence continues at coordinate 147,651 of JABSTQ010011506.1, forward strand.
ACCATGCATTAGTGATACGCAACTCGCCACTACGATGTTCATCGAGGAGCTTTGACCTGTACACTAGGCGAAAAGGTTAGCGAGAAATCCGGTGGCCATCATTGGCCAACGCCGCACTTGATTTTGGCACCGGCCAATCATAGCCGCCGGATTTTTCGCCGATTTTTTCGCCAAGTGTCCAGGTTAAGGCGGCCCCTTGTCGAAACGGGAAGGGGCGGGATCGAACCCAGGGTCCCTGGGTACTGCAGCACGAGCTTTCGCTCCACGTGTCCAAGCTGTAGTGGTCAAACTCACTCAGAATTCCCCCCCCCTCCCCTCCCCTCCCCTCCCTCCCTCGAGGATCCTAGCTATTTTAATGTGCGCTGATGAGATACTGTATATCAGCAATGACCATGACAAGGAGTATAAAACTTGCCTTTGTTCTGATCCCTGGTTCGGCTGAAAGCTTTCGGCCTGACCCGACTATCCGTCATTCTGTGTGGGCAATGGTCATTGGAGGCACCTTTCTATGGCTCACACTCTACGCCGTCAATCAGAGCTGGGTCCAACGTTACCTCAGCATGCCCAGTATACAGGCAGTGCGAAGGCAAGTGAATCCCACTCTGTTATTTTATTTCTTCTTCGCCTCAAATCTCGGGAAGATTCATATGACGACCTTTAATTTGAAGAAAGTGAGAGGTACATTATTTTATTATATCTAGCGGTCATTCGCTTGATTCTGGAATGTTTCGTAGCAATTTGTTTTGATGGTATACAGAAGTATGCTGTCAGTCAGTTTGATGTTTTTGCAACGTACGCACTCTTGTTAGCGTATTTTCCTATAAGAAATTTGTACACCTAGCGTTTTTGATGAAGGATCCCCGTGATATTCCATTGCTCCATTTTATAAATACTTAGTAAATAATAAATGTATTAATTAAAGTAACGATTCCCACCATACCACGAATCCAACCCTGCACCGGTGTAGAGCCGACGCGGCTATGGTATACAGTATATAAATTGCGCAAAAAAGACATGCAAACAACAAAACATTTAATGCACAAACAACAAAAGCGCTAGAGTGACAAAAATACTATAGGGCATTAATTAAAGTCCGATAACTATAGTAGATTGGCGGCTGTTGAAGAAGTCACTGGAGGATATAGTCTTTCAACAGTCACGATAAAAGACAGCAAAAATTACTCTGGTGAAGATGCAACATGAAAGCAAACATGTTTGAAGAAGCTCCTTTCACAGGCCATCTGAATTGGTTTCGTTGCGAATCAGGTGATTAGTGAACCGAATAATATTTACACAGCGTAAAGACGCTCTGTCAAAACTTTATTAATGATATACCACTTGCTTCACATGACAAATCGGTTAATGTTTTGTTTGTTTTTCTGTCGTTCTTAGTCCGGCAACGTTGCCTACGTTCTTTACCCACAAACCTTTGAGCCTAGCGGCACAGAGCCGGATAGACCATACATCTGAGAAGTTGTATGCGGCGCCATTGAAGGCACAACCGTGCGAGCTTAGCTCCTTGAAACATGCTGTATTTGCTCGAGGACTCGCGCAAAACCCTTACGAAAACTATCAATGAGTTTCAGTTGAGTCTGTAATGCATTCTTATAGAGTACCACTAGAAGCTCAATTTAAGCTCATTGATAACTTTTGTTAGGGAACAAGGCTGTTCGAAAGCCATGCGTTGGACAGAACTGTTTCAATTGTGCCTTTCATTTTTTTTTTTGTCCAAAGAGCCTTGTGGGTCAACCTCGTTGGAGTAGTGGTCCTCCAAAGTCTCCTGTGCTACGTGGGCCTTGTGATCTTCGCAGCGTACAGCGACTGCGATCCTGTCTCTACGAAACAATTGACTGCCGCTGACCAAGTGCGTGCAGTTCTGATCGCACACGTTCGCCCTTTTTATTTTCCTTTCTTTTTCTATCATTTTACGTTTTTATGACACGTTAGAAACGACTCAGAATACAACTACAAGCATTATAAAAATCTAGTTTATTTTTGTTACTCCCAGGTGAATCGATATACGCTAAAAAAAAAAAATCTATAATTTACGGACGAATGAGAAATAGATATTGTAAAAATGGATGGCTATTACGAAAACCGACGCTAAAGTAAATGCTGAGAATCCGTGTGCGTGCGAAGGAAAGAAAGAGAGCGAGAGACAGACAGTTTAGCTTAACTTTCTCTCGTTTTGAATCTCGGCTGTCTCGGCGAAGCGGTAGGACTATAGTCGCTAGCAACTTAAGAAACGCAGAACGCGGTTTATTAAAGCGAAAATACGATCTCCGGTACTCGCCTCGCCCTGCATTTCGTAAGCTGTCACTGACAGCAGTATTGTTTAGGGTGTTTATGCCGCGTGTAATCTCAAATATTAATAGACAAAAAAAAAAAAAAAAGAGCCTAGAGTGGACGTCAGGGCATATCTCGCCTATAGACCAACTCAACTCGCTGACGTCACTCCACTGCGGTGGCGCTGCTGTTGGCGGATGCGCAGATGCTTTGCCTGATGCGAATCTGGTTTCTGCGCACGCGCAATGCCTACACCTGGTGTGGGCAAACGCGGGCTTGTTTGTAAACAGCGTGTCGGTCTATTGACAAGGTGCACGTACAAAGAAAGAATGAATGCTTGAACAAAGAAGAACAGACACGTCCTTTCGCCTCTAAGTTTTTGTTCTTTCTATCTACGTTATTGTTGACAGCACGCTGTCTTGATCATTTAATTTGCCAAGAGTAACGCCGCAATGCCTATCTGCGTGTCCTTGTGTAACTTGTAACTTGACAGACCGGATTTAACTGGGCACGGCTGACAGAGAGATTAGAGCGCGCCATTTCTGGCTGTGTTATTTTGCCGATACATTGAGATGTCATTATTATTATTATTTTCGCGCTTATTTTTTTTTCGCTTTTTTCGGTGCTTGGTTGCCGTGTCTGACGTTTTAGAGCGCAGCTCTTAGGCGCCCGATTCCGGCTTGAGCGGCGTCGCCGTCGGCGTAACCGTGAGGTCACATGACCCCCCCCCCCCCCCCCCCGAGGTCACGTGACCCCCCGGAGGTCTCGTGACTCCCGTGACGTCACGTGACACCCCCCTGAAATCACGTGACCCCCTGAGGTCACGTGACCCCCATGACGTCACGGGAGTCACGGGGAGGAGGACACAAGGGCAGGAGGTTGAAGGAGGAGCTGAACGAGGAGCAGGGGAGGAGGAGGAGGGAGGAGGGGAGGAGGAGTAGCAGGCAGGATGACGAGGTGAGGAGGGGGGAGGAGGGTATACCCTCCCCTACGTACCCTTCCATCCTCCTCAAGAGCTGCGCTCTAATTGGCGTTACAAGGAGTTGTAAACGGCTTTCATTTTTTAAGGTAATTTTTTTATGTAGCCGGAGTAAGAGCTTAGACAAAGTCAGCCGAGGTAACGTTTGTCTTGGCGTCCTTGGAGAACGTTCATTCTAAATTTAAAGAAAAAAAAAGATGATTCCGCTTGGTTTTAAAAATTAAAATTTGTACATAAGAAGGCTTACTCTCTCAAACAAGATAATTCCTGTACTATTTTATGTATATTTATTAACAGCTTCCTCTTAAATTATTCCGAAATCCCCTCCACATATTACTGAAGTAAAACTTGGGGTTTTATTCGATGCCGTGATTGCATACTGCGAATTATGCAATCATTTACTAACCTCCGCACGTGTGCCGAGGTTTTAACCTCGTATCATTCTAAACTAAACAGACAAAGAAAGTCTAAACATTTTAGCATCCTAGATTTTTAATTTGTTTATATATATATATTATTTATTCAAAGAATGCTGCGGCTCACACCTGTGAGCCATAGCAGGGGTGGTTACAAAAAAAGTGTGACATATTGTACTCAAGAACACTTACTCGTTGCAGGAGTAATTGCCTCAACAATATTGTCCAATGATTGAAGGCTTACAACTTCGTTTGGTAAAGAGTTCCATTCGTCGACTGCCTGAGGGAAAAAAAGAATATCTAAACACATCGTGCCTAACATTGTATTGTTTAACAGCCGTTGTATGACTTTGTTATAGCCGATCGTCTGTTTGAAAATTCATGTATTTTGTACTACTAACATTAAATAAACCGTTTATAAAAGAGTATAAATTACACAATTTGTTTATTTTCTCTATAGTCTTCAGTGACTGGATGTTGGCTTGTTCCAATAAACATGACGCCGAAACACTATACCTATAATTATTAAACATAAATCTCCTAGCAAGTTTTTGCACTCATTCAATTTTGTTCATTCCACTTGCTGCGTGAGGATACCAAACTGTGTTAGCATATTCTAGAATGGGTCGAATTAGTGTTTGGTATATAGTTTTCTTTGTTTCCTATTCAGGGAATTTCAAGTTACGCCGAAGTGCAAAAAGCTTTCCTCTGTCTTTATTAACAATGTCGTCTGTGTTCTGGTTCCAAAGAAGCTTGCTACTTATGGTTACTCCGAGGTATTTGTTGTGGTCAACAAATTTACTGCGGTTCTTCATTTATTGAATAACCATAAGTTAAAGGATTTTTTTTTCATATTATTACCATTACTACAGTTTTATTGTAGTTTATTTGCATTTGCAAATTATCTGTTCATTCTTTAATCTTTACCGAAGCACTGTTAAGTATTTCCTGGCGTTTTTTACTACCGTTTTTACTACAAAACGAATAACGCAATCATCTGGAAAAAATTTAACGGGTACTTAAATGTCTAATAATGTCATTGATAAAAACCAAGAACAAAAGAGGCCCGAAGACTGAGCCCTGCGGCACACCCCTGGCGTTACTGGAAGGGGGGGGGGGTGGTGCAAGGAAACACCCGATGTCAAAAGGCCCGTGTAAAATACCCACCCGATGTCAAAAGATTCGTGTAAAATACCCCGCGGCAAACACCTCGTCCTCTTGGCCCCGCTTTCAAAAGCCCCAGTTTCAGAAGCCCATGACGCGAATCCCCCGTGTCAGTTGGCGGGTCCTCAACGTGGCGGCAAAGCATTTTGCTTTTAACTAAGAGTATAGCCTAAGAGGCAGTGTGCACGCGAGCTTGTGTAACGTAATCATGAGGTACCCACGACTCAACTAACGAATAAATGGATAAAGCTTCCGTTCTTCAGGAGTGCACTAAACACATTCACGTCTTGCGACGTTAGAAGTGGAAATACGCAGACAATATAATTCACTGGCAAAACATTTGAAGTTACAGCTATTATCAATAAGCATTGAACCGAAGCTTTCGTCGACTCTGAAGCACGCGCGGATTCACAGTTCCGACGAAGTGGGTTCTGTCAAAACTGTTAAACCGCAGCTCATGGCGCCATATTTATCACAGCCCCAAACACCAGTTCCATTCTTCTTACGTCGTTCTAAAAAAAATATTTGTGTTTAACTAGGTAGATAAAGTTCATAACTCTGCGTCTGAGTATTTCTTTATAACAGCCGAGTTCATTGCAGGTGATGCAAATTTATGATTTTGGCCACTTGTACGTCATCGGCAATCGAAGTTAACCTTATTTTGTTTTTTCTTTCAATTACAAGATCCTTAGTAGGCGTTCAACAGATACAGTTAAGACATGGAACAATGCTGGTTGAAGCGCGAAGAGGGGGGTACGGGGGTTTTGGCACGCGGGGCTTTTGGCAGGCGGGGAATACGGGACGGAGTAATTGAACGCGGGGTTTTCGAAACGTGGGGCTAAGGAAGCGGGGCTTTTGCGACAGAGATTCTGCACGCGGGGAAATCGCGCTACGCCCCTGGAAGGGGAGTAGAAGTTTGATCTTGAAATGATACATACATACATTCTATTAAATAGGTACGACGATATCCAGTTCACAAACTGATCAACTCGGTCGAGCGCTTTTGAAAAGTAAAAAAAATAATTAAGCCTGGCTTCTGTCAAGTTGATTGTATTTGAAAGTTCATGAACTAGCTCAGTTAACTGTGCTAGTTCATATATATATGGTTGCGGTGTTGTTGTTGAAGGAGTAGTCCAGGAGTCAACCTCTGGCGGTCGGCTTTTATTTCGAACTGCCGGGCTCAGCTCGAGCTGTCGCGCGCCCTAGCCATTTTTCAGGCGCGCTCTTTCTCTTCTTCTAAGTAACATTACCCCCCTCCCCCCCTTTTTTTTTCGTGGTCGTCCCAACTGCAACAAGCCGTTTTTTTATTTTTTTAATTAACGAGGGTGGCGGTGGTTTATGCGGTGGGTCGGAAAGTGTAGAGCTTCATGCGGGCGACGTGGACTATATCGGAAGTTGCTCGGTGTCGGTCAGTAGTGTCTTGCTGTTGCTGCACGTGGCATGAAAGGCTGGACAGTTTGCGCACGACTACGTTAAGGGCCGATGTAGCGGTGGAGGAACTTGGTAGCCAAGCCCTGGTGACGGTGAGGCGTCCAGAGTAAAACAAGGTCGCCTATTTGGGCGGTAAGTCTTGTTGTATCGTCGGCATTGACGTTGCTGGGATGTTCGTGTGCGTAGTCGGGCAAGTTGGCGCGCTTCTTCAGCACGACACACGAGATGTGCTACAATTTTGGGAAGTTTGTCATTTTGACGGTAAGGTAGGCGCGTGTCCAAAAATGTGGTTGGGGTGCGATTATGGAGAAGATAAAATGGAGAATAGCCGTGAGTGTCTTGAACGGCAGTGTTGTATGCGTAAGTCATGAACGGAAGGATAGCAACCCATTTGCGTTGGTCAGACTGGACGTACATGGAAATCATATCGGAAATGGTGCGGTTAATACGTTCCACCAAGACATTTGTTTTGGGATAATATACTGTTGTCGGTCTATGAATGGTTCCACAAAGATGTAATAGTTTCTGTATCACCTGGGAAGGAAATACTGTTTCTCGATCGCTGAGTATTTGAGGAGGGCCGTCTCGCAAAATGATGTTGTGCAAGAGAAATGTGGCGACTTCGTCTGAATGTGCGGACGGCAGCGGTCTCTGCATAACGTGACAAATGGTCCATAGCAACAATGACCCAGCGGTTACCGTTGTGTGTAAGAGGAAGAAGCCCCAACAGGTCAACACTGATGCGTTCAAATGGGCAGTGAGGTGGATCGAGAGGATGGAGAAGTCCAGCTGGTGCGGTCGTTGGCCTTTTTCGTTGCTGTCATTGTACTCATGATGCTACGTACTTGGAGATGTCGCGGTACATGTCGTGCCAGTAGAAGGTATTGCGCACACGCATATAAGTTTTAATAAAGCGAGGTGTCTAGCTGTAGGATCATTATGCAGAGCACCTAAGATATCAGGCCGGAGATGTCTTGGACCAACAAAGAACAGAGTAGGATCATGTGGGTCATAGTTGCGACGATTCTGTACGTTATTCTGCATTGTGTAGGGGCCAGCAAGCCGTTGTTCATGGCGGGTGAGGTGGGTTTTGTTGAGACAGTTGAAAATATGTTGTAAGTGTGGGTCTCTTCTTTGTTCCAGAGCAAAATCTAAACTAGAGGTCAAAGTAATTGCGGCAACGGCAGAAGAGGGAGTTTCTGGGGATGGTGAGATGGGACTTCGAGATAAGCAGTCAGGCGCGTGGTGTTGTTTCCCAGACTTATGGAATATGGAGACGTCGTATTCTTGGCATTTTAGTGCCCATCCTCCCAGACGTCCGGAAGGATCTTTCAAGTTTGATAACCAGTACAGAGCGTGGCGGTCAGTAACCACTTTAAACGGACGCCCAAATATTCTAAACTTTCTGATTGTCCAAATTACGGCAAGGCATTCTTTTTCAGTGATGGTGTAATTCATCTCTGCGTTGAACAAAGTTCGGCTTGTATATGCGACAACATGTTCTCGAGTGTCTTGCTTCTGCATCAGTACAGCACCAAGTCCATAACTGCAAGCATCGGTGTGAATTTCGTTATCAAGATCAGAGTGAAAATGTGCCAAGCCTGGCTTGGTGGTCAGTGCGATCTTCAGGGTTGCGAATGCATCCTCTTGATCTTGAGACCATACGAACGGTCTATCTTTCTTGAGGAGAGAGTTTAAAGGAGCAGAAATGGCTGCAAATCCGCGAATAAAATCGTCGGAAATATGAACAGAGTCCAAGAAATGAACGCAGTGCCTTAACTGTTTCGGGGCGTGGAAAGTCCGCAACAGCGCGGAGTTTCTCTGGGTCTGGTGATATTCCGTGACGGCTGACGACATGTCCAAGAATTTTGATTTCCTGTGTACCAAAAAGACACTTTTTTTAGAGTTGAGTTGAAGGCCGGCGTTTCGGAAGCATTCAAAAACAGTTGTCAATCGAGATAGATGTATGGGAAAAGTGGACGAAAACACGACAACGCCATCCAGGTAACACAGACAGGTTGTTCAGCGCAACCTGCGCAGTGGCGAATCAATCATACGTTCGTAAGTGTCAGGAGCATTGCATAAGCCAAAAGGCATGACTCGAAACTGGTAAAGTCCATCGGGCGTAACGAACGCTGTCTTTTCTCGCTCTGTTTTTATCAACGCTAATTTGCCAGTAGCCCGAGCGCATGTCAGTCGACGAAAAATAGTTAGCGTCATGTAGCCTATCAAGGGAATCATCAATTCGGGGAAAGGGATGAACATATTTTTTGGTAATGTTGTTGAGTCGTCTGTAGTCAACACAAAAACACCGTGTACCATATTTTTTTCCACGAGCAATACGGAAGAAGTCCAGGGACTTGCTGATTCTTGAATTATATTTTGTTGTAACATGTCACTCATTTGCTTCGGGATGACTTCTCATTCTGAACGTGAAACTCGATACGGACGGCTGCGCATGGGTTTTTCTTTTCCAGCATCGATTGTGTGTTGAGCAACAGATGTTTGAGCCACAAGTCGAGAGCTAAAATAAAAAAATTCAATGAAGGAGCATAATAGCTTGTATAGGCGCGTATCCTGCTGCTCTGGCGGGAAATCATTGCTAACGTTTTTCCGAAGCAAATTGGAGGAGTTATGGCTAACATTCAGAGGAGATGTCAGGGTTACAGTATGATCACTGCCACTATTTACATACTCTATTACATTGTTAGGGCAAGCTGCTACAGACTTCGGAGAAGTGTTGTGCTTAGTGAGCGAAGAGGCGCAGGGGACGCACCTCCACTAAAATGTTACGGGGTTGTTGTTGAAGGAGTAGTCCAGGAGTCAGCTTCTGGCGGTCGGCTTTTATTTCGAACTGCCGGGCTCAGCTCGAGCTGTCGCGCGCCCTAGCTATTTTTCAGGCGCGCTATTTCTCTTCTCCTAAGTAACGATATATATATATATATATATATATATATATATATATATATATATATATATATATATATATATATATATATATATTGTTTTTATTTTTTTTTGCAGTTGGTGCCACTCCACGTGATGGATATTTTTGGAAGCTATCCCGGTGTCCCAGGACTGATTGTGTCCGGAATCTTTAGTGGCGGCCTTAGGTAATGAGTTCACACTAATATTATTTGACTGAGGCTATAGACATAATTGATCACGATTTGTTTCTTCGTGATTTTCAAGTGGCGTGTCTGCCAGTCTTGCCTCCCTGGCAACGACGACGCTGCAAGACATCATCAAGACGTACATAAAGCCTGATCTCGGAGACCGAGCATCTGCCATCACCCTTCAAATTCTCAGTGAGGGCGTACTTGAGATTCTCTTGACATTGTATTCAAATAACGGTGATCTTTGAAATAATCGTCATTATCATTTTCTTCGTCGCCGTTGTCATCGTCGTCATTAAAGTTTTTTTTTTTAGAGAATGGGGTGTAGCAGGATTCAAAAGGAAGGTGTGGCGATCGCCCGCTTCTCCCTATGGCCGAGAGCGGGTTATATATATATATATATATATATATATATCAGTGGCTGAAAACCTAGCCCCCAGCGATAAAAATGAGAAAGAATGATTTCAAACGCAGGCTTTTATGAAGAGAAGGGCTGGGAATAAAACAAGCTTTTTTGTTTTTTACGGCACTTTTGACATCGGTGTTGTTCATGGAAGTTGGAGCTTCGTGATTATAAATTTCTGATGTTGTTAAACTACAGTATGTGGAAAAGTTAAAAAAAAAAACGGAGTCTGCCTCTCTGTATACTGTGTCATGACGTCAGCATAAACAGACATGGCGGCGCCCATGGCACAGAGGAGACACTGGTCTATACCGTACGATGTTCTTGTCGGGCCTCGAGAACGCACGCACAGTGTGGACTACACCTTGTGTAGAGACTTTGTGCTATATATCGGTACGACAAACTGAGAGCTCTTTTTGGGGGGTTTCGTTCTTTCTGTGATTTACTTCCGCGACGTGTGCTACTTTAACATTCATTTTTGGTTTTGCTGCAGCTGTTGTGTTTGGTGTGATCGTCGTGGTCATGGTATATGTGGCCCAGCAAATGGGAGACGTTCTTCAGGTGCGTATGTCGCTTTTCCGCATCTGTAGAATGGCCCCATCTTATCCAGTCTTGACGCCAATCACGAAGCGAAATCAATAAGAACGAATCGCAAAGCGAAAAGCAAAAACGTATAATAGGTCACGCCCTGTGTTTCTTAAGCTGTTTGTGGCAATAGTATTCATTACCAAGTTTCGCAGTTTTCTTTGGGGAGTTCTTTTATTTGCAAAAAGAAGAAAAAAAAAACTCATTTTTAGTTTACTCAGTTTGCATATGGTGTTTGGGCAACTATGAAAGAACTCTGACGTAATCCGGCGTAATAATTACCCTTGGAAGTTCGTGTATCCCGTGCATCGGTTATCAGCGTAAAAGGAGGTTGATAAGACGCGAAAGAGCTCAGCTTGAGGATGTCATAAACGTTTTCAGAAACGGCCAGCTGGTTGGGTGGATGGAAAAGTGCTCTAAAATTAAATCAAATTTGTATGTAAAGCTACCGCATTGGGAGATGTGCCAACCACCCTAGAGAAAAAGCTATCACGGAATGTTTTTCTTGCGTTTCATGTTGCTGTCAAAATAATATGTACCCTGTTACTATAGATACCCCGCAATATGGACGAAAATTTTTCGACCGTTGCGTCGCCATGCAATCCTGCCGCGTTAATATAGAAATCAGCGCTCTGGACTATGGACGACTACTTTGAGCATGAACCGGGGAAATGCATGTGTTTGTGTCTCGTTATTATGAACACCAGTTTTCAAAACGAGGTCCCAAAACGTAAGAAAACATATTAGTGAATTATAGAGGTCACAGTGCACACCCCGTCGTTGGTTGCCGGTCTTGCGATAAGACCTGAGCCCCCTAATAAAAAAGCCCTACATCTCGTGAATGTTTTGCTATAAATGTTTATATTACGAACTTTGAGGCAGTCATATGCCAAGACTGTTCCATTTTGTAGAATTCGCGTAACCAGCTTGTGTACCGCGATATTCGTCCACGAAGTTTGCACTTTTATCCGGCTAATGTAGCAAAGTCCGGCTATAGTGGCCACTTTCGTGGGTTTGCCGAATTGAGTGGACAAAAAGTCGGATTTAGTAAAAAGTTCCGGGGCAGATATCTTGGAACACAGGCACATTACGCGAATTCTACAAAATGGAACAGTGTTGGCATATGACTGCCTCAAAGTTTGTAATATAAACATATATCCTAATTACAGTAATTAAAAAGTTAATTAATGGATTTTGGTTAATTAGCTTGATAATAGTGATAGTTATATTCCCATCTAATGTGCGCCAAGCCATATAAACACGCAGTGAAAACCGCATTCATAAACGTTTTACCCCCTTTTTTTTTAAAATTTGGTGCAGTTAAAAAAAAACACCCTGTATAAAAGGCGGTCGTTCCCTGTGCTTGCAAAACAATATTCGTGTTTTTGACCTTGATTAGTTATTATGGACGACTCACATTATGGACAATTTTTTTGGGGGGAGCGGAGGCGTCCATATTAACGAGACACGACTTCAATGAAAATTTTCTTTTTTTTTTTACTTTTTTATTTTTTTCCGAAGAGTGCACTCGAAACTGGTATTTCTCCTCACATTTAGGTGATCGATGTCGGCGTTGGGCAACTTGTCCGCAGATTTTTGCCCTTTGTACACCGTGTGTTGGGGCCACACCAGTTGACTTCAAGTCACTTCGGAAATTGCATAATCCTGGTGTTAGAGTCAGTACAGCACGATATCTATAGTAATTAGGTGTCAGAATATAGTAAAAAAAATTTCAAACTGAACTGAGAGCACAGCCTAACCCTGGAGCAGGGTTACTATGTCCCCCTTTATTCCCCCTGTTCCTAAGAAATGTTATTTTTATGCTTTTCAGACGCGAACCGAACAGATATTACAGTAAAGCTTCGCACGTTGTGTACATTTCAGTTATTTTTAAAAGACATGCTACCTTTTTAAGGGGTCAAAAAGAGCAAAAATGATTAAATCAGTTGCTGGTACGTAGGAAGAAAACGGTAACTGGAAAAATAAGCTGAGAAATTCTCTATCCCTTACCACAGGCTGCACTATCCGTCCTCGGCATCGTGGGTGGACCCCTCGTAGGAGTGTTCACCCTGGGAATATTTGTACCCTTCGCCAATGCGCTCGTGAGTAGGAACACACAATGCTATCTTTAAATAGGGAAATCACGAATGTTGCTATCGGCGCCGTCGCCTGCAGTGTCGAATATATCAATTCGTTTACCGCGATCTTGAGTGTTTTGTGGAGCAAGAACTTTTCCATCACTGTGAAGCCCTATAAAGCCTACTGTGTATGGTGAATCAATCTTCGGGGCCTAGACGTTGTCACTAGACAATGAATTTGTTCCAGACATTGTCTAGAGACAATAAGGGGAATAAAGATAGAGGATATCGTCTCCAGACAATGTCTTGGCACAATACAGTTTTCTAGGTTTTTCTAGCTTCTTCGGAAGCAGATCCGATTGCTCGTCTAACAAACTGGACAAATAGACACATTGATCAATACGCATTCCTGCACAAGCCTGGAATGTTCGCGTTCAATTGGAGGAAGTATTAAACTTTCATTCATCCGGTGTGGCGTGCATTTCTGGTGTTCCGGATGTCCCGGCAAGCACAGGGAGCCATCGTGGGCATGATAACAGCCATGGCGACCCTGTCCTGGATCACTGTGGGTGCCTACATTCGGAGGCCAATGCACCCAAGGCCTTCCGTGTTTGTTGATGGATGCACCGACCTTTACTTCAACGTCACGGGAGTCGAACACGCCACCTTGCCCACCGTGGACGTCGATGCTCATAAGTAAGCTCCTCCATTTGACGTGACTGGTGGGTCAGGTCGTTGAAAAAAATCAGGGGCGGATTTAAAAAGACGCGGTTTGGGGGGGGGGGGGGGGGGGGGGGGGCGTTTTGCCTAAGCCTCCCAAGGACTACTTTTTTTAACAAAGAAACGTCATACACCAGCGGTTTTTTTTTTTATGAAGAAACGTTCAGTATTTGGTGGAATGACAATTATTAGGCCAACAAAACTGATTTGGGCAACGCCTATCTCCCCCCTCCCCCCCTTTCACCAAACCTGACCCCTAATTCCGCCCCTGCAGAGAATGAACGTCTGCTTGATATTATCATAGGAATAGGCAACTTCCTCCCTCCCCCAACTTCCCATTGCATTTAAAAAGAAATGCAGTGGGGGAAAAAAAAAAACTTTAAATAGGGGGCCGCGAAGATATTAGGCAATGTATGGGCGTTAAAATATTGTCCATCAATCAATCATCTTTATGTGACATTTTGAGTTATTTATTTATTTATTTATTTATTTATTTTCAGTGTTATTTATTTATTTATTTATTTATTTTCAGTGCCATGAGACGTACCTATGAAACTGCTGAAAAGTAAACAAATCGACGAAAATAGTTTGCTACCCAATCGTCTCGGGAGGTACAAACTGTGTGGGAGATCTTGAGAATCATGCTTTGATAAGACACTCTCGACAGTAGGTGATGCATTAATGGCGTTTGAGACAACTGCCAGCGAATGCCGCTTGTTGATCATGGTTACAGATATTTCGTACACTCTTGAAGAGAAAGTAAAGCACCGTCTTCTAAATGGTTAGTTAAAGGTGTACTCTCTCTACTTGTCTGCATAATGATATACTCGTATTACGCTGACTACAAAGTAAATAATGTAATGTTTCGTTGATGTACGCAAACCCACTGTAAGAATAATAGAACTATTTTTTTTTGTTCAAGCTTAATACAACTAAATATATGATACGCTCGTCGAAGGAAAAAAAGGGGGACAAGGGAGGTAGGCGCGGCCATGGATTGTTTGCGACTTTCATGATTCGTGTGTTGCTTAAGCTTGTGCCCTTAGAGTATTTTATTTGTGCGAACTTTAGGTTATCGCTTTTCCAGCTCTCTCTAGAAAAAAAACAAAAAAAACACCTTTGAAATATTTGATAAACCACGGTGATATCAAATTCCGCAGTGTCCTAAGTTTGCTTATTTCGTAGCATCTTTAGTTTCCAGATTGAGTACATCTACAGGCTTTCCTATCTCTGGTACAGCCTTCTTGGAGTTATCATCGTTCTTGTCTTAGGCTCCATCATCAGTGTTCTCACGGGTAAATCGTTTTTTTTTTTCTTTTTCATCATTCATAAACATTTCGGTATCGCCTTGATTACGTTCAACTCCGCCGAACCTTGATGTCATTTCGATTAAACATGAAACCTGTCGTTAATAACTTAAGAAACGTCCTGCGTTTTTTAATTTGTCAATGACTACAGAGTTCTTGCTTTTGAAGAGGCACAACTTATGCCGTGCTTGCACTCACTTGTATTCCACGATACTGTTCAAGATATGTCGCAATAACCTGTAGATTGTAGATTGGCCAAGCCTCGATCAGTCTGAAAGTACAGATGATCCGTCGACCGCCTCTTTTTAGGTCGTCAGCCTGAACCGGTGGACGAACGTCTCTTGAACGGCGTCACGCGTCACTGCGCTTCTTGTCGAAGGACCGGACCCGAGGCCAGAGTCTCGAAGGTAAGTATACACTGGGCGTGCTGACGTAATTGTCCCCGCTTGGTTTCGAGTCCCCGAAAACGGGCCACAAAAGAGTCCACGAACGTGGCACACCACGACCGCTAAATTACAACCGCCGGATCTCGCTGCTTCTCGCAGCACATTCGAAAGGGTGCGAGCTTGCTATTTCTCCTTTTCACCCTTTCGCTTTCTAAATGATGTCGCCTAATTTTCTCATTTGGATCTGCGGGTAAAACAAAGACGCCGCGTGTCGTTAAATTTTCAAATAGTGCCACAATGCAGTCTCTCAGAAAGGTGCACTTAAACAATAAAATTCGATTACGGCAGTCTCTTCTCCACTATCCCAAAAGGTTCTGTGCTTTCTTGTGGGAGGCAGGAACACGAGCGTGTGACTTGACAACATGCGTTCCTTGGCTAAGTCCTCCTTCATACAAGGCATTTCCACGGCTCGGTGCCGGAGTGGGCTAACGCGTCTCAGCTCGGAGCGTGGAGCGAAAGCTTGCGCTGGGAACCTCCTGCAGGTTCGATCCCCACCGCCCCCGCCCGTTTCGATCTGGATGAGTTTCGTACCGGCACGCGTTCGTGTAATCACTACTGCGTGATGCACGTTACAAACCCCAGGTTAGCGGTTGTACTGCACTGGCCAAATTTCTCATCTACAGCTAAGAGACCGGTCACCCGTTGAGGCGTACCGACACAACGGCCCTTAGATTGCCTGGTCTGGAACATTTTCGTCACGCTATTGGGGGGGGGGGGGGGGGGGGGGGGGGTCTTTTTAGGGATAAATTGAAGAACCGGACGTTAGGAGTCAACCAATCAGATCACCCGGAAAACCTAACAAACGTATGTGGTTCGGAGAAGCCATGGGGAAGAAAATTGCTGGGGGCGTCCAGAGGAGGCGTGTACGGATCCGTCGAAAAGATGGACGATTAGAAACGCCACCTACACTTGAGTGAGACCTAGGGGTCATATATTTTCGGAAGAATTAAAAATGACGCGTAAAAACTGCTATATCTGAAAAAAAAAAAAAAACTTTTTTTTTTCTTTTTAGGGGCCCTTTAAAGGGCCCCTAAAAAGGAAAAAAAAGTTTGTTTTAAACTGTCCGGTTGGGTCACGCGTGTCAAAAAATGAATTTTACGCGAAAAAAAAATTTGTAGTGCAATATTGACGGCCTTAGACGAGATTTAGTCGGCAGTAGCGTAAAACGCTTAATAAATATGTTTTGTCCTCCTCCTCACCTCCTTTCCACTTGTTTTCTCGCTCGGAATTTCGGGCGCGTTGAAGAGAGGTGGATCGGCTTCGCCTTCACGTTGAGGTGGAGAGAGCCAATGACCATCTCCTTGAGGTTGAAAGTGCGAATCACCATTCCGTGACGTCATGTACTTTGCGCGCAGAATTTATAATAAATCTCACGCCGTCAATATTGCTCTAATTGTTTTTTCGCGTAAAATTCTTTTTTTTTTTTTGACACGCGTGTCCCAACTAGACTGTTAAAAAAAATTCAGTGGCCCTTTAAGTTTCAAGGTCTATTTAATTGCAATTTCTTTCTTTTCTACTTTTTCATTTTGAGACCGGTAGTTTATCTAACGTCCGTGATATTATCCAACGCGCTACGCTGTAGCTCAGGTGTCTTTGATAGAGCAGCGAAGGGTAACAGGCGTTCCTCATGTTTGGCACAGCAGTCTCCGAGTTCATCTGTCGAAACGACTTCATTCGAAACGTCGGCTACGAAGGGTCGAAGTCTGAGAACAGCGCTGAGAAGCAAGGTGTTCTCGACATTCAAGCCTACCAGATTCAGTGGAAACGGTGTGAACGGAGCTGAAGATACGGTAACCTTACTAATTTTTATTCGTTAATGTTTGCGCATTAACGTGTGCGTGTCTAACGTTAAAAAAAATTTGGTGAAACAAAAGTTTACCTGCTAAACTTGGCTAAATAAACACTTTTAAGGTTTTTTTTTTTACAATTTTATTAAATGTTTTTCGATTGATATGAATTTTCTAGACTTCTTAGTTCTCTATTTATGCCAGGTGTTTGCAATTCAAGAGGTTATTTTCGAACGTGTTGCAGTCCTATAGTTTGCAATGATTCACCCCACTTGTATACATTCACTTCCAGTGGACTTGCTGAGTTGGAATAGACATCGCGTCAACTTTTACGATTTAACAATAACCTACCATGTGTGCTTTTTGAACGCAACTTAAATTTAAGGTATCACAAAACTCAGTCTGGAGCGCTACGGTGCTGTATTTACGTCGAATGTGACGCTATGTGGCTAATTAGCTGGAGGAAAATATCTTAGAAAAAACTAGCCTCAATTAAAATTTAAAAAAAAATGAAACACTCAAGCTTTCTTCGGGCACATAATATTTAAGGCATTTTAATGTAAAAACAAAGAGCCGTCGTGATGCGTTTGATTCTTCGAAACAAAAAAGGAATCAAATCATACTTCTTTTTCTCCTTCCATTTTTTTTAATCATATACGAAACTTCCTAACGGCATAGGACAGGGGTGTCCAAGCTGCGGCTCTTCGCGTGTTGAAGTGTGGCTCGCAAATCCCTTGTAAACCTGCCCCCCCCCCCCCCCTCACCCCTGTTTCCCTCCCGGTCACAAGAGCACTTCCCCAAAGAGAAATGGAACGCGTTTTAAATTGAGACAGGTTCGGCTTGGTAGTCTTGTGCTACTGCTACCTTACGTACAGTTGGACTGTTTTTGAGTCGGGCAGATCGAAAGTAGTTCAAGTTTCGTCTATTGCTCTGGACAAAAGGTTGCTCCCCCCTTCCCCTCTCCCTCCCCCCCCCCCCCCCATCCCGCCTTTTCTGCCTTTCCTCTTCCAGACGGCTCTTGGAAGTTTCGTGGTTTTGTTTGCGGCTCTTAGGCCAATATGATGTTCTTAAAGAAGTCCATATGCGTGTTCGTAGGAAAATCAGTTTTTATCTGTAACGTTACAGCCTTTTTAACTTGTAACTGAGAAACGTTTTATTTTCAATCTTTCAGAAAACAATTTCATACCTACCCGTTTGTGGTACATTAAATGCTTCAGCGTGGAAAACTGATTTTCGAGGTTTATTGAAAGTGCATTAATCAGATTAATTTGGTCAAAGTTGTTCGTGGCGATGCGAAGTGGTTGTGTATTTCTGAAGCGATATCTAAACATAAAAAAAGAAACAAAAAAAAACTTTAATCTATGAATGTACATTTCGACAGCGCGCACAAACTCAGTGGCAGTGGGGACCCTGGTTCCACTGAACGAGCTCAAGTGATAGGTTTGTTTAATTGTTCGAAGAAATAGCGTTTTCCTCAGCGTTCACAATGCCTATAGCTTTTCAAGCTTTTTTTCTTCTTTTTTTTTTTAAACCGATATGCTTTAAGAAGTTTACATAAAATATTGTTTGTGGGTGGTTAATTTTCGTCATCATAAATTAAAAGCCACTGGTCTCTTGAGTAAAAGGACGGAAGAAGCTCACGAAATTATTTTCAGGAATTTTAAAACAATTAATATTTGTTTTCTTCTTACAGGTCACTAATCAAGTTGCGTCTCAAATGGAACAACAGTCAGCAGCGAAATCAAGAAACCTGTTACCGGAAGTTACGCACCAAATACCCGAAACGTTCATCCCGCCACCCTGAAACAACCGTTTTTTTTTCTCGGTTTCTTTTCTTTTTTTTTTTTTTGTATACGCCGAATAGTCACAGAAAGCCGCTTTCTCACGGCTACCAACTTCATTATGAGGAAGGAAAATTATTTTCTGATTCTTGTAATAAGGTCAAAAATAATAAGAAATACATATCCCTCCTCGAATAATACGAATAATAATCAGCCCCGTCATTCGCCGAGCGCCCTCCGTAGATTGCAACGATTGGCTCTCCCGAGCTTCAGATTTCTTAGAGTGTAGAGATTTCAATTAGTCGAATTATATTCCTTCCTCAGCAGTTATAATATAAAAATATTACGTGTGTAGATGACGTGTTTTTTTTGTAAAATAGTTTTCTCGTTTTCTTACTAAAAAAAAAAAATGAAAGACGTTTACAAATCTCTGTAATGCGAAATTAGAGCGCAGCTCTTGAGGTATTTTGATTTGGCGATATACCGTGCGAAAGAATTTGAGAAAGAAATATATGCATATGGTACAAATATAGACCACTCTCCTCTCGTCTTCCGTGTCCTCCTCCTCCTCCTTACCTCCCCTCCTACGTACGTTCCCCTACTCCTCCTCCGTACCCTCTCCTTTTCCGCCGTACCCCCTCCTTCTCCTGCGTATCCACCGCTACTCCTCCTCCGTACCCTCCCCTCCTTCTCTTCCATCCCCTCCCCTCCACCTCCTGCGTACCCTCTCCTCCTCCTTCTGCGTACTTCCCCTCCTCCTCCGCTTAATCCGACGGCGACTACAATGCCGACGGCGACGGCGACGCCGACGCCGCTAAACACGGCAACAAACGCCTAAGAGCTGCGCTCTAAAAAAACAACAACAACAATAGCAGTATAAAATAAGTTCGCTGCGGGTGGAATAACAATAAATCTAGATCTTCTTAAAGCAAGTGGCTTGTACGCAAAAACTGGGGGTGTTTTACCGTGTTTCCAATAAACTCCTTAGCTTTTGTACACGACTATGCTACGCCACTAAACTGAAAACGACCGTTAACCAGGGCAGGGCGTCGATTAAAAAGTTTAACCCGATTAATCGCCACCCTTTAATCGATCAAATGAATTGATGAATCGGTTTCGTTTATTAGCACGAGTAACAGTTTAAGGATGTCCAAATTGCATATTTTGCCTTCGCTGTTCTAAACGGCACAATATGCAATTCCGGATTTTAAATCAATCTTTATCTGTAGTTGGGAACAGTCAAAAGACACACACACTCTCAAACAACGTATTACTTCAGCCGCAGAGGCAAACAGGTTCGTTTGCAATCTCCGGCAATAGCTAACTCCTTTGATTGTTTACACTAGTCTCTGATGAGCAAAACCGACACTTGCCGGCGTTCGAAGTGGCTGGGACACGTATAACCTTCTCTACTTGTATGGAACTACAAATCTCGCCCTACAGTATACTTTGGGTGAACATTTCACGTAAAAGTTTCCTTCATACTGGTGTACTCGTCCACGTCTGCGCGGTGAAAGCGTTGCATTTTTTTTTCTCTGAAAATTTAATCGATTACCCGGTTAAAAAGATAATAATCGAGATTAAAGCATTAATCGATTAATCGGTAGGTTAATCGATCAAATGCCCAGCCCTACTGTTAACCGACAATGAATAGGAGTAAATTGAGATGATAATTCAATCTGAGATCTTTCGTGTCCTTGCTGCCTTGTTCGCCTATACGCCTCGCAAGTGGGCTCATTTTCGTCTTCTGCGCATGAGAAAGGAGGTAGCGGTGACGTCAGAACGCCGAGCCCTGATTGGCTGATCGCGACCCCCCGTATCTGAGCGTCGTCTGCTCCTTTGCAACGCCGTCTGCTCGCAACGTCGTCTGCGTCTGTCTTACCTTTCCTGCGACTTTCGGAAGTGCAGGTCTTTACGAGCGAGCTCGACTTCGCCTTTCAGAGAGGGGAGACGAAATAACTCGAGCGGTACGTTGTTTTTGTCGAACAACTAGCAGACGTGCATCAAGGGGGGAAGTCAAGGGACTCGCTGGCGAGGTGTCCCGAGGCGCCGAGGTTTGTCTGCTAAGAAGCGAGAGTGTCCGCAAGTTCCCTCCCAAATACTTTTTCCCTCCTTGCGTGTGCGGCGAGACTCCTCACTCTTAAACGGCGTCGGCGGGTTGGTGCAGTTAACTACAGTGGCTTAAAGGGGGTAGTGTAACGAACGAAACCGGAGAAGCGGCACAGCGTTGGAAGACGGCCGCGGGTGGCGCTGGCGCTTGCAGCACCGTTGTTCCGGCTATGGCTCCGGCTTGGCCGCTTGGTCAGCTTGGCTCCGGCCAGCTCCGGCCGATTCGCAGCTGTCCACTACACCGTCGTCTGCTAGTTTCAGATTTTTATTCACCTTCAAACACAAATCATGTCGTTGGAAGTTCAATGGAAACAAATAATTGTTTTTGAGGTATTTATATTAGTTATGAAGCGTGTTAGGGTGCCTCTATCTGCCGGCCGATTGAGGCACCCTAACGGAGCTGCGGATCGAAGCGCCACCTACACCGTCTTCCAAGGAGCGGCCGTTCCCGATGCATGGTGGAGGCTGCGCGGTAACTACACTACCCCCTTTAAGGCACTGTAAGTTAACGTCGTCTGCTTTACGTCTGCTAGTCAAAGCGATGGCTGCTTTACCTTTCCTGCGTCTGTCGGAGATTCACCGCTTTTTCACCGGCGAGAGTCGCCGCTGCCTCGGAAAACGAGGCGATGACAAGAGGAAGAGATTGAAGGGTTCACAAAGGTCGCGCGGGCATATTCCATTTAGCACGCCAGCCGGTCGTGGGCAGACGGTCTTGGCCAAGGACCGTCGGAGCACCGCTGCGCCGCTGCTAGGCCTATCTGCCGAGCTCGCTTGGACGGGGTCAGTGGAATCGTGGCCGTTGGAGCATTTCCCGGGTGTTTGTGGATCCAGCGTTCTTGTTCGTCGTGGTTTATTTCAAGTGCTTTTTACTTTTTTTCTTGCTGCTTGTAGTCGTGACGCGTGAGAAGAGCACGTACAAAAATAAACGTCCGTTGGTCGTCGCGACCAAGTAACTGAGCGACGCTGTCGGCCATGCTGAGTTGATCGTCGTAGGATTCCGTCGTAACCTGAGCAAAACTTACGATAATTTCGTTTCGTGAATACGAATTTGTTCTCACGTTTTGTCTTACGCACTCTTTCGGCGTAACATGGTTTTGTTAATCTGGCCTCTGCACTTCCGAAAGTCGCAGGAAAGGTAAGACAGACGCAGACGATGTTGCAAAGGAGCAGACGACGCTCAGATAGGGGGGCCGCGATCAGCCAATCAGGGCACGGCGTTCTGACGTCACCGGTACCCCCTGCGCGAGAAGCAGACGAACTTGCCCTCCGCATAGCGTTGTCCATAAAAACGAAAGAGCAGGAGGCGCAATGCTGAACGCGTACAATGTAATAACCATGGTTGAAGCGTATAGAAGTGGCAAGTTTCAGTGGTATTATCCGAAAATGATAGACGCTTAGCATTATGTTAGCGGGTAAGTGGGACACCTATAGGTGACTAATTTGATAACAACTGTCGCACATTGAAAAAAAAGAGTAGAAAGTTTTGAGGATAAGCCTGGATGGAGACTTATTGTATCCCTGCCGCCTTGTTTGCCATAAAAATAAAAGATGTGGCGTGCAAAATGCTCCCAATTATCTGTAAAGATTATGGTTGGAGCACAGAGGCGGCGTGCTTCTTTGCTTCGCCGTGTAAGCTTTGTCTGATATTTTTTTGTTGTAAAGGTGGACGTCTAACATCCCTTTTGCGGGTAAGTGGAACGCCTATACTCGGCGTTAACTTTTTTGTTTGCCACGTTGTCTAGGTTAGGGTATCTAGTCTTCCCAGTGATTGCTACGAGAGCAGGTCGCTTCGTCTTGAGTTTCAGAATTCGCGAAGCGCTCTCGTGCGAAGTAGACGCCAAACGAAGCCACGGGCTCGCGCAAGTAATTTTTACAGCGACGGAGCACTGAGAAAATTACACTAACATTTACAGTATGGTGCAACAAGTTGGAGCCGAGAATAGACACCAGAAATGTGTTATATCGGTCGTAGTATAATGCTGGCTTTCCGAAGAAACATTGTTACATAAACAATTAATGGCCTACCAAACGACGGATATATGTTTCTTGTATTTTTGAGTTCCGTATTTTTGCGATTTTGTCTTTTAATTTGCGCGTTAGTACACCGTATATTTGGCGTGATTGTTAGGACCGGTTTTACGCTATGAAGTTGGGAACATTCTGGATAGATATACCGAAAAAGAGGAGTTTCTGCTGAGTGAAATAAACGTCAATTTATTGCGTCGTCCAAAACTATAGGGCTTCCTTAAAATCGTTTGACCGTACGACGTGCCAGTAAGCTCACGTTAGGCCCGAGTTTCTGCAAGAAGAACTTAAAGTCGGGATGAGTCGCTGTTTCACATACCTCCGAGTTGTGCAACAAACCTATACATTACACGCAGCAACAATCGTCACCCTTGCGTCGCGCACGCGGTTACGATTGACGAACGACCCGAAGTCAGTATCATTGAGAACGTTCGTTTCCGACGTCCCAGAGGAAAATGTAGTCACATAGTCAATTTAAGAAACGCATAGCGTCACCTATAATGTTCACGCTTTTCGCTCCATGATTTGTTCTTTGTTCTACAATCTAAAAAGCCCAGTGCGTCTACTTTCCCGCACAACACTCGGAGAGCCTAATCACCGCAACTTACGGAAGGAGCTCAGCGAATGACGATGCCGAAACATATGTTCAGACCAAAAAAGGCAGTCTGAGTTAATGCAAGTGTGACGTTTTGCATTGCGTAATGTCACAACTCAGACTGCGTTTCTGGTCTAAACATATCTTTCGGCATCGTCATTCGCTGAGCTGCCTCTGTAAGTTGCGGTGATTGGCTCTCCGAGTGTTGTGCGGGAAAGTAGACGCACGGGCATTTTTTAGAGTGTACGACGTTCTTGTCGGTAAATGTCGCGATCTGTTTGGTTGCGGTGCGAGAATGAGATGTCCGGAACTCGCCACTACCTGCGTTTCTTCAGCTGTCAGTGAATATGCGAAGCGCAAATCCGTCCGCTTCTTGCGCAGAGGTTGCATTGACGTCAGAACGCCGAGCTCTGATTGGCTGCTATTGGAAGGATAGTGGGTAGACCTCAAGGCAGTTAGCATTGAAGTCTACCCGCTAGCCTTTTAATCAGAACCAATCAGAACTCGGCGTTCTGACGTCAATGCAACCCCTGCGCGAGAAGCGGACGGATTTGCGCTCCGTATAGTGATTAACAGAAGGAGAAGGCACATTTTACAGTTATAACAGGCTCGCATGTAAATCCGACTGTGCGAGCACACCACTTTGTAAGTATATAGCCTCTGGCGCTATCATAGGTCATCTCAGAGACTAGTTTGGTCTAGGAGAAAATCTAAAGGCCGGTTCAGACACTTGCGTTTGACTGCGTTTGACTGCGTTGCGTCGAGAACCGAAAGCGAGTCACCGGAACATCTGTGCTTCGTATGAAGTGTGGAATTCAGTTCAAGGAATCATATTGGCACGCGATATAAGCAGCAGGAAATGTCCTGGTTTCTCGCAACCGCAACGCAGTCAAACGCAACTGTCTGAACCAGGCTTAAGGCCTTTGTGCTTTTCAATGCGGAGGGCAAGTTCGTCTGCTTCTTGCGCAGGGGGTAGCGGTGACGTCAGAACGCCGAGCCCTGATTGGCTGATCGCGACCCCCCTATCTGAGCGTCGTCTGCTCGCAACGTCGTCTGCGTCTGTCTTACCTTTCCTGCGACTTTCGGAAGTGCAGAGGCCAGATTCACAAAACCATCTTACGCCAAAAGAGTGCGTAAGACAAAACGTGAGAACAAATTCGTTTTCGCGAAACGAAATTATCGTAAGTTTTGCTCAGGTTACGACGGAATCCTACGACGATCAACTCAGCATGGCCGACAGCGTCGCTCAGTTACTTGGTCGCGACGATCAACGGACGTTTATTTTTGTACGTGCTTTTCTCACGTGTCCCGACTGCAAGCAGCAAGAAAAAAAAGTAAAAAGTACTTGAAATAAACCACGACGAACAAGAACGCTGGATCCACAAACACCCGGGAAATACTCCAACGGCCACAATTCCACCGACCCCGAGTAAGCGAGCTCGGCTGATAGGCCTAGCAGGCACAGCGGTGCTCCGACGGTCCTTGGCCAAGACCGTCTGCCCACGACCGGCTGGCGTGCTGAATGGAATATGCCCGCGCGACCCTTGTGAACCCTTCAATCTCTTCCTCTTGTCATCTCCTTGTTTTCCGAGGCAGCGGTGACTCTCGCCGGTGAAAAAGCGGTGAATCTCCGACAGACGCAGGAAAGGTAAAGCAGCCATCGCTTTGACTAGCAGACGTAAAGCAGACGACGTTAACTGCGCCAACCCGCCGACGCCGTTAAAGAGTGATGAGTCTCGCCGCACACGAAAGGAGGGAAAAAGTATTTGGGAGGGAACTTGCGGACAATAACACGCTCACTCTCGGTTCTTAGCAAACAAACCTCGGCGCCTCGGGACACCTCGCCAGTGAGTCCTTTGGCTTCTCTTCTTGTTGCGCGTCTGCTAGTTGTTAAAAGCAACGTACCGCTCGATTTATTTCGTCTGCCCTCTCTGAAAGGCGAAGTCGAGCTCGCTCGTAAAGACCTGCACTTCCGAAAGTCACAGGAAAGGTAAGACAGACGCAGACGACGTTGCGAGCAGACGACGTTGCAAAGGAGCAGACGACGCTCAGATAGGGGGGTCGCGATCAGCCAATCAGGGCTCGGCGTTCTGACGTCACCGCTACTTCCTTGGTCATGCGCAGAAGACGAAAATGAGCCCATTTGCGAGGCGTATAGACCAATCTCACCACGCCACCGCTGTCGACATGCATCGTGGGATCTGTAGTCGTTCTGCACGCGCGACAACCCCGCTGGAGGTCTGCGCGAGCAGAGCTCGAGACGGCACGAGCTGTCTCGTGCCGTCTCGAGCTCTGCTCGCGCTGTCTCGTGCACGGGCACCTACTTCTTGTGAGCTACAGTTATGGCGGCGTCACGCACGTGTGGAACCATAACCTCCTCTATCGATGATTGCAAACAAGGCATCTGGCCGCCGCCATGTTGCCGCTCGGGCGAGCTACCGCGTGCATTTGCAAGCCTGCCAAAGCTGCGTTCACGCGCACGCTACACGTGCTTGCACGTGTGGGGCACCAGTCGGGACGCCATGTTCGCAAACTTCTATAGGGTGTATTCACTGGCGGCCATATCTGTGTGCGCTAATGCTGAGCAAGTGCTGATGGCTAGCTTCCACAGTTATTTTGCAACGTGCACACCGCACCATCAAGATTGCCGGTCTGGGCAGCCTATTAATGTGAGCTCGTTCTGAGCATGCGCTCTAAACGGTGACCTCAAATATGGCGGCCAGTGAATACCCCCTATAGGAAGTATTCACTGGCGGCCATAGCTGTGTGCTCGGCTGCGGAGCGCGTGCTGACGGCGAGCTTCCACAGTTCTTTCGCCACCTGCATTCCGCACCACCAAGATTGCCGGTCTTGGCAGCCTATTAATGCGAGCTCGTTCTGAGCATGCGCTCTAAACAGTGACCTCAAATATGGCGGCCAGTGAATACCTCCTATAGACAATAGCAAGCACCGCGCCCTGACTGGTGCCCCATGCTTGCAAGCACGTGCAGCTTGCACGTGAACATGGCTTTAGCAAGCTTGCAATTTCACATGCTTGTCCGCACGAGCAGAGACATGGCGGCGGCCAGTCGCCTTGCATGCAATTGTCTATTGGCGACGTGTGCGATCGAAAGCGTCGCAGTGGTCGGCCTTCCAACGGAAATAAGAGGAATGTAAAAACTCAATTTTTGACGGCGTTGGCAGTGTTGGTTTCAGAGCGCAATGATTTCAAGCTTCCACCATGCTTATTACGAACACCATCGAACTTGTTGTTCGCAAGGTAATGATGTCACGAGAGGGAACCATAGAAGGGCGCCACCAAAACATCTCGCCCCCAAAGCTGATAAAGACTGACAGATCGCCATGAGACGCGGCCACCGAAATTGAAAAGGTACCGCTCATTCACACTAAAGTCACTGGATCCTGGGAAAGTAACGCCAAGCTCCCCGTGTTGTCGCCATCTTGGTCCGTGAAATGAGCAATTTCTCCTTGACCCCTCCGTTCTTGGTGAGCCGATCTAGATTCGCTGGTGACGGGTAGCTTCATGGAGTCGTTTTTTGTATACTGAGATTTGGTTTAACCACACACCGGCGAAACAAGCGTACACCTTCGTACCACCCCCAGATGCTGTGTCGGTGCTTGGAGGCACTGAAAAATAAGTTTACTGTCTTGAAATACGCAAGAAGAACAATATATTTGTAAGAGATCCATGGAGATGGGCATGATTAATAAGGTGATCGCATACAAAGTGCCAAAGACTCTTATATTGGCGAGGAACGCTTCCAGTACGATGATGCACCATGGTGATCTTGGCACGACTGGTTTAGAACGACCCCCTGGAAGCTTCAAAGATTTAAATGGACCGAGATGGCGATTTCCATGGCAACAAGGACCGATTAGCCAATCGCCTTGCGAGGTTTAGGTCGTCTGTATGTTAGTATCCGTTTGTGTCCGGCTAGCAGGTAGGGAAGGCAATGGCGCTACTTTCCCAGGATCCAGTGACTTTATTTCACACTGGAAGCGGGTCCGCGTTCGCAAAGCGGTTGCGAACGCGGTTGTATCAAAATCCAGTACGATTTCACGCGCATTTAATGTCATCGAATGCGCGTGAAATTGTACTAGATCTTTAAACAACCGCGTTCGCAACCACTTTGCGAACGCGGATCCGCTTCCAGTGTGAATGAGCGGGTAGAGCGGCAGACAACGGATGAGAGGAGAGTGAGGTGACGGGCGCCCCGCTGCGGCGAGACGCCGAAACACACTTCTCCCGAGCGATGGAATGTCCGCTGGCGTTCCTCGCGTTACCGCTTCTTTTCTCGTCAAGTTTGAAAACCATGTTTCGGGTACTCGCCGCTGCAAAAGCTGTGCGCTGACGACCAGGTTCCCCACGCTCCAAATCTGCGACCGGGCGCTCTATGGCTCCGTCGTCGAACTGCCAGGCTTTGTGAGTATATAGGAGGCTATGGTGGAACGCTTAGTCTTAGTGAGATAGGTCTATTGATTACGATTTGGGCTGGTCTCACTGATACAACCGACACCGAATATTGACTGGCAGCATGCATAACAAAAAAAGCACTTTGGCAGCCCCAGCAACCTTCACGGCTACAGAATTTTGGCCAAATTATTTTCTCGACGCCTGTTGCGTATTCGGTGTGTTGACGAACAGCGTTTCTCGTCCGTTTGTATAATGGGATGGAACTATTGTTAACGGTGCTTGAACCTAGCACGGCTTGTTCGTCTACCTTGCACCACAACCTCGGAAAATCATTATCGAGCAAATGAAGGAAGGAATACTTGACAATCAATGCGACGAGGCTATCTGATACGGCAAAATGACCTCCGAAACGTTTCCGCTCTGTGGGTCTTTCCCTTTCGAAAGGACGCATTGTACTACGCTTGTGAAATGTTAAATAAGATAACAAATACTAGGAACGGAAACTGAACCACGGCGTTCATTATGGTATGGTGCGCCTCTATAAAAATCTCTCTCCCCCTCCCCCCCCCCCCCCTTCTTCCGGCCGTTCTTTGAATAGTATACCTTGTCGCTATTGCTGGAAAGACTTCGACTGGAAATTTTATCCTGCAACGCGGGAGGCGTACGAGATATTGTCGACCGATAGTGGAAACTGAATATTTCCACTATCGGACACGACGAGGAAAAAAAGAGCCTCGTCCAATCATGTTTGACAGATGATTCGTGAGCACGACGGTCCTACTGCAGCAGTAGTCACACAATGGGAACCAGTCTTGTTGCCATTCGCTCGGGGTAACTTTCAGTTGTGTTGTGTATTTGTTGATTATACAGCGGGAAGTTGGACAGCCTTAATGGGCGTCTGACGTCTCTGAGTCGGCGCAGTACGTACTACCGCATCACGCAGTACCGGTTTTACGAATGCACGCCGATGCAATGCTGAAAAACCGAAACTCAAGATACTTGACGCTACCAAAATGGCCGCGCGCACAGTGCTGCCAGACCACCAAGCAGTTTCGTATATTGTCTATTGACTCCGTAAGTGTGACGTCATGGGTCCAAACAAACCGTTGCTAGGGTCGTTGTTATGGGCAAATACATGTGGCTAGGTTTCGCTACGAAAACCCGACCGTTCAAAAATCAGTAGGATTTAAACTTCTAAAAATCACACATATAGAAAGCTTCATACATGTTTCGACAGAGGTATGCCGGTAGTCGCTTGTTTCTGAAATATTTACGACTGCAACTTCCGGTCCTCAAGATGCCTGCAACAGACGACGAATGAGAGTGGTATGCCGTCTGCCTCACGCCCGCCGGCCAAGTAGGTGCCGGCGTCTGAACCGTGTGAATAAAGACGATATTCTGATATTGCATTTGTTTGAAATATAATACGTTTCAGACAATTATAAGAATCCATAGTGGGGTGCGGTGCAAAATAGCGTTTATCGCAAGTCCGGGCGTCGATCGAGATGATAGTCTGTTAAAAGAACGCATTGCACCCGTGAGAAAAGCACTTCAGACGATCGGTTGACATCCCAAATTTTGTCTGCGGACTCGCGCTATGGGAGGGTGCTTCGTACCTGGTTGTAACCATCGCGCGGAGAAAGATTTTAGCAGTTTCTTCAGATTTCCACAAGACCCGAAAGCGCGAAAGAACTGGATAAAAAACATAAGGTGAGTTTATTACAGAATGTACTCGCGTCGCGGGTTCGATGGAGATCTTTACCAAAAGAGCAAACCCACGGAATTAGATGCATACCAAGGGGGAAAAAAAGCAGAATACTGCGAAATCGCGATAAACATGCAATTCTTTAATAACCTGACAACCTCATAGTAATAATAATAAACGACTTACCTCGACGGCGTACGATTTGTTTCTCATGCTGGCCTGCACTACGCCGGTAATGCACTTCAGGTCGTCATCGTAACTGATCTGCATGACGTGGTTTATTTTACGGCATTTTCAACCCTCTGAACTAAGCTGGGTTCACAAAAAAAACGCACATTGCGGAGGCCTCTGCGGCCATGGCGATGCACTTGTTTTTGTCGCTCGTTTACCAACGCAATTCAATGAAGACGCTGCAACAGAGGCCAGCAAATCTATCGTGTCGTCTGCTACCAAAGCAAAGCGGAATGTAATACTTCAGAAATGGCTTTCATCGTTGCAATTCAACACTGAGACGACAAGAACATCTTAATAATTAGATATCAAGAAGTTAGGTTCCTTACAAAAAATTATTTGCTTGTAAGCAAAAATCTAGCCTCATGTGGAGTCTCCATGCATTAGTCCATAGCTACGTCCCTAGCAACGGTTTGTTTGGACCAACGTTACTAGATTACCTCAGTTGTGCAACTCCCGCGGAGGGGGGTTCCCCCCCCCCCCCCCCCCCTTACTCACTTCAATCCGCCTGCCGTCGTTCGAAGCGCCATCTATATTTTCATTTCATAACTGTGCGTTCCAAAGAGCACAGCTGAAGCGCCAATGGCGATCACAACGCCGCCATTTCTCCCGCAGCGGTCACTCGAGGAACTGCACGTGACACCTATTTTGGCTTCAATTGGCCATTTCGGAGCCGAAACAGATACGGTGGAAAGGGTTACAGGGGTGCCACCTCCGTCTTCCCAGCAGACGCACCGCGACATCTAAAAAAAAAAGGACGTTTTGCGCATTGTTCCTACGCGGCGCGAAATAGTTCTTACGAGATTCGGTTGTCGGAGGAAAAAGCGATGCTTTTGGCGTTCGGAACGTGTACGTCTTGATAAGATAGCATATATCTAATCTAAAATTCACTTACATATGTCTTCATTATCCACATAAAGGGGGAAATTAGTAATGTTCCGCGAGGAGCCGGACTTGTTTTAGTTCGGTTCTTGAGGTGAAAACAGGCGTAGGTCGGAAATCACCGTTGAGGCATTTTTTGTATAAAAGCAATATTAATTGTGCTGCAAAACCTTGCAAACTAAAATTTTTAGAAAACACCACGCGCCCCTCCTTTTGTACTAAACTCCAAAAAAAGTTACTACAAAAAGAGTTTTTTCCGTCGGTTTTCACGTTTCTAGTAACGTTGAAACGAACGTATCCCGATTCAGTTACCAAGACAGCTGTCCGGCGGCGCGTCGAGCGACGTCGGGCGAGTCGTGGTAAGTGAGGGGGGTATTGTTCGTGCATGCAGCGTCTATGAGCAGTTCCGGAACTGAGCTAATCTAATAACGTTGGTTTGGACCCAGACGCCATGTTGTGACGTAGTCACTTACGGGGTCAATTACGCACTGAACGCACATAACGCTTCCGGTTCTGTGTGCAACTTTTTTTTTTTTTCAATCAACGTATTTTTAATTTCTTAGAAGCCACAAAAATGGGTTTAATATTTTTTTTTCTATTTTTAATATTGAGTTTGTGCCTTCCATGATCCAAGACTTAGATTAAATTTGGTAGTTGTGTCTAAACCTTAGAAAACGGCCCG
This sequence comes from Ixodes persulcatus, assembly GCA_013358835.2. Lineage (NCBI taxonomy): Eukaryota > Metazoa > Arthropoda > Arachnida > Ixodida > Ixodidae > Ixodes > Ixodes persulcatus. Next base: position 178,793 of record JABSTQ010011506.1, read on the forward strand.
TGACCACGGAGAAGAGAGTGAGCGCGACTCAAACCGGCCAGTTCTCGATCGGCTGTTTTCGGGCGGAAAGAAACAGAATTTTGAGCCGCAAATTCTGTTCTGGGTTATTGGGCTCTCGTGTGTCATGTACAGCTAAAAAACTCTGCAAGCATAAATAGGTACCCTATCAGTGTCGCTTTAATCGCTGTCTCCGATTCACTCGTGGTGCACAAAATGGAACATGGTTTTGACCTCTAAAAAGTGTGTTAAAATGACTGCAACGCGTAAAATTATACCCTTTGCCTTTTTCGTATTGTATAAACGCCGAACCACTGCATGGTGTCTGTTGAACAATTTCGATATCTCTGTGTCTTAATCACTTCAGATCTAAACTGGAACGCCCATGTAAACTACATAACCGAAAAAGCTATGCAGAAACTGGTTTTTGAAACGCAATCTTTGTCACTGCATTTCTGAAACTAAGCTGACCACCTATAAAACTATTATCAAACCCATGTTAGAGTGCGCAGTTGTTGTATGAAACCCCCCCCCCCCCCCCCCCCCCCCCCCGCCCCCCAAGTCTTTAATCGATATGCTTGAGCCAGTTCAAAAGAAAGTACTGTTTTTTGTGTACAATCGGTATAGTTTCATGTCTTCAAATTTCGACTAATATGTTGTGTCTGGCTTGTGCGATTTAGCAACACGACGAAAGCCAGACCACCTTAAATGTCTTTGTAATGTGCTCCAAGGCAATGTGGGTTTGTCTGTTAGCTATTACACGACAATTAATGACACTATGCCCGCATGAAACAAACACCATCTAAATCTCACTGAACCGTTCTGCAAAACCACTTTGTTTGAAGACTCATTCTTTCCGAATAACGTGAATAAATGGAACAAGCTTCCCAGGGGTGTTGTTAGTTCGGTGTCACTTGCTACTTTTAATGATGCTCTATATAATCACTTTGTCGCGTAGCTAATTCAATTTCTTGTTATTTATCCACGGTTACTTTGGTACGGTGCACGGTTACACTTGTACGACTCCCTGCTTTGGCGTTAAAAGGAATGCTGGCAATATATAGACAAATAAATAAATAAATAAAGTTTATAACGCTCGTAGCCTTCTTCAACTCGGCGATCGCAACTTTATAAGTGAACCTTTTCGTAAAATAAATAAATACTATACTCATATTTTGAGTTATGGCTGCCACAAAACTGTGCAAGCTGAGTCTCAGGATAGAAGGAGCATTAACTCACTATAACCTGATAATCTACACCGACGCCTTTAAATGTCAGCGTTTCAAGGGAGACAGGCTAACTTTCTGCGCTCTAAGCATCCGTTAAAGGATTTTTTGTTTGCGTGTGAGACTTTTTTGAGTTCGTTAATGTAAACAAGCAGAAAGCTTTGGCTGATTCTTAATATTCGTAGGCATTATTTTTGCTGAGCTAGTGCTGTCAGTTAACTTTCACTGTAAAAAAAAAAAAAAAAACTTTTAGTGCTAAGACCACTTGACGTGACGTCATGCTGATGTCTGCGATGAATCAAGTGAACAGAGTGCAAGGTGAGGGGTAAAATATTAAACTAAAACGTTGTTAAAAAGAAAAAAAAACTAACACCTTTTTAGATTTTTTTTTGTCAGGCGATTTATTATTCATGGTGTTAGGAACTACCCACTTTTTGCTAGAGTCGCGTATACCTTTAATAGAGCAAAAAAAAAAAAAAATTCAATTGTTTGAAACCGGAACATGAGTACCGAGGCTCATGACCGCGACATATGGACGATGTGCACCGAGGAGTAGGGAGAAATGTATACACACCAGCTCATCTTCACAAATAAACCGGAGCGCCCCTAGCGGCACGCCACGGGCGCCGCGCACGCGCGGTGAGGTGTGGGTAAGAAGCGCCGAGTTCCGCACCAATAAACCATTGGAATGTGGTGTTGTCGGCGTCTGTGTGAGTCCTCGCGCTCTTTTTTCGCGTTGGAATTGTTGATTTTACGTCTTCCTAGCAAAGGCTTACCACTTTAGTGGCTTGAGCGAAATATAACGAGGCTCGTTACGCCGCAAAACTTCCTGTAAATAATGTGACGTGCGGCGATTTATTCGCGTGAACGCCGTAGAATGGGCGCTAACCATGATGAGATTCTGCTCGCTGTTTTTAGCCGCGACATCCGTTGGGCTGCAAAAACGTGGATGCTAGCTGAGATGGTCGACAGTCGACACTGAAAATCGCAAGCAGAATCAGACCAAGTGAATCGAGCATAACAAGTCGATGATGGCCGCTGGTAACAATAATCAACATTTCCTTCTATGTTTACACCGAGCCTACGTACCCCAACCAACCATTAAACTTAAAAGTCTTTTGAGGCCTACACTTACTTCTTATCGCAATTACCGAGTCCACGTTTGGTCTCCGCGCCACTGTCGTTTGAATGAGCAGACGACAACAAGCAGAAACGTTTGAAAGAGCAGACGACAGTTCGAACGATCAGGCGACCGTTTGAACTTGGATTTGATGCACTTAACGTAGTCCGGCGGTGGTCCGTACACTTGGCGGTTTTCCCGCGTTCATGTTGGAACAACACAAATAAATCTGACGACCACAGGTATCCGTGAATTGAACCCCAGATGCTTCCCGCACAAGCAATCGTGGTCCGACGGCGCCTGGTTTACCTTTTTTACGGAATCTGTCCACGCTCTCGGACGAACCGAGCAGACAGAAAACACATGAAAACTGACTTTCAAACCTTTCCCTACTCTTATAGTACGAAAACCAGTTTTTTACTTTTTTATTTTTTTCAAAACAACACAAGAATGCACGTCCCGCATGGGACTTCCGCCCAAAGCCCCAGACCGGAAGTGAGCCTGAAGCGCCACCACCGCGCCGTGACGTGACAGAGCTGAGTACGGCTATGGTGCCTAGAACGCGTTTCCGACTGGTGTGTTTACTGCGTCCAAAAAAGGGGTCCCTCGATTTCCGCCTGATGACGTCATAGAAGTGTCATGCTGTCACCGGTCACGATCCTGGCGGCGTCCTAACAGTTGTGGTGTATATGGCAGACGCCTGTTCTGCTGCGTCGCTCTCTACTGTGACAGTCCACGGAAGCTTCGGCAGTCAGGAGTTGGGACGCCGTGACGTCAGCGACACTCGCGTTCGCTCGTGCTTTTCGCCAGCATTTCTACGGCCAACCGCCAGGATCGCGACAGGCTACAGCATGACACCCCGGCTTCTGTGACGTCATTTGTTGCCACTTGGGGACCACTTTTGATGTATGGGCGGGATAGGACGCTAAACGCACCAGTCGGAGACGCGATCCAGGCACCATAGTACGGCCTTCGGGCGCGGCCATCTTTTTTTAAGTAACGTACGCAAGACCGCGTTGAATCCCGGGCAACGCTGGTACACGGCAGAGCCGTATCTCGTCTTTTTAAAAACTCCCGGCCTCCAGTATACGCGCCCGTTGCCTTCATTCGTATACCGGGCTGCGCGTGCAGGCACGAAGCTCATAAGACGCCGAAGCGTTCTCGAAAGTAGAACGCTTGCGATAGAGGCGGGACAACCGAAACTCCCCCCTCCCATTCTCATCCTGTCCGACCCTTTTCGCAAGTCCATCGAGCAACATTGGCAGCCGCCATTGCTTTGGACACGAAGCGTGTGATTGGATCCGAGTCCTGGCCGAGTGCTGACGCAACGCTCGTTTCCAATACGAGACGAGCCGAGCTCACGCCGAACGCTGACGCAGCCCTCGTGTCCAATCCATGCTCAGAGCCCGTGATCAAGCAATGGCGGACAGCTGATGGCGCGGACTTTTGAAAAAGGATCGATTATATCAAAAACTTTACTAGGGGGAATACATACCACTCCGCTCATTTGCATTAGACAGAACGCCTACAGCGCCGAATCCAGCCCCGGCGGAGTGGAGGTCCGCGCGAGTCCACGCGCATGTGCACGTGGATGTTCGCGGCGGCCGCGGCGGTGTCGTCTCCGATTCCACCTAAAGCCCCTTCATGTTTCAAAAGAAACGCAAGGTGCGTCGATGCACGAGGCACGCGCAACGTGCAACCCTTGGGAAGATCATGGCGGCACAGCGTCGATGCACGTGCCGCGACCGTGTCTCGAGCATTTCCACAACAATAAATTTGGTATGTAGAACAACCATCGTCATCATTATCATTTACCGCCGAGACCTCCCCGACGATAGATGGCTTTCGCCAAGCCCGGAGAACCTGTCCGCGCCGAGGCCATTGTATTTGAGAGGAGTGGAATGTATTCCCCCTAGTAAAATATTTGATTATATGATTCGGGTATAAACAGAGAGCGAAGAGGAGATCAAAGCGCGTGGCGACGCCAGAGAAACGAGATCTGCCAGTGGGCAGTCGAAAAGCTAGCTGCCTTTGTTTCCACTCACTGATCGAACGCCGGAAGCAGGACGTGAGCGCTCGGCGTTCGAACGCGTTTGAGGAGTGAGTATACTGTAAACTAACTTGCACCCTTAAAGGTGTTTTGCGGTGGCTATAACTCACACCCTAACACCCCTAAAAAGGGTGTTTTGGACACAACAACACCCATGTAATGGGTGTTTAAGACAGCATTACACCCTACAAAAGCGTGCAAGGGTGTAAGGGTTTGCACGCAAGGGTGTAAGGGTTTGCAGATTTGCGTTTGAGTGAACGACTCTGTTAGGACTGCGTGTGACTGCTTATGATAGAGGCACTGGCGCTATCGGTCAAAAAGCATTAGAACACTTCCAACCCGCGTATAACGAGACTGGAGGTTTTGTAGCATTTGGAAAGTCAAATCTACAAAGGTCTCTTGTAACATTTTCAGATTTATTTTATGCCCATGGGCATAAAAGTGTACCAAGACTTTTCAATAGATGGCGCCAATGTGTTATTCTAATCATAAGCAGTAGCAAGCAGTCGGAACTCAGTCGGTCACAGTTACCTGAAAATGTGCGAAGGAGCCACGCTTTTCTGTATCCATTGTAATGCATACGGTGCCTGCGATAAGAATCTGTTTCTGGTGTTGAGAAGATTTAAAAAAAGAAAACGAAAACATGCCTGAAGTGGTTGCTGCATATCTGCATCCACTCATGCATAAAACACAGAAATAGGTTATAAAGTTGGAACTCATTTAATTGTTTTCTTCCTGCACATAGATCTCTTTGGCGTTGAATGATGCCTTGTATGTTGCAATAAAACGTTCTGCGAACTTAGGTCTTGAAATAGTAACACCTAAAAAAGGTATTCCAATATGTTGCAAACATTAAATGGTATTATTGTGTACCTTGAGTTAAAACGCCAATTAGCTGTCTAATAGGCTATAGTTTCTTCCCCTGTGTCGATTACCCGAAGCAGCCGTCTCCTCCCAACGTAAGTACAAGAGTGCAAGAGCGTGTCAGTGTACATGAAACTAGGGCCCATGGACATGCCACAAGTGAGGGTTTTTTCTGCCTCCTAGAAAGAAATACAAAAGAAAATAATATTGTAGATATAGTGAAATGCTCATGACACATTTCTGGCTCAAAATCATGCCGAAATCCATGCTGGTGAAACCCCACCCTAGCTTCGTTCGATTTGCCTGCACGTCCTGCACCCGTGCAGGAGGTGCAGGTAAATCTAACGAAGCTCCTGTTTTGCTTTGCGTAGAGGAAATGTGTTCTGACTAATTGATTTCGTGTTGTAGTCGATGACGCCAGCTGGAGCACTCGGCGACATTAAATAGCTGCGGATATATAATAAAATTTAAATATTGGCTGTACACATCGCGACACTGTTAGCGCGAACACGACATCGGCGCATTTTCGCATTTTACTTCTAAGTAGTATTAGCGAGCACGAATGTTTATCGCCTACATCATAGACCTAAATGAGCTCTTTCCGTAGCAATAATAACTTTGATGGCATCCTTCGGTTTCAAAGAGAAAAACAGGAAAAACCGGCGATCGCTTGTTCGCGCTAACAGTGTCGCGCTCTGTACATGCCTTTCATGCGACGAAATATGGCATTGTATCATTCTTCTGCGCCCGTACCTTCTGCAGCATACATTTGGCGCCATAGAATTGGTTCTTGGCAAGCCTTGCCGAGAAGAACAGATTCTATAATGCTAAAAAGTATGCTGCAGAAGGAACGGGCACAGGAGCATGGTATACAGAGCAATGGAAGCCGACGTGATGTCAATGCAAGCCATGTATTCCTTGATGAGATGAGCCAACGCGTGAGCAATTGAGTTGTCGGCACTCATCTACCGGGACGACTTATGAGGCAAAGAACATGACGAGGTAAACCAGTATGCAAACCAAAAACGCCCCATTGTGATTCTTGAATTTTGTCGGGAATTGAGCCACGCACCAAGCTTCCAAGATTTATGAACACCAAATGTAATGTCAACTAAAACTTTCTTAAATGCAAATTATTAGGGAAATATGCAGAATGCGTTCACGTACCGTTTTGAAGACTATATACAAGAAGAAAGATACTGTTTTGTGAATCCAACATATGTTTAATCAAGCCACCTCACTAAAGTGAACTGCTCTCTCAGCCAGAAACCGGAAAGGTGCGGTCTGCCAGTTCAACCAACTTTGAGTTGTTCTTGCTGTCCTCGGCTGAATGTTCGTTCAACTTTTTGATAACTATTGTTTTCGACATGCCATTTAGTAAAATCATAGTCATCTTTAGTGATATTATTTATTAATCAATCCTTCGTAAATATTTATCTCGCGACTGAGGGACAGAAGCACATTTAGATCACAAAAAGCAACTTTTATTTATGACAGCCCTCAGCATACATACTTTTATACTTTTATACTTGGCTGCAAACACTATGAATGTGTGAATATTCAAAATGTCCAAATGTTCGAGGAACATATTGTTCGGCATTGTGGGTGATTCGTAATAATTACGTCTTTTACAGTATAAAGGATTTTAGTTTGCATATTTTATATATTATCCTATAAACAATTTGGAAGACATCAGGTAAGCCAGCTCTATCTCCGTCACACTCCCAGGTAAAAAGAAAAATGAACAGAGTTGTTACTTTGTATGTACCATCCTGCCAATTTCGCCGAGTGTTGAAATACCAGAACCATCCTCTTGGTGTGATACGGCTTCCAAGTTGGTTTCCAGGCTACGGTAGTGTGCCGGACTGCAACGGTGCATGCATAAATCTCGTGTCATATTTCCACCCGAGAAAACAAAAAGACGAACATTTGTTTTCTAAAAAATGAAAAAAGGAACTTCAGGTTTTGTTTGGCTGAATTAGGCTAGTAATTGCGAGCACAACATACACGCATAAATCACTTTTGGGGTTTTCATTAATTTAAAATTGCAAGAATTTTTAACCTGCTTCAATATACAAGTATGAGCTATACCTGTTTTTACCTTAAGAACCGAAGTAAAAAAAAGTCCGGCTCCTTGCGGAGCTTTACTAAGTTTCGCCTTTATCGGGAGAATTAGGATTTGTGCAGGTGCATTTTAGATTAGATATAGTATGTTATCTTATCAAGACGTATACGTTCCCAAACGCCAAAAGCATCGCTTTTTCCCCCGACAATCAAATCTCGTAAGAACTACTTTGCGCCGCGTAAGAACAATGCGCAAACTTGCTTTTTTCTCGAGGTGGAAACGAGTATAGGCTTGTAATTCTACTCTAACAACATACGTAATGTGCTGTGATGAATACATACAAACCAGCCTTATGGTATCAAAGTCTATACTTATCTGGAGTATGATTAAATGTAATTCAACCAACCCAACATTCCTCCGCTCTACTGGAAATCAGGTCCGGGATGCCTTTGTCCCTGTCCTGGAAGAAAAGCAGACAAGCCGTCCCTGCCATGCTCCTGATGTGCAGCTCTTTTGTTTCCCGAAAGCTGCGGGCTGCCAGTACAACCAACTTTGAGTCCATCTTGCTGTCCTCGGGTGAATGTTCGTTCAACTTTTCGATACCTAAACGCTGTGTTTCAGGTTCAAAACTAAAACAGAAACCAAACCAATGGTTAGCCTCTTTGTTAAGGGGCTTATTTTTGCGATCACATACATAAAAGTGACACGCAGCAGTGCGGCTTAAATTGAGCTCAAGCACTTTTATATGTGTTTTTCAGATAGTGTCAGGATGGAGTCAATATCAAGTGCCAGGCGAGTATGCAAAACATTGCTATTAAATATTCTGCATGCTTCCACACCTCACTTTATGGCATGCACCCAAATAAGCAATGGGAACACAAACCTGTTAGTTACAGGAACAGTATGCCAGTAGCTGTTTGCCTCCAAATGTTCAGGAACTGCAATAATGTTCCTGTCCAGCCGTTCATTTGATTGACCAGGTTGTAAAAAAAAAAAAAACATTAACGCAGAAAAACACGGCATTAATAGATAACCTTGCGGTACTCCTGTTATTCATAAAGCAATAAAATCACTGACAGCAACATGAACAACCAGTTTCTAATGTATTGCAAAAATATTAAGGCAACCTCCCATCAAGTCTCCTGAGGTCAAAGGAGGTTTCCTACAATAACTGCCGCTGTATGGTTGTTACAAAAGGTGAACCTCAGAACCATACACAATGGAGACTATATGGCTTGAGTGTACTCGCATGAGAATCCGCATAATCAACATCAGTTTCTGCTTGGCTGGGAATGCATCTGATATAAAAAGGGAGTATTGGGGGATTTATGCCACAAAACAATTGAAGCAGTGGCCCCAAAGGCTCCACAAAAAGGACCAGCCAGGTTTCGAACCTTAATTTCTGCGCTCCGGAAGCCATCGTCGAACTTTAACACCACAGAAGCACTGTAACGTATGAGATTGAAACAACAAATCTTATGACCGGTGAAATAATCCTCACAGCCACATTTACAGTAAAGAGACTCGGTCCATAGCTGAAAGGAACAAAGATTAGATCAGTTATATTGAATGCAAAACACCTTGAACAATGTTTACTATTATACTCTGTTTCCCCTTATGATGTACCGAAGCAAAGGCTACAAGCGCGAGCTCCTTGCTCTAGGGCACGTCTCGGCAGCACAAGCTCTCGTGCGTTAAGAGCAGCTCCCAACGCTATGAGCTCGAGCTTCTAGCCTTCTCTGCGGTACAACATAAGGTGAAACGGAGTATAGGTCTTGGGAAGAAATGCATTTTTTTATTTGGGTTACTGCTCTAAACTGGCCTAGATGTTTTAATTCATACTTTATATTTTCACGTCAATCACAGCAGCAAAAGCAAGGCCCAGGTACTTGTTTCGACTTTTTTATTCGTTTTTCAAATTACGTAACATGCTAAAATTTAAAACATGAGACGGGTGCACACTCACGACTCTGCGAAAAAATTACGGAGTATGTACAGCTTGCCATACCGACTGCAAGAAAACATTTTTCCCGCGCACGAAATCAAGAAACACCGTGCTTCTACAAACCTTAACTTCAAAATAAAATTGTAAAAATTATATGGTTTGAAGCGAACACAGGTGTCAAAAACTGGGCTAGTTGGTAATTCATGACATCAAATTCAGCGCAAAAGACGAGGTCAAGAAGAGGGACACAAACACGTTGTATCGTGTTCCCGAAATTCAGCACCGTCACGATTCATGCACGCAGTTTGACATCTCTTTTTCTAATTTCCCCCCTTCCTTCTCCCTTTCACTTTCACGTTATAAAAGCGATAACTAAATAAACCTTGATGCGTTTTGTTGCCCAGAATCGGCCCGTCCGTGTCAGTTCTGTCTCAGGCACGAAACATGGTGTCAGAAGTCGGATGAGCATGCTACCCGCCAGTGAAGAAGGAACGGCATGGAATTTTTGAAACCACCGGAGCGCCTGCAGCTGAGTGGTGACATAGCTAAGAACTGGCGACTCTTCAAACAAAGTTAGAGCTGTTTCTGACTACTTCAGTGCCAGGCGGGAAGCCGATTCCAGCAACGAAGACTGCTACTGCTAAGCATAGATAGGGACGACGCCTTGGAGGTGTACAATAATTTGCCTTCAGTGCGGACGAGGACCGGCAGGATTGTGCCACCATCGATCGGGAAGTTTGACGGATACTTCTCAGCGCAGTTAAACGAGGTGCATGAGAGCTTTCTGTTTCGTCGACGTGTGCAAGCGCAAGGTGAGCCGGCAGACCAGTTTATCAGAGACCTAAGGTAGGTAGCGCAGTCATGCAACTTTAACGCAATGACGGACTCAATGATACGGGACCAAATTGTTTTGGAACAAACAACGACAACGTCCGAGAGGCGCGATAGCACGCTGACCTTGGTCAAAGCCGAACAAACATGCAAGGCGGCTGATTTGGCTGCTGCGCAGAACGAGCTTTGGGCACGAGAGCAACATGTTGACGCAGTGAAGACGCCTCCAAGGATTAAATCACAGGCAGCAAGAGACAACGCCAGAGCGCAAGAACGACACATCGACGCCGCTAAGACGCAGTCGAGTAACAATTAACGAGCCACTTGAAGGGCTCCAGTGTTCAAGTGCCGCTGTGTTTGTGTCCCTCTCTTGTCCTCGTTTTAAGCGCTGAATTTGTTGTCAAGCGAAGACAACTTAAGAACTGGTGCTGAGAATGTTAATTAAATCGTTAAACAACGACGATGCGAAAGCGATACACACAATCTGATGGATGCTTAAGCTTATGAGGCAAAAACAAGAAACCTCCGCTATAACTCCCCACCGATGAAGGAATCATGTTTCCAGATTGTTTAGTTTCGACAGTTCGCGAGAAAAGAGGCGCCGGCGTGAAATCGAAAAAGAATTTCACTCCAAGGTAGTTTTGGCCACGGGGAGGGCTTGACGTCAGCCACGTAGCTTTGCCAAGCCATCCTCCCGTGTCGCTTGTCTCTTTCTCATCCTCCTCACCGATTTCCCTTTCAAACATGAACCGCACGTGCCCACTGAATGGTACATGGTTGCGTCTACGAACTGAGACACCAGCTTCCATCGTGGTTTTGTTCGTGATTGCGGCGGCTGACTGCGTCTGCTGCCTTTTATTTGGTCGTGTAACAATAAATTCAAGAAATTATGTTTTTTTTTTTAAAACTCCGTTACCATCGTGCAAGTGGATACAAGCGTTTAACGATGTGCGTAACTTCATTCAGCTGAAAAAATGATTTGCATCGCAAGAAATTTAAATATACATGCGAATTTGGATAGCGATTATTTCGTGCATGCCCGTGCGAAATATATTGTGGGGCGTACACACAATTGAGTTCCCAATATGGGGGGCGTTCTTGGTATGCATTGCAACCAACATTAAACCACGCACTTGAGTTTGACTGGGATGTTTTATTAATATGTATCGTGATCAACGTTGGATCAACTCAATTTGAAATTACCCTGCGGAATTTTCGCTGGTACGTGCCAGATGACCTTGGTTGGTTCGGCCCTAAGATCTCAATGTTTGCTTCCCTTTACCTTAGTTCAGAGCGTAGCCAACGCTACGGGCTGATAAAGACTCCGAAACAGCGCCAAGGGCGTGATCCAGGGGCACACCTGGCACGACTGTCGAAGTCATCAGATTTGAAGCGAAGAAAGTCCACTTCGATGGAGCCCATTCACTGTTGCCTTAAAGGGCCAAAATACATCGTTTGAGCAGCTCGGTGGCTCTCGAAAATCTAAGAGACCCGCTTATAAGTTCACTTTATACTGCGAAGTTCAGGACGTAATCCAACCGGGGCGTACCGGTGAACGAAACTCGCCGCGAAAGGTTTCTGCAACCGTTCCCACTGCAAGGCCCCATCTCGGTCTCGGCAACGCCGCACACTTTCGTTCACTGTAGCTGCTCAGCGGCTCGGCTCGTCGTGGTCCATCGTCCGCCGCCCATCAGGGTCTCGCACATCTCGCCGGCCTTGGCTTCGCGCTGCTCTCGTTAAACCTACCAGACGGAGCGAGCGCAGTACTCCGGCTCGCACAGCTGACACATGGCGCACCGCGTCCGCTCCTCGAGTTTTGTTTGGCAAAACATTCCAGACGCATGGCGGACCGCGACGTCCGTCGTCTGCTCCTCATGGACGTCGGGGCCCGGTTATTACACTCGCTACCACCACATTCAAGCGTTAAGAAAGTCGAATACTAGCGGTATCAATAGTCACTTTCTCGATTCACGGACACATAAAGCTTGTTCGACAAGAATGCTGCAGGAATATTCTCACCTGTAATTACGTCCACACCTGGAAGTGTTTCGGGTCGCAGTTCCCACCGTAACCAAAACCAGCCACCTTTAATACGAACGTGGATTGGCTCTAACTTACGCCTGCTCTTTCTAAAAAGACTTCTTGCAATTTCCGTTCCGGTATCTTGGGTGGGGGCTCGTTCGCATTTATCTTGCTTTGCGTTTCATCTGATGTTTTTTTTTTTTGTTTTTTTTTTTTATATACAATTTTAAGTTTAATGAAACGAGCTAAAAGGAAGGGTTGTCTGTGTCACTATTCCATTTGAGCTTGGAGTTCTGGGGGGGATTTCATTTTGCTGGTTTAAATGTTGTCTTTTCATCGTTCAAGTGGCTAACACTCGTAATAAAACCGGCGACTTGTATTAAGGTTTTTTTGTGTTTTTTTTACGCTTTTGCTTGCGTGGTTTAACAACCTTCTGATGTAAGGGATTGTACTCGTTTATAATTAACAATTCAAGGAATTTTTGTTTTGTTTTCGCGATAAATATAAATTTAAAGCGTTGGCAAGTGCCTAAAAATCGCTGGTTTGTACGTAAAAGAGTCATAATAGACAGAGGAGAACCCCAAATTTTTATGATCTATCTGTTGTCATTCAAGTAATAGTGAGATGTATTTTTCCAAATATTATTTACATTCTGTTATTTCTCCGACATCTTGTCATATAAGTACGCCGAAGAACGAATCATGAAGTTAAAAGCCTGAACATAGAAGTCGCCTCCTGCGTCTCTGAAGCTCAGTACTTTTAGAAGATTTATGTGGTAACGCCCCAAATAGATACATCTTTGTGTTATTTTATTGAACTCTATTGTTTTTACTTTAACCTGTTTAATCGCCCTCATTCCTCTAGTTTTTTTTTTTTTTATTAATATTTAGGTGTTCTTAGACAGCACGCCGTAGAAACGTCACCTTGAAATATTTGCTGCCCATCATACTGAAACGTCTGTTGTTTTCCAGGTAAATCATTTCGAGTTTGATTAATGTTGTAGTGTACAGTTTGGTTTTCAGAAACAACATTTCTTTTGGCAAGTTAATATTCCCACGTTCCGTTCTTGAAGATGCGTTAAAGTTTAAAATTCGTGAATATGAATCTGTATTTTCCCCCATCAACAAATTGAAGTGAGCGAGGCTCTTTTTTTTTTTTTATCTCGGAAACAAGGAACGTGACATTTCAGCCATGAAAATCTATACTCAGTCCTATATATTATGACTAACTGAACCTGCATGACTCATTTATTGTATGCATTACTAAAGCTATATATATAGTATACACCATCCGGCGGCTCTGACGCCACGCTGCTCAGGTGGCGCTGCTGTATGCAAAGCGCATGCGCAGAGAATTTACCTAGAGCGAATCTGGCTTTTGCGCATGCGCAGTGCCCTCACCTGGTATGGAAAAACGCGGGCTTGTTTGCAAAAATGCACATGGGCCTATAGTACATTTAGATGTGTGTCATCCTGACAAGCTCTTATGCCCCTGAAACGCAGCATATATGTAAGGCTGGCATTCCGGGTTTCGAGTTCGTCTCTACTCGGTTCAATATGAAGTCCGACCAGAGCCAACGTCACGATCCTTGGGAGCCAATCAAGCAGAACCAAAAGTGCATCGTCATTTCGTCTTCGTGCGTTTGCTCTCGCCGGCTAGACTAATGAAGCACATAAAGAATCACGACGCATTCACTGTGCTTGCCTGATTCGTCTAGCCGGTGATAGCAAAGGCTCAAAGACGACGAGCGCCATGACTTTTTTTTTATTGGCTTCATCGCATCGTAATGTTGGCCGCAGTCGGCATTTATGTGAAACTGCTCTCTATTGTTTTCAAGAACCAAAGTCTAAACACCTTTGTACCCTAGAAGCATCGTGGGGAGTACTCTCATTACTTAATTCATTTCTTGCACCCTCCTAACACCCTTCTTACACCCTTTCATATTCTAAAGGTGTAAAAAGGGTTTTTAGTCGTGTCAAACACCCTTCTAACACCCTTCGTATTAAAAATGAGGGGGTTAGAAGGGTGTTTTGAGTACCATGACCCCTTTAAGGGTGTAAAAACGTTTACTGTGTATAGAGACAAATGCAGCTGTAGCTTTTCGTCCGCCCACTAATCATTCCAATTAAGGCTTGTCTCTCTGGCGTCCGCGCGCGCGCTTGTGTCCTTTTTTTTGGGGTTTTTTTCCGTAAACATATATGCATCCAACTTGTACAAAAATTTCGACGATGAAATCATAATTCATAAGTATAAAGGCTTTGTTCTACACGACGAGCGTCAAAAGGCCAATAAGCAACTGTAACTGCAAAAACAACAACAACAACAACAACAACAAAACATTCGTTTATTTAGCGAAAAAAAAAAAAAACTGAAGAGCTTTGTTTTTTGGAGTTTGCGTGTGAAGGTCGTTCCTCTCTGTAGCGTTTATGAATGAGCTGTCTTGAATCTTCGAACATACCAACGAAAGGAAAAGAGTATTTGATCATCATTGAATTCCTGAGAGTTCATTGACGTGCTTTTCAAGAGTTTGCGTCACTCGAAATATTTTCTTTTCTCTAAAACTTTGCACGCGTGAAAGGGGTGAAGGTTTAGCAGAGGGTAGTAAATACGTTAAGAAAAGTAAATTTACAACGCAGAAAGGGCAATCGAGTAAAGTGGCGACTTTTCACTGATGGAATGCGTATTTTAGTGGTACAAGAATCTATACGTTAGTTTAACGTTGTAACTGAATTTTTTTTTGTACTTTAGGAGTTTCTTTGTTTGTTGAACCGCTAGTACTTCGAGGTCGTTGACGTGCTTCTTAGAAGTTTGCGCCAATCACAATATATTTTCTAGAAGTTCATAGGCGCCGAAGGGGTTGGGGCTCATTAACTGGTATTTTCGTTTAAAAGAAATACAATTCAAAGCGAACGGAAAGAATAAAAATTGAAACTCGACACATATATCAAGTATAAATTTCTCTCGAATGCGTATTTATTGATTCAAGATGTTATACGTTATCTCATTGTCTGTCAAAATTAAAAATAAAAAAAATAATAAAAAAGAAACTGATATATTTTATATCAGCACAATAAGTGATGAGCCCCGATAGAATATCAGCCATCTTATTATATACCTTAAAAAAAAGGAAAACAGCGGTGTAAAATATATATATATATTTCTTACGGGGGATGGGAAGAAACGTCCGAGGCACGAAATGAATTCCTCCTGCTCAACGGTGGGTTACCGAATTTCAGCGTCCTAAATGATCAAACAACTATGCAGTGCAAAACTGATCAATAATAATGCTTTGTTTATGTTCATACAACCGGAAGTTAGTCAGCCTTAGTGGGCGACTTGTTTCTAAGCTGTAGATGGGCAGTTTAGCCAGCGCGGGACAACCGCTAGCCCGGAGTCTTTAAGTTGCACCATGCAGCAGTGATACACGACCGCACGCCGGTACGGTGCACATTTAGATCGAAACGGGCAGGGGTAGTGGGGATTGAACCCAGGATCCGTGGTTTCTGCAGCGCGGGCTTTCGCTCCACGTGCTCCGAACTGGTGTGCACTCGCGCATTCGGCCACCGATCCCCCTGAGCGAACAATGGAGAGATCCCAGGGAATGACGAGACTCGGAATACAAGTAAAGGAAAAAAGAAGTAAAAAACAAAAACGAAAAGAAAAGGAAGCGATGTGCGGAAGAACAATGACCATGACGTGGCACTTGCTCGTTGTCCCTGCGCTAATCACTTCTTTCAGATCTAGTCGCATTCCGAGCTTATTCATTCGCAGGGATCCTTCTATAATCCGCCGTGGTTGGCCGTCTTTGTATTCTGCTGGAGCGAGAACTCAAATACAGGGTGTCACAAAAGAAAAAATTGACCGCATCTCCACGTGGTGAATGATGTTGCTTGGGGCGAAGCTCTGGTGGTGCTTGTCTGCGTAGACGCCGAGCCGCAGCATGCCGAGCCTTTTCATTCATCTCAGTAGGAGTATGTGTGGTTTTCTTCTTTTTCTTTTTTTAAGCAGACAGATGGGATGGCATCTCAGAACCCCCTCCTCTTTTTTTTTCTTCTTTTTCTTTGAGCCTTTTCATTCATGTCAGTAGGAGAATGTGTGGTTTTCTTCTTTTTCTTTTTTTAAGCAGACAGATGGGATGGCATCTCAGAACCTCCTACTCTTTTTTTTTTTCTTCTTTTTCTTTTTTCATAAATTTTTTCATCTTTTTTTTCAATTTCTTTTTGCCCTACACGAGCACGTGAGCATGTGCTCACGTGCTCGTGAGCACGTGATCTCACGAGCAGAAGCACGAGCACCCGACGCCGGCCTACGGCGGACGGACATACGGACATGGCTAGCCCCTAAGGAGCTTCGCCCCTAATACACGGTTTTTTTTACCGCAATAATAAACTAGGCATCGCCGAACGCTCATTCTTCGCCCAAAGGCAAGGCTAGGAGTCACAACCAGATGCCAAAGTTTAAGTCCGATCCGATACCTTATTCAAAAGTTATCAGTGATTTTCTGAAAAGTTCAATGGGAAAATGGCGGCCGACGGAGTTTTCGAATACATGGGACTCTATGGCACCAGAAACCGAAAACGGGAAAAAAATGGGCTCCATTTTCCCATTGGAATTTTCAAAAAATCACTTATAACTTTTGATTAAGTTATTGGATCGGGCTGAAAATTTGGCATCTGGTTGTGACCTCTAGTTCTACCTTTGGGCGGAGAATGAGCGTTCGGCAATGCCTAGTTTATTTTTGCGGTAAAAAAAAGCGTGTAAATTTTCTTTTGTGACACCCTGTACAAATGTCTTAGAGTGTATACACACTATTCTTAGTTTCAGCGTGAAAAGCGAAAGTTACTGGGCCTTTCCTGTTCGTGATTGGTTCGGCGATGGTAGAGTACGCACAGAAACATGACAAGGTGGGTCAACACCACCTAGAATAATCAAAGCCTTCGCATCGCCTTATCTCCCTTCATGAAATGTCATCACAGTCGGATCGCGCTAACTCGGCTATTGGGTACGAGTCCGACCTTCGACGCGCTGATTGAACACGAGCCCCAGCCGAACACTGACGCAGCACTCGTGCCCAATCTCGAGCCTCGATCGATATGACTGTGATGACGGTACGATCACGGTGTGGAGGCCTTCTGCTTATCTAGGTGGTGTTGGTCTACCTTCGCGCAAAGCACTTTCGGGAGAGCCAATCGCTGAAATCTATGGGGAGAGCCCCGGCGAATGGCGAGACTGAAAAATACGTCCACACTCCATAAAGTCTGACCGCAGCCGGTGGTCAGACCCGATGCAGCCAATCAAGCCGCGCCAAAACTGCGGTTCGTTGAGGCGCTCGTCGCCTTGCCAATGACGCAAAGGAAAAAGCGTAGTGTCATGTGAAATTCACCGCGCGGGATTGGCTTAGCCGGGAATGGCAAAGACACACACACAAAAGACGAGAGTCGTGACGGTGAAACTTTTGGGCTGCGGGCTGCTCAATAGACCTACACTCTTAAAAAATGCCCGTGCGTCTGCTTTCCCACACAACCCTCGGAAACCCAATCACCGCGACTTACGGAGGCAGCTCAGCGAATGACGATGCCGAAGCATATGTTTATACCAAAAAACGCAGTCTGAGTTGTGACATTAAGCAATGCAACACGTCACGCTTGCATTGCTTAATGTCACAACTCAGACTGCGTTTTTTGGTCTAAACATATGTTTCGGCATCGTCATTGGCTGATCTGCCTCCGTAAGTTGCGGTGAGTGGCTCTCCGAGTGTTGTGCGTGAAAGCAGACGCACGGACTTTTTTTCAGAGTGTATTGCTATATTACCCAATCATCAAGGAGAATGCAGGGATGGGTGTTCCACGCGCCACACGTGCTGGCCTCAGCAGTAGTAAATTTTCTAAAGCAAAAACCTAAAAAAATGTATCTTGCACGCGCGTTCGTCAACGCTTTATTTTGGTGATTTACTTTGAATCTTTTATACGGGGAAGGTGTGCGCTTGTGACGCGTGGAACACCAATCCCTGCATTCTCCTGGATGCTTGGGTAATATAGCGAATGGTCTATTGGCTACATCGGAACGGCGGCTGTGGTCGGACGTTCCTGCAAAAAAAAAAAAAAAAAAAAAAACAGGAACGAAAGCTTGTTCCTCGTTCTTTTGCAGTCTTGGAACCCGTCTAAGGTCCAGTGGTTCGAAAGATACCCGTTGCCATTGCATTTCAATAGGATTGAAACGTGTCGTTACGTTTTGCGTTACGTTCGCGTTACGTATGCGGGTTTTAATGAAATATTGTCCCGGATCATCCGTCGATAAAATAAAGCGAGCAAGTAAAAATAGCCGCATCGAGCTATACGTGTCGAGTCGCCACGATGACATTTGTCAGAGTTCATTGTTTTCTACTATCTCTCGGACACTTCCCCATCCATCGAGGTCGGAGGTTGAAATAGCCGATAATAAACATTCCAAATTCCTACTAAATTTGGATACAATGGCAGATAGATAGAAAAAAAAAAGAAAACAAAAAACGCCGTTCCTTCAGCTGTTTTCTCGAAAACGTAAGGTTCGAGTTGCCGTTCCAGTTCCTCTTTTCCTCCTCAAAGGAAAGCATTCAGAGAGCGATCGTTCCTTGGAACGCTGTTCCGTACAACACTGGGTTAAACGGAGTATAGACCTAAAAGGACAGTTTTCGCGAGTGACACTGAGCAAGATATAAGCATGCACTTCAGACGTCTTGCTTGGTGTCATAAAGGAGCCGTGAAACGATTCCTGCCGCCAGCGTTAATCATAGCCACGCGCTGGGGTCGGCAAAGTAGAAAACGCGTGCTGAGCTCCAGGCAGTGTTCGGCTATTCTCACCACCGCAGCGGTTGAACGCGAGCCACTACCCGAATGTCCGCCGAGGCATTGATTGGTGTACGAGCCGAAGTCGAATGGTCAGGCTGTTCTCGCGTCCAACCCACGAGCCGCTCTCGACTGTCGCCAGGCGGGTGATCTCGATCACACAATTACGTCATTGAGCTTTGCGAAAACAAGACCGAAAGAAAGGGTCCCCTTTCTCTCCTCGCGATTTCACCGCGGCCAAGAAGCTTCCGAATCACTGGTGGTCAATGCGAGTTAATACTTGGGCCAGACTATATATAGGACCATGCAGTACGCCTCTGTAAAGTAACGAACGCTCCAAACCGATATCGTTTCATGAACCTTTAAGCCGCGGTCACACAGCCAGTACCTCATGCAAAAGACAGTCTGCAGACACTGGGGTGTTTTAAGGGACAGCTTTTGCACATCAGATACGGTGCGTATAGGAGGGCCCATCGTGCCGTATCTGATGTGCAAAAATGGTTTCCTAAAACAGTCCCTAGTGTCTGAGGAGCGTTTCTTCCCTCTGTGACGGTCCTTGCACATTGGTCGTACAAAAGCTGTCTGCAGTCATATTCGAAGCATGTACGAAGCAAGCGTGCTTCGAACATGCTCCAGGCCTGTGTCCGCAGATAATCTTGTCATCGAGTCTGCAGCGGAAACACCCTGTCTTTTTGTGCGGTGTACGAGCGGTGGGACTCCGGCTTTAGTCCGAGAGTAGCTTGGATTAAAGCCGGAGTCGGAAACGGAGCCGAGGCTCCCTTCGTAGATAGCACACGGATTGGTAGATAGCACACTGACTGGATTGTTTAAAGTGTAAACACACACAGGGGCCCTACTCCCTACACGGACGATTTGCTTATTTGCCCGTTTTATTTTTTTTTTTCTAACCACGAAATATATGACAGGGGTAAAAGAGGGCGATGGTAACTTTTGAGACTTACATGATGAAAGCAAGATCATGCCGTGTTCAGGGTATACCTCCGAGGGACGCTTGCTACGCAAAGATTATTTTCAGTGAGTGGTTTCAGAGGGTCACAGGACGGGTGTCTGGTGTTATTTCAATACGCCAAGAAAGAAACGGTTTGAGGGTAGGTAGGTTGTATGTACAGTGTGTTCTAAAAATAATTTACGGGGCTTTATTCATCTCAAATATATACGTATGCATCGCCTAACGCTCATCCTCTCCAAATGTAACGCTAGCTTTCCGAACCAGATGTCATATAGTTTCGGAACTACCCGTTATATTATTCAAAATTTATAAGTGGTGTTCTGAAATTTTCAACGGGAAAATGGCGGCCGACGGAGCTCTAGAATACATGGGGCTGAATGGAGCCAGTTGCCGAAAACGGGCCACATTTTCCCATTGAAACCTTTAGAACATTACCTATAACTTTTGAATGAGATGACGGTTAATTCTGAAACTTTGGCATCTCGTTCGGACCGCTAGCGTTACATTTGGGTGGAGAATTAGCGTTCGGCGTTGTGCAGTTTATTTTTGCAAAGAAAAAAAAAAAACATCACTGTAATTTGTTTTTTCTGGGAGAGAGGGGGGGGGGGGCACACGCTGGACAGTCACCATCATATTTAATTAGAGTAACTTCTAACCCTAACCTTCAAATATTACGCTTTTTTTTTACTTTTTTTTTAAAATTCATTTAGCATGCGTATGTACCAGTGTCGAGTTGTTTGTTTTTACCATGTAACATTACACTTACGTTATATTTTCGGTGAGCATGAAATTGCCTGAGCGTTATTATGATTTAGTTATTTTTACGCATTAAACTTTACTTCCTTGCTCCAGTTAAGTGTGGCTGTACAATGCATGTTTTCAATAGATACTATCGATGGAAACTAATACGTACCTAACCAATCAAGTAGTTAGCAATTAAAACAAATTAGGTTCATTTCTCACACCGCCCAGCATCGCATTCCATCTAAGATTATTATTATTATTTCTTTTTTTGTAAATTGAAACGGAGTTTTATAACTGAGTTCGTCGTTATCCTCCGTGAGAGTGTTCTTTTAAAATAAATTCATACTTCCGTTCTAATCACAGAGATATCACATGTTGGCGTTAACATGAGTATTCTTTTTTATCACAGCAAGAACAACAGGCTTATAATACTATCGAGAAGAGAACAATATATTTCTCACCGTTTAGCTCGTACTGCCTTGCAAACGATAGCTCAGAACTCCGAGCGTAGCTAACCGATTTGAACGCCGAATTCTTCCCTAGCCTTTTATACTTTGTCCCCCAAAACAAATATTTCTATTGTTATCATGGAAAGGCTGAATACCGTCGTTAACACGAGTATTTTTATTTTATCACGGAAGGCAGCCTTAGGGTACCATTAATGTGATAAAAACATATTTGCCCGCGTTTATCTATATACTGCCGTATCAACGACAGTCTAGAACTCTTGGGGTCCGGATTGAGTTAAAGGGAAACTGAAGCGGTTTTGTATTTGAGAAAAAAGACTTCAATGGCCTTCATTCTACCTCCAGGATCAGGAATAGCGAGATTATTTTTCAATTTGGTGCACAGAGGCTTCAGAAATTAATTTTTAAAGTACCGCCGAAGCCCCTCCTTCTCGGGGCGTGACGTCACACTAGGAGTTTTCGGAATCTCTGCTCTCGCGCATCTTCAGCGCTTGTCAAAGCTATGCACGCGCACTCTTGCTATTTTAAAATGGTAGAAAGAGACGTCGCGACTGCCGTCAGTGCGGCAAAATATACCTGGCAAGCTTGTCATTGCACGCGCTGCCCACACGAGCGACACGCGCTTGGCGGCCCAAAGATCCTAGTATGATGTCACGACTGGTCGGAGGTTTTTCGCGTTTTCTCGCTTTTAGTTGCATCTTCGGGGAAAACGAATGTGATATTCAAATTCACGGAATAAAAATACGCCAGAATTCACCTCTAACTCGTTTTTTTCAAGAAGTGCTTCAGCTTCCCTTTAATCAGCTTATCATTAGTGATTTTTATTGTTTATTTTTAGTGGTTAGATGTCATACCGCGGCTATTATTTAATAAATAAAAGCTATAATAGGATAAAAATATTGGACAATTTTGTTCAAGGACCGCGACGCGGGCTGTGTCCCTCGTTCTGACACATATTAATGCACAGTTCGCCATTTTTCGTCCTAAATAAGATACCATATTTTTTATTTCTTTATTACTATAGTGCGCGGACTATAAATCTTTAAAAATTGAAATTTCACTTGGTGCGGACCTATATACATATGCGGACTACACAATGATTTCTTCTTTTTATACATCATACATTATGGAGAGACGCGGCTGATTCTGTAAATGACAGAGTATGTTAACGATGATTTATGTTTGATGCAAGCTTTTTTGGGGGCTAATAAGGCAGGCATTTGTCAAGGTGCGGTGTGAATGAGAATGGGTTACCTGTGGACTAGGCATGCCAGAGGCGAACTCACTAAGGAAACAATTTTCTCTTTCATCCAAAATTTACCCCTGCGGACTATATACACTGGGAGCGCACTGTAGTCCGGAAAATACTCTATACGCGCGTCCACAATTAACTGTTTTTCGAGCCCCGAAGATGACTGCAATACCAAACTGCAACGCCTTATTTCAACGGCTGTGTGTTGGCTAACAATGTGTGTTGGCTAACAGAAGAGACGCCTACTTCGCCATGTGCTTCGCAAGTGTACTCGACAGCTTAACCTTCCTTCCGTCATTGCGTCGATCTCTTTGTTTGTGTCTAATTGTTAAAAATATTCGTTCGTTTTTTGTTCTTTTCTTTTTTGTGCGGCGCGGTTAGGCGAAGTCCAGGTAATGTCAGCACCTGTTCCGCATTAGGTCCACTCCCGTCGGGGGCAGGTTTTCCCCGTAGGCAGCCAGCCAGAGTACGGAGCAGCGCGACCAGAAAGGGGGTATTTCCGTCGAAATTCTGTGGTGTAACATCCGGAACGCGTTGAAGCAAGCAGCGAGCTTGTTTGTCCGCCTTCCTCATACGTCGGGTACCTCGTGTTTTTACTCCTTTGCAACATTCTAATGAGTGTCAACGTGTTCTATTTACTAAGATTGCGGAGCGCTCAAGTAACAGAGATCCAAGGATACGTTCCTTACTCGACGTTATTGCGCGGTGATTTCGGGTGGCGGAGAGGAGATCACCAGAGAAAAGCTCGCCGCAAAGCTGTCGCATGAGGAGGAAAGCCCGCCTACGAATATGTCAACCGAGAGTTCACTCAACAGAAATACGTATACTCAACTGAAGTACGTTTGGACACTATACGTGCATGTGATTATTCTGTTTTTCCCTAACTAAAAATATCGTTTCCATGTATATCTCATACGCGGTATGGGAAACATGAAAAACGTAAACAACATTATGTACAACGATAGCTAAAATACATCCGGGGGAATATATAACCACTGGAGTAGGCTGCAGCTTGATAAGTTCTTTAAATTTAAATTACGAATTTACTTTCATGTAGCAGCCGCACAAGGTGCACTTTCAATTCTAAGATACCTCTGTCCCGGCTATGTCGGAAATAAATGTGACAACGGTTAACATATAAACGGCCAATGTGAAATTAAGCGGAATGATCGAGGGCTGCAGCAGAGCGCCCTGCTCTGAAATGAGCACCGCCTGCGTAGTTGCAGCATTGGTTGAACCAGTGCTCTAAAATAATCACGACCAGCTTGCATAAAAGCTCACTTAGAGGTAAGCTTTCTCCGGGTCATTCAGAAGACTAGTTAGTTTTCTACGGACCCACCGAAAATTGGGTGAGCTTTCGTGATCTCTGTCGTCGACGTTTTACCCTCGGCAGCGTTCTGTCTATTCAGCAAACGTTGGCTACGAGGATTTTTTTTCTACCACCGGTGTACTAGGTTAATAACTAAGTCATGAAAAATGATTCAATAATGCATAAATTATGTACCATCGGGTTCAAATGAAATGCGAACAGTGACGAAACTTCGAACCCATTACCGGCGCAGATTTCAATCTTAGGTTCCAATCAAAGGTTGTGCTTGGAAAGGTTCAAACACATCGGAGTAGGACGCACAACCTCGCAGCGCACTACTCCAATGTGTTTGAATCTCCCCAAGCGCAACCCGAGTTTGGAAGCTGCGCCGGTAGTAGGCTTACTTTCATAACATGACCTGGCACATGTTATTAGATTACAGCCTGGGTCCTAGGTCGTCCCGTGGCTCGCGTTCAACAAAAACCACAGACGTGCAATGTGTATGAGGAGACGATAATAGAGAGTTTGTCGTAGATCGTTTTCGTTGTCGTGCAACGCTCTCCGCAACCCGTTACGACATCCGGAGCTCTACAGCCAAGGCCATCGGCGCACAGGCGCAGTAGCGGCTTCTTCGTTGCGGAGGCCTTAGCGGAGGAGGAAACACGGTCTACGAAAACTCTCTAATAAACCCCGGAGAAGTGGAACGAGGGGGGGAAAGGGTACAAATCTCCAAACACAGCTAGGTGTCTGGTGCGCGACCGCGTGAACTTTCGGAGAGGTCGAGCAGACGTTCATGATGGCCGGGACATCGAAAGGGATGAGGATCCCACATCCCACATCGAAGAAGCTCCGTGCCACATCGAAGAAGGTTTGTGGTGACTGACGGTCTTGCGTAATTCCTGATGGAATGGCTAAACACGGTTATCTTTTTTTTTTTTTTTAAGGAAGGCATCCAAAAGTTGGTGACCATAATTATTCCTGTCTAAGGTGAGAGAACTTGGAGACCTAATAAGGTCAGCTTTTATTTATACAGCGTGAAGGTCAAAACGGACACTTGCGCAAACGGATGATTCAACTGTCATGAGTCATGGCTGTTGTTAACCTGCTACGTAGAGTTGCTATCACAGTCAAGGCCACTTCCATTAGGGGTCCAACACAAAAGGATCTACCATAAACACACATCCCAGAACATATGCTATTCACAATTCCACTGCTTAACAACAATTACAGTCTACACGTGGAAAATTTGCTGAACGAACCAGTAAACGTTCCAATACCCTCGACCGTACATTGTTCAGAAAAAAAAAAAAGGATACGTAAAGAGCTAATTTCTTCTATCAAAAATGAAAGACAGAGAATGACAAAGTTTAAAACACAAGGCCTTGCTACTATAATCCGTTCACTCTTAAACTGCGACTAAAACTCCTCCCACGCTTAAGCTGAGACTGAAGGCGGAGCCCGCCTTCTGTGCGAGCTCGCTGGCTTCCGCAGTGCTTTGGTTTCGCGTGCCCGTGGGTTCATGCACACTTGTGTTAGCAAAAGCAGAAAGCTCGCGCTGAAGGCGGAGCTTCTGGTCTCAGCTTAAAGGCGGACGGAGTACAGGTCGCAAATTGAGATTCGAACTAAAAACTAGAAAGTTTAGCAAAGATCTAGAGAGATGTTGAAGTGTGTAGTGGATTTGCCAGCTCACACAGTCCCTCTGAAGCAAGTTTTTGCATTTATTTTTTTATTTATTTAATTACGAAATACTATACAGACACCCTTGCATTAGAGAGTTTTAGCAGTCCGTTCCGATACCATTGATAACGATAACCGATAACGATACGATGCATGCGCAAAGGCGGCGGCGGAGTATCGGGTCTTGTCATCGGAGTAATCGGAACGAACTACTAAAACTATATTATCTGTATGTTTTTGAAGTTAGGACGGCAATGACAATCCGGTCGTCAATCGCATGCAGAGACAAAGCATGCTCTCGAGTTATTTCATTGATACACCGTAGAGTTTTTGCTTATCATTATTTATTTAGCTAAGTGCGATAAAGTCATTCGAGGACGTCTGGATGGAAAGCGTGGGGGGCATAAAGCGTTTAGGTACGTCGACAAGTATTTAGTGATTTTGAACACGTCTGGGGCAGGTCTTTTAACGGTGTTGGAAAAGATCGTGCTTTTTTAAAAAAAAGTTTTTGCGGTTTGAATTTTAAGGTATGAACGGCAGGATGACTTGTATGTACCTGCAATTTTCAAATATATGTCTACAATTCACAAAAGATAACGTTTGCTTCTCCTGCAGTTCGGGTTCCAAAAAGGGACTAAAAAATTGGTACTTGCCATAAATCATTTTCGTTGTATTCTTTCTGCTCACGCATAGGTGCGCCGATAGTTTTCTCATAGCGTTTAAAACATCATCGGATGTTCTAAATGTTTGAACGTAGGGAGAATAAAAAAAAAAAAAACAACAACACTTAGTGATCAATAAATGCGTCCCGTTATATATTAAATAATGAAACGGGAAATATTCCACAATCTACATACTTTTTTTTTGTGTGTGTGTTTTTAACCACTTGCGAAGTTGCACAATGGGGTTATTTTTATTTAGTAACTACGTCATTGGAACGTTGACGCACATTGCACACCCTACGATACTTTGAATTGTTCTTTTTTACTAACATTTGTCGCCTGGTTTTACACACCTGCTTTCGAACATAAGCTGGGCCTGATATATTGCAAAGTTAAACATCGCGCACTAAAAAAAAAAAAAAAAAAAAAAGAAAACATGAAATAATGTAATGAAATTTTTATAGCGTTAATACTAGAGAGTTTTAGTAGACCGTTTCATTTTTCCGCTCCGCTCTGAGGATGCCAGACTGCGCATGCGCGGCCTGCTTGGCAGAATGGAAAGCGGAGGTCCAAAAACGCGTTTTGAGTAGACCGCTTTTCTTCAGCGTAAGAGCGTTTCGAGAGCGTTAGAAAAATTCGCTTGCGTAGCCCCACAAGTGGACGTTTATAGTACTAGTAAGACAAAAACTAAACGTTAACACCAAGAAAATGAAAGGGAGCGTGTTTGTAATGGTAGTAAAAACGAAGGCGAGAATAATAAACATAAAAGAGTAGGCACACACCCGAAGCATCTTAAGCTATAAAATATAAATATAATCGTTCCACCTTGTGTGCGAGTGAAGCCGAAGGTATAACCAAATACTTTACTAGGGGGAATACATTCCACTACGTCATTTGCATTAGACAGAACGCCTACAGCGCCGAATCCAGCCCTGACGGAGTGGAGGTCCGCGCCAGTCCACGCGCATGTGCACGTGTATGTTCGCGGCGGCCGCGGCGGTGTCGTCTCCGATTCCACCTATACTCTGTTTCATACTTAGCGTGCAACGCTGTCAAAGCTACTGGCGCGAGCGCGTGGCTTCATCTATGGTTTTGTTTGCGCGAGAACGCGTGCAAATGATCAACGAGATCAAGCCCCACGCTCGCGCCAGTAGCTTTGACAGCGTTGCACGCTAAGTATGAAACATAGTATAAAGCCCCTTCATGTTTCAAAAGTAGCGCAAGGTGCGTCGATGCACGAGGCACGCGCAACGTGCAACCCTTGGGAAGATTATGGCGGCACAGCGTCGATGCACGTGCCGCGACCACTATAGGGAGTATTCACTGGCGGCCATAGCTGTGTGCTCGGCTGCGGAGCGCGTGCTGACGGCGAGCTTCCACAGTTCTTTCGCCACGTGCATTCCGCACCACCAAGATTGCCGGTCTTGGCAGCCTATTAATGCGAGCTCGTTCTGAGCATGCGCTCTAAACAGTGACCTCAAATATGGCGACCAGTGAATACCTCCTATAGGGAGTATTCACTGGCGGCCATAGCTGTGTGCTCGGTTGCAGAGCGCGTGCTGAAAGCGAGCTTCCACAGTTCTTTCGCCACGTGCATTCCGCACCACCAAGATTGCCGGTCGTGGCAGCCTATTAATGCGAGCTCGTTCTGAGCATGCGCTCTAAACAATGACCTCAAATATGGCGGCCAGTGAATACCTCCTATACTACAGTGAACTAGAATACTTGGGTAGTGTTGGGACCGGAGGGGCTCGCCTGAAGCGCGTGGTATTGATCGCGACAGGTGTCGACACCGGCGTGTTATCCAGAAGGCGTACGCATGCGCGGCTGCACGCATGCACATAGGATTTCTGACACAGCTACGACCTGCCAGCGTTCGTACCGCGGCGTCAATTAAGCTGCGGCACGATCGTTAGCAACATGATGCTACAATGTATTGGACGGTACAAGCTAGATTACCCTCCCTTTACATAAAAACAATTGCGACTTTAAAGAAGCGGATTGCAAGTTGCTTCTGCGTAGAATTAGCTGCGATTTTCGGTTTGTTGGATGGTGAGCATTTTAAATGAAATGCCCATTTCCTTGGTCGCAAAGGCAGAACATTAGATATTTCTAGGGGTGTGCGAATCGTGGTTTTTGAAACCGAATCGAATACGAATCGAATAATTGTGGCACCGAATCGAATACGAATATGAATCGAATAATTTTCGAATAGTATGTAGAGAGCTACTAAAGAAGAGCAAAGAGAATATAAAATTATTTTTATTGTTCCAGAATGTTTCTTAAAATTATTGTGAAATCGCGACTAGACGATAATGACTGGAGTTCCATGATATATAAATAAATGGAGACAAAAGCTATTAAAATGTTAGAATGCTCAACTTAATATCACGGCTCACGCGGATGCTGAACATAAAATCACAGTTCGCTTGAGCCCGGTACATCCTGAAAGGGGCGGTGCAACAATTTGCGGACTTTGGCTAATTAATTGCGGGAATTGATCCCGGCCACATATAAAACGAAAGACCGAAAACTATTCTTTCATGCTTGCCCTAGTTTTCATTAAAAAAAATGAAAGAAATTGATATCTCTGACACCCCTCAACTCAACATTGAAGCAGCACCTGCTTCGCCTGTGACGTCACTCGGAGTGGCGTTGGTTTCCGGTTGGGTTCTTCTGGCTTCCGTTTCCCCAGCCCATGCAGCCCATGCAGCGTGCTCGCGATGGTACCTTTGGCAGGCGTTTAGTCGTTCAGTGCTCGTGAAGTAAGCACGAGCGATTGCAAGCCTGTCAAAGATACCCTCGCGTGCATGATGCTCGTGTTTGAGCATAGCCTTCCTTATTCTACAAAGCCTCTCAAATCGCGAAAGACCCTGGTTTGAGGCTTGTCGTTGTCTTTTGTTTCTGTATGTCGCTCTAGTGGGACACGGGCATTACGATACCACGATACTACGCACCACGACCAAGAGACTCCGTCGAAGGACGGAAAGACAAAACCTCCGGGTTGCTCGTTTAGCCGCCGTAGGCGCCTCGGGCGTCGACGGCTGACGGCGACGGCAAGTTTTGTTGACTTGCGGTAGATGGCGCCACAAATAATTTATACCCTTTTATCGCCAATATAAGGCTTTTGACGCATTTCTGCATGCCTAAACAACAAGATTTTTTAAACTTAACCTTAAATCGAGCTTACAATTGCCCAACACTATCACTTACAAAAACCACTCCGAATGACGTCACACAAAAGATTCCATTTGCGGCCACCATGTGGCCGCAGGTTGGGAAAAAAAGGGTTTTTTATTTTGCGATTACGCAGCGAAATATAGATATTTCGGGGTATGGTGGCACGTTTTCTATTACTTATGCCGAAGTTAACAATAAAAAAAATACAAGCTGCACATTCGTTCAGTGTTAAAATCATTGCACCGCCCCTTGAAGCATCGTACTTAGTAGGAACTCTACATTCTTTTTTTATTCCTTTTTGTAGCTGACATCTTTGAATCGAGGATGAAAGAAGGTGGCAAAGGCGTGATGTGCCTGTGTGCTAACGTCCCCTTGTTTTCACTGATCTGAGAAGTTTCTGGGAAGACGCATTGTCTTGTTTTACTTTCGCCATCAAAAAGCAACATCTTCATACACTCAAAGAGTGGAACAACCATAGAGAGTGTTGGGAAAGACTCGACACAAGCAGCTGTTGTGGCTTCTTCAATTGGTTGCATTGGAGCGGCCGAAAATCTTCCACACCCTACTGCACTTTGTCTTTGAACAACTTCCCGCTTCTACCATTCTACTCCGCTCATACAGAGGTCCGGTACCGTTGCAACCAGTTCTGGTTGCACGGTACCACCGATCTCTCCACGGTACGCTTTCCGAAAGCGTGCGCGAGCAGTCTCGTGCGAAAGCGATCCCTAAAGGCTGAACCGCATGTAAGCGATTTAGCGAGCGACGATACGAGCGACAGCGACGAGAGTCAGCTGCGAGCGACGGAGATTTTTCACTGCCGCTCGACGCGTCGCTCTGTGTTTGTATTTCTGGAAAACGTCCTGATCGCCTTGGTCGCTTGCTCACGCTACTTTCATGCGGCTCGCCTCATCGCGCGACTGACAGAGCGACAGCGAAGCGGGTCGACGTCGCCTGTCTCGTCTCTCGGCAAATCGCTTAGTGGTCCCTAATGGAGGCAACAACTGCTGCTGCCGATGATGATAATCATTGTCTAGGAGAAGAGGGTATGTATTGTCACAACGCGCCGGCAGGCGTGCTGGCGCGTTGTGGGAGGCCTGTGAAGATAATCTCGCGGCGCGACACCGTAACTAGGCACCATACCGTAACGACTATTCGAAAATTATTCGAAAAATATTCGAAACTTTTGAAAATTATTATTCGATTCGATTAACGAATCGAATAGAGTAATATTCGATTCGTTATTCGAAAATGGCGAATATTCGCACACCCCTAGATATTTCAAAGGAATATCTAAAACTCGGAAACAGTTTTTTTTTTGTTGTTGTTTTTCCTATCTTATTTTATAACGGAACGAAACGGCACATACTAAAAGTCCGAGATTGTTTTAGTATGTTTTTAATACCCCAGGTTAACTTCTCTGTGTTCTTCTCTGCCCGTCTTCTTTTTCTTGACCTTAATCAGCTCGCTTCACTTGTCACTCATTCTTGTGTTCATTTATGCGACGAACCACCCAAGCGACGGTCGCAAAAAGGTGAGAATCT
The DNA here is from genome assembly GCA_013358835.2 of Ixodes persulcatus. NCBI lineage: Eukaryota > Metazoa > Arthropoda > Arachnida > Ixodida > Ixodidae > Ixodes > Ixodes persulcatus. The sequence continues at coordinate 209,539 of JABSTQ010011506.1, forward strand.
CATTTTTTCATGGCTGCCACGACCATTCGAGGACCACTCGACGTTCACTTGTAAGAAATGCCGTGACAATTTTTATCGCGCGTTTTAAAATTGAACTTCAATTGTAAGCAGTGAGAGAGTGCAGGCGAGCTGGTAATTAATCGACATCTTGTAAACCCTGAGATGGGGAACGATAAAAAAACGGACGAACACTTGTTGTGTTCGTCCGTTTTTTTATCGTTCCCCACCTAAGGGTTTACAAGATGTTGAACTTCAGTCCAAAAACTGAGACAACGTGGGCTGAACAAGTAATGCTTTTTAAGATTCAAAGAAAACAAGCAACTATTTCAGATCATTTTGAGCAGAAAACATGAGCACACGTAGATCAGACAAGGAAAAAGTTTTAATAGTTTACAGCACGACATTGAAATAATGGTCACAATGTGCAGCGCATACATGGTTACAATATGAGGCGCATTATCCTCTTGAGAGTAAACCATCTGAAACCTACATGCTCATAAGAATACATTTAACCGACAGCTGCTTTCTGACAACCAGGTAAGTCTCGCCTGAGCTGGGTATTCGAAGGGAAAGACCCATGGTTCCACAGGGGGCGTATCTGGTTCACGCAGACATGCAGGGCGTTTTTGTTTTATCCTTTACTGAACTTTACATATTTTACAAGAAAAGGATGTGGCAGATATGTGGATGCCGTCTTTCGTTATATCTGTAGGGCTCGGTGGACAATAAATGGGTGAATAACCGCTGCAATGTTTTATAATTAACCAAAATCTGTTTGTTAACTTGTTTATTAACGGCTTAATTGGTCATGGTGCAATTGCAGTTTTAAAAGGAGTCATTATTAAAGGGGAACAGAATTCCGACAATTCGCGAAAAGGCAACGAGGTTCTCGAAATTTATCGTAAAAGTTTGCCTTTCTTCGCTTGATTCAGAAACCGCGTTATGAAAATAACACGGAGAATAGTGACTTAGTCGTCTTGATGTGTGGCGCCGGCAAGTCCGCCGAAGACACGCTGTCGAGTTAGTGACGAGGGGACAGAAACAACTGTGTCATTCTTCTACGCATGAATATCAGCACAACCTCATTCGCGCTTTCAGATCGCGGTTTTTTAATTAAGCGAAGAAAGGCAAAATTTTAGTGATGAATATCTCAGGACAGAACGAGCGGGTTGGTAGAGATAACTAAGCTTGAGGAAGAAAACGAGAAGGGACGGACAAACAACAAAAACGAGTGCCTTGTTGCTTTCGCTCAAAGCTCGTTGTCTGGTCGCGAACTTTCTAAATTGAGTTGGCCTTTAATAATTGCTCCCTTTAAAGCTGCAATTGAAACATGGCCCATTAAACCGTTCATTAACCCTTTGCCTACCGCAAAAATTAAAACAAAAAATTGAAAATACCGATTTTTTTATGTGCCCTATACTCTGTTTCACCTTGTGTTGTACCGCAGGAAAGGCTACAAGCGCGAGCTCCTTGCTCTAGGGCACATCTCGGCGGCACAAGCTCTCGTGCACCAAGGGCAGCTGCCAACGCTATGAGCTCGCGCTTCTAGCCTTCGCTGCGGTACAACATAAGGTGAAACGGAGTGTATAAAATCGCAGGACCAACACGTGCACCGCTCAAAATAAAAAAAAAAAAAGCGGGGCTGCGCGATTTTTTTTCGGATAACTCGACTACAGCGCCGCCACGAACTGTCAATACACGCGCCCTCACGAGCTCCCGTTGCCGAGCCGCTCCGGTCCCAACACTACCCAAGTATTCTAGTACACTGTAACTATTGGGGAGGAGATCGAACAGTCACGCCTCTAGCGGTGCGCTTCAGCTGTGGGGACAACAAACCGTATTTTCTTGTTTGTTTTTGATCCGAGAAATCGAAGATGACGATTCAAAGGCCACTCCTCGTGCGTCCAAAGCACTGGTCAGAGCGAAGCGCTCGTGCCCAGACCGTGCTTGGCCAGGTTCAATTTCTTTGTTATGCTGTGTTGGTAAACACCGGGCTGTGGGGACAACAAGCTCGATAAAGCGCCCCCTATAGTTCGATCTCCTGCCCAATACTTCGTCTCACATTAGTACGGACTATTGTTAGCCGCGCGTGCTAAAAGCGCGAGCTAATTGCTTTGAATGAAGCCTCGGCGGCTGCACGAGTGCTCGTGCAGCGAGTGCTCTCGTCAAGGCAGTCAAGGCTCGCCGCTCGCGCTAACACAGCCTTCGCGGTTAGTCTATGCTAAGGTGAGACGAAGTATAGAAGTGGCGCGCGGCACGTGTCTCGAGCATTTCCACAACAATAAATTTGCTATGTAGAACAACCATCCTCATCATTATCATTTACCGCCGAGACCTCCCCGACGATGGACCCGTTGCTCTCGGGCAGGGGGCGCGAGCGCGTCCGCACGACGCGACCATGTTATGCTGGCAGCACTATCCAGGCGGCGCTGTAACGTTCGATTTTGCACGTGCCACGTTCGAATGCAAGCGTCTGTCAGCATCTGTAGACGCGCGATAACAAAATGTCTAAAAAAGAAAAACTAAAATAAAAAAAGAATTATGCAGCTCGCGGCCTCAGCGTTCCATTAAACATTCCTTTCAGCTTTATTATTTTATTGCTTTCTTTCATAGCTTCCGTGAGCTCGTATGTTTCACTTTACGTGATAGCGAAGCCGAAGCTTGCAAAAGCACGTTCGTCTGAACGACGCTTGCACTGCACGAGCGCGCGTGCTTGGCAGGGACACTGAAAGCTCGGAGCTCGCTCTTGTAGCCTCTGCTACGCTGGCACTTATAATGGAACGGAGTATAAAAAAACTGTAGTGGGGAAGCGTATAGACGCACGTTCGAAACGCGAGCCAAACATTCTATTTTTCTCGCCTGGAGCGCTGCTCAAAACTTGAGAGCTACGGGCCTATAGATGGCTCTCGCCAAGCCCAGAGAACTTGTCCGCGCCGAGGCCATTGTATTTGAGAGGAGTGGAATGTATTCCCCCTAGTAAAGTATTTGATGTTGCTCTAAACGGCACTTGCACTGCACGAGCGCGCGTGCTGGTCAATGACGCTGAAAGGGCGGCACTCGCTCTTGTAGCTTCTGCTCCACTCGAATTAAAACTGAAACAGATTAACGTATTCGAAGTAGAAAAATGAAAGAAAAGGACGAAGTTTGCGCATTCCGAGTACACCCTTTGTCGAAGTACGAGTACAGTGTTGCTCAAGGCTAGCAAGGCACCTGCACGATGAATCCCCGCGGTTCTCACGGAACAAGACTTCTACTAACGATATTAAGCTGGCGAGACATCGAATCAATGATTTGTATCCCTCATGCCATGAATCGCCGAAGCTTCCTTTCCGAACGCGGTTTGCTGGATATTGCCAACGTAGAAGAGAAACCCTTTACGCCCGAGTCCCACTAGAGCGACAAACAGAAAGAGCCGACATCGACAAGCCTCAAGCACGTGCAGCATTCACGCGAGGGTATCTTTGGCAGGCTTGCACTCCCCCGTGCTTGCCTCTCGAGCACCGAGAGACTGCTAAGCCTGCCAAGGTGTGCATGCTGCACGTGCTTAAGGCTTGTCGGTGTCGGCTGTTCTGTTGGTCTCTCTGGTGGGGCTCGGGCATTATACTCCGTCTCACCTTAGCATGGACTAACCGCGAATGCTGTGCTAGCGCGAGCGGCTGGCCTTGACTGCCTTGACTGGAGCACTCGCTGCACGAGCGCTCGTTCTGCCGCCGAGGCTTCATCCGAAGCAACTAGCTCGCGCTTATAGACCTTTCCAATGTTTACAAAATCACAGTCCAGCGTGCGATCTTCACAGTCCAGCACGTGCGTGTTCGTCGCTTCGGAAAGCGAGCAAAGAACGCGCCATACGCACGAACACTCAAAATGGCACCGGCCACACGCTCTTTTTTAGAATGGTCTATAGCACGGACGGCTAACAATAGTCCATACTAAGGTGAGACGAAGTATAGACCTTTCCAAAAAAGAGCGTGTGGCCGGTGCCATTTTGAGTGTTCGTGCGTATGGCGCGTGCTTTGCTCGCTTTCCGAAGCGACGAACACGCACGTGCTGGGCTGTGAAGATCGCACGCTGGGCTGTGATTTTGTAAACATTGGAATGGTGTATTGGAGGCAATCCTGCTTAAAGAAGGACCTGGCTGCTCTGCAAGTGGGCCTCCAAATCCAAGCACCCGACAGATCGGCGCAGGGTGTTGCCAATCTGGCCAGACGCTTTGCATGAATCTTTGTCGACTGGCCTATCGCAACCGTCTGTTCGAACTTGGATGAGCGTTTGGACGAAACTTGTCGGTGTTCTCCAGTATTGTGAACCTTATCGTGGGTCTTATCAACGAGAGGTTCGACCACCTGCTCGCTGACATGAACAAACATAGGGGGTTGACCCTGGCGAAACTGGAGCTGTGCTCACAGGTGAGACCCTGCATGGTTTGTTTAAATTTCGTGTTTCTATTGTTTTTAGCACAGCTGCTCTGTCTAGTAAAAATTTACTCTTTTTGATACGCCAATAATTTACGTCTTTACTTTTCTTTCGGCATAAAAAAACAAGGTGTACATGGGCAGTGTCAGGACAAGTCACGACGATCGCGCTTGTAATCTGCGAGTTTTAGTAGGCCACTTTTATGAGCCCTCCGTGCTCTGCTTTACGCTCTGGAAGAAGCATCGCCCCACAGCGCATGCGTATTATATAGCCCGCTCTGAGTTGGAGCGTATAGTTAGCGGAGTGAGCGTGCGCTCGCTTCACAAGTTGCAGACCGGACTAACCTCAGCGTCCTTAGCGTGATCGCTTAGATCTCAAGATGGCTGCACTTACTCAATACGCGTCGATGTTTTTCACCTTGACCACAGCTTGAAAGAGGCCGAATCAAGAAGTAAAGCGTATGCCACACGCGTGAAAAGTAAACCATTCCATTTGAGATCTATGTAACACAAAAGAGCATAATCAAACGAAGTGAACGAGTATCACTTTGCAACCAATACTGTGTCGGTAAAGTCGTCGCGTTTTTGTGGGCCTTCTATGGCTATGCAATTAGATGTACGGGAGCGCGTGCTTGAACGCCGATTATACCTGTGCACGCGTCCTCCTGTCAAAAATGACACTGAAAGTTGACCACGAGCATTACCGGCGACATGTTTTAGTGGCGCCCTCCCATGGTTACCTTTCGTGACGTCATGACCTTGCGAACGACAAGTTCAATGGTGTTTGTAAGGAGCATGGTGGAAGCTTGAAATCATTGCGCTCTGAAACCAACGTTGTCAACACCGCCAAAATTTAAGTTCTTACATTCCTCTTATTTCCGTCGATGAGAAATCCTTTGCTGACGTCATAGTCAGCATTCGGCCGGAGCCAGAGTTGCGCGTTCACGCATGGCATGTAGATCCAGCTCCTCACGTGACTGAATTCGGCGAATAGCAGCGCCGCGCGTTCGAGGCGCGCGGCGGGCTCAAAAGCCTGGGAACGTACGCCGGGGCGCGTGCAACGTCTACTTTGCTGCACGACACTTGATACGGCTCCTCACGTGATCGGATCTCGGCGAATAGCGGCGAGGGCGGCACGCGGCATGTGGAATCAAACGCGCAACTCTGGCTCCCGTAGGGAGCCTATAGACGTTTCCACTGTTTACAAAAATCACAGTTCACACGTGTTAAATCACAGTCCATAACGCGCACGTTCGTCGCTTCGGAAAGCGAGCAAATCACGCGCCATACGCACGAACACTGAAAATGGAACCTGCCAAGTGTCCTTTTTTGGAAAGGTCTATAGACCTTTCCAAAAAAGGACACTTGGCAGGTTCCATTTTCAGTGTTCGTGCGTATGGCGCGTGATTTGCTCGCTTTCCGAAGCGACGAACGTGCGCGTTATGGACTGTGATTTAACACGTGTGGACTGTGATTTTTGTAAACAGTGTAAACGTCTATACAGGAACTCTAGTGGAAGGCAGACCACAGCGACGCTTTCGATCGCGCACGTCGCCGCACCAAAAAAAAAAAAAAAGACATTCCTCTCAACTTTATTTATTCATATTCGCTCGCAATTTCTGAATAGACCATATGCAGAGCCGTTTATACTGAGAGAGTTTGGCCAATGGGCGGAGCTTGTTGGCCGCTAGAACAAGCGGATTTCGCGGTAACACAATATGGCGTTACTTCTTTGTCTTGTTCATTCCTGAGAAATCGCGTAGAGTTCCTATGAGTCAGAGCCACAATATGGCGGACGGAAGTAGTCATCCCCCGGTTGTCAGACTACGCTGCTGTGGTTGTCAGGCTGTCAAAATCTCCTTAAGAACGCCAAACTCTCTCAGTATAAACGGCTCTGACCATATGCAAAAAGAAGCGCCATCTAGTGTATTCATGATCAATGATCAGATTTCCTCCATATTGGGGGGTTCCCGTACCGACGATTTTGTCCGAAAAACAATAGTCCCGGCAAAGTGTAAGTCGTAGAAGTAAAATATGATCACCTGCTGCAAGTCCAGTACGAACCCTTCACAGGACGACTTCGAGAAATACCGTTCATTAACCTGGATGGCCCAGTTCACTGCTTGAGTGACGAGTCTTGCGACCACGTTGCTGACAATTCCTTTTCCTGAATTTGGCGGCCGTCTTTCTTTTCTTCTTTGATCCGAAACTAACCAGCAACCCATTGAGTGTACAAATAAAGTGCCCTAATATTATGAAAACCGAGTTAAATGCAGATGCGCCTCGTCCACAACTGGAAAATGTGATAAACCCCCCCAATATGGCGGCTCCTAATGGCATGATGATGACAGCTGGCAAGGATTTCGCATATGGCCTATTGTTTAACTTTCCTCCGGAACTGTTCGCCTTGGATTTTCTTGGTAGATTTAGAAAATAAGAGAGACTTGAATGCAGCCTTTTTAAAAGTGCATGCCATGCTGCCCGTATTCTTTGAGGCCGCCTTATTTTGGCCAAGCGTCTAGGGAGCAAGAGAGCTGCGTCATTGTTTGACGCGGAATGCGAGTCTAAATGAATTAGACACGAATTCTGCGTCAATGCTGAATATGAACTCGGTTCTAGTCACAAGTCTCGCACTAAAAGCGATGCCCAAAATATGGCGGCCGAATGTGTTACCCGGCGGTGTTTTGAAAAGAGTTACCAAAAACGGTCGAAAGAATATTCCACGTCAAGTTTTTTGTCTGGTGAAAACCAGACAGGCATAAACAATGCAAAACTTAGCAAACACAACACTCACTTTCTAAGCAATAGCGGTATACTAGAACGCTTTTCAGAAGTTTCGTTTTGAATGCACAGTTTGACGGCTTCAGAGCTTAGCGAAATAAAGAAACAACTATTTTCTTTTTTTGTTAATTTACGATACACATCTTTTTACAACCCTACCATGGAAATACTCTTTATCTTATATGAGTAACAAGTCCCATATCACATGTTTTGGCAGTGTTTAAATACTGCCGTGTTGTAAGAGTGCCGTTTTCTTCTTTTTATTAGGCCGTCAAAGACAAGGAAGCACCCCTGGACAACTGTTGGGGTTTTGTTGACCGCACAGCACGCCCATATGCCGTCCATCAAAGAATCAGAAGCCATACGGTTCTGGTCACATAGGGTGCTCTTCGTGAAGCACCAGGCAGTGATGTGCGCAGACGGCACAATTTGTCAGCTGGACGAATGCTACGAAGACCGTGGGCATGTTTCTTTCTTTTTTTTTTTAATATTAGAATCCGTAAACTGATCACAGCGAATCATATCCAAGCTTTTGTACTGAGCGAAATACTTGTCCAACTAGGCTGAAAGGCATCTAGAAATATTTTAATAAAAACACATTTACTAACGACTCCCATTTTTCTTCTCAGATGTGCGTGTGAATATTGCATCTAATCAAATTACAGTGTTTTTTGTTGACTTCAGCATTGTAAAAGTAGCCTGTGTTTCGGGGCCTTCTATTGCAAGAAAACACCGTAGCACAGGTGAGGCTGAAACAAGGCAGGAGCTTAAGCCGAAAAACGCAATTTCAAAAACACACAAAAGAAATAAAAAGAAGGTAGCCAAGCAAAATGGTTTCATCTTATCCCCCAAGGCAGATACATACACAGCGCTTTACTGTTAATACGAACACGAGAAAATCGCTTTTATTTGCAGTTTATTTCTTTGACAGCTATTGAGAGCGCTGAAAGTTTGTCGCTCAGATTAGTGCCCCAAACGAGTGCTTTATTCCACACCAATAGGTTGATGTCAGCCCCTCGTATTTAAAGTAAAAAATAAAAACAGGATATTCATTGTTCACGGTAACAATGTCGCGCAGTGTACAGAAACACCAAGGTACCCTATCACAAACCGAAGCATACGAAGAAGAAAAAACTCATTTTATTGGGAAAACAAAAAAGGTAGAGATATAAATGGAGCACTCACTTTCGCTAATTTGCACTGTCTTGCTGTCTAAAGCAACCTAACAAAATATCTGTCCGTTTGCCGACTGCTTGAGTCTTTAGTCTTTATTTTTTTTGGCTCCGGAGAGACGTGGCACCGCGGGAAGGCAGCAGCCCGTACCATGGAGGCCCGCGGTGCCGCGTCTAGGGAACATGATAATGTGATGAGTATGTATATGCAAGATGACGACGACATGGGTTGTTGCAATTGGGGAGGATGGCAGTCCGATTCGGAGAATTCCAGATTTCGTGGAGGCGGGTTGGGCGGGTGAGCAGCGAGCCATGGAGATCTGGCACGCCGTTCGATCGGTGCATGAAGGAGCCCCAGGAACATGATGGCGCTGTTGCTCACTTGGGTCCTTGGGTCCACTGGGGTCAAAGAATCAGGCTCCAAGGAAGTAGCCCAGCCAAAGTAGAAGCTGCCGCTTCCGAGGAACCGAGGCCCAGGGGCTCAGATTGAGGCACCGCCGTCGCCCGGTGTGTCATCCTCTCAACGTCGTCGTCGTCATCTCGCATAGAAAAATCGGGCCCGCTGGCTTAGACAAGGCAGCACCTGTCCGTGAAAGGATTGGCCGTGAAAGGATTGCAGCCAGCGAATTCCCGGAGCAGCCAGAGGTTCTCGACCACCGTGAAACGTTTTCTTGAGGACGCCGTTTCAAACAAAGTCTGCGCAGCCATCTTAGTCCAGCGAGGTTCATAACGGTCAAACGCGCTCCCAAGCATGCTTTCAAGTGGCGAGCATCCATTTCGAATTCCTTTCCAGAAAAAACACCATGTACTGAAGCTTTACTGAGAGTGGAACGCGCTTCCTAAAATGGCGAGGAAAGCGGAGCTGACGCTTCACGCTCAAATCCCAGAGCGGGTCGCACATGCGCGATGGCGACTCCGCTTTCCATAGAGCGGAGCGAGAAAGCGAAAACGGTTTACTAAAACTCTCTACTATTTCATACCATTCTCTACGACCCAAGGAACAAAGGCGATATCTGTTATTCTTCGTTGAAAAAACAAAATGCTCGCGCGTTTTCCCACAGGAATGCACAGGAGCACCGCAAAAGTAGACTGATTACTGTCTGCTTCAGTTTGAAACCGGAAGTTTCGTAGACGCTATAGCGAGATCTGAGCCTCAAGCGTACATTATTATAACTCTATGGTTGTTGCAATCGTACCCCCGACTTGGCGAAAGCCAAAAGGGGCATGCATTTGTAAGGATAAACACAAGCATAAATACGCTCGTGCGCTTAAGACATCCCGTTGACACCTGGCAAATTGTACATATCGGCCAAACTGCACTGTGTATAAATAAAAGAACTCAAGAGCACACTATGCCTTTGCAATCAACGTCTGGGGGCCACATCTACCACTGCAGGGGATTGTAGTTTTGCTATTCATAAGTACAACTCCGCACGCATCATAATCCACCAAGAATTAACAAAACAACAGCCTGACGCAGAAACGGCAGCTGGTTATCCACCTTTTCCGATACAAAATAAAAAAAATTCAACCGTAAACAAGAATCGCAGTTACATAGACTGAGAACGGGTTGTTCAAACACCAACGTCCGTTTGCACCTCCTCAGACGGTCAAACACAAAAAATTGCAGCTCATGCAATGAACCCGAAGACATTGACCACATATTTTGGACCTGCCCAGCGCATGAAAATCAGAGAAAGACGCTACTAGAAACCTTCGGAAAACTTCACATCAACGCCAGCACAACACAAGAACTCCTATTCCCGAGAGGAACACGGGCCAAGCGGTCCGCTGCACTCCAGGCGGTGCTTGACTTCGTGGATGAGGCTGGACTCTCTTCTCGACTTTGAAAAATAACAGCCTGATCAGCGCAAATCACGACATCGAGAACCCGCCCTGACTATATTATGCGCCCTGCCTAAGGGCCAATGTACAGTTTTTTTTTTTTCTAACCTTTTCTACCTATATCTTTTCCCCTCTCCCTCTCCCTGTAGGACGAAAAAGCTGACCCCGCTTACGGGAGACTAACCTTTCGTTCTACGCGTTTCCATTTCCTTCCTTTTCACTATATTTATTTTTTTTATTACAAAATAAACAACAAAAAACGAAAACGTACTGGTACATATCACTGTGAGGGATAGCGACCGAATTGCAAGGGAATTCCCAAAGATCTGGGATATCAACACAGAGGTCAGAGGCTAGTAAATTTGACAAAAAAAAGCACAAATAGCGGCGACAATCAAAACTCTATTAATAAAAAAAAAAAAGAAAGCTCATGAACAAGCTGTGAATTACGATTAGCGTGGAGCTTTCTGGGTGTTTTTGTGTTTTTTCTTTTCTTGAGTTGTTTTTGGCCGTGGTGGTTGTTTCGGCCGTTTAATTTTTTATAAATGCTCAGTTGTCACTCGGCACTTGAACCATTCATTCTTCTACAACTTGGTCCTAGTTCAAACCCAAATTCCATTTGTTTTACTTGGATGGAGAGGGGAGTTTTAGGGAAAGGGCAACTCGGATATTGCGCTTCTTGCCGCAGTTCCCAAATGTTGATAGCTATCTTACGGTTCAGTTTAATAGTTTGCCGCAAAAGAAGTCTTGGTCAATTATAACTAGCATATAAACTTGTAGCCAACACAGAAGCCCGCAACGAACACAGAAACACGTGACTAATATATAACACATCACTAAGGGTTATGTTCTGCATCAGAAAGTGAACACATTATATCCAACACAAACGCTTGACTACTATACTCACCGACAATCTGAGAAGCGCAGGGCGCAGGGCATCATGCTCACTCTCCCTGCTTAGGAATATTTGCCCTTTCCGTTCCTAGGGACCAACGCTGCGGAGAGATATAGGAACTTGTTCGAGGCTCTCGACATCCTGCGTCTCTGAAGCTCACAATTTATAGAAGAGGTTGTCACTTGCAAATCATAACAAATATTGAGCAAAAAAAAAAAAAAAAGAGGAAGGATACACATGAGGTGGTAAAACCGTTCAGCACAAGATTACATTGCTGTAAAAAATAAACAGGCTACGTTTTTTTATGTTCAGACAAAGAAAGAAAAAACTGTGCGCTGTGGCTCTCAGGCCTGGCGTTTCACAGTGCTCATTGCCACATAGCCTACAGGTTTCTTTTTTTGTCTAAATATATTATTATACTCTGTGGCACTAGTTGCGTGCAGTGCAGGCGAAGGCGATGCCAGGCGAGGAGAGAAAGGGCAAGCACAAGGAAGGCTGGGGGAGGAGGAGAGAAGCCTCCTCACCTCTCTAACGCTCCTAGTACTCTCCCGTTCTCCTCTCGCCCTCCATTGGCCCCCTCTCCCGTCTCACCTTCCTAGTGCTCGCCCTTTCTCTCTTCGCTTGGCGTTGCCTTCGCCTGCACTGCACACAACTAGTGACACGAAGTGTACACGAAATCAACTCTGTGACGTCACGGCGCGGTGGTGGCGCGTCGGTCGCACTTCCGGTCTGGGGCTGTGGGCAGAAGTCCCCATGCCAGACACGGGTATTCCTGCGTTGTTTTGACAGGAACCAGACAAAAACCTGCCTTCTCGTCAAAACGCCGCGACTGGGGCGTTTTGAACGAAAGCGAAAAGCAGACGCCGTCGGACAACGATTGCTTGGGCGGGAAGCACTTTGGGTTGAATTCACGGATACTTGTGGTCATCAGATTTATTTGTTTTGTTCCAACATGAACGCCAGAAAACCGTCAAGTTGTGCGGACCACCTGCGGACTACGTTCAGTGCGTCTTCAAGTTCAAACGGCCGCCTGGTCGTTCGAACTGTCGTCTGCTCTTTCAAACGTTTCTGCCTGTCGTCTGCTCTCTTAGACGACGCCGGCCCGTAGACCAAATATTGGCCCGGTACTTGCGATAAGAAGTAAGTGCAGGCCTCAAAAGACTTAAATTTGAAGGTTCGTAAGCAGACTCGATGTAAACAGTAGATACAAGGAGATGTTGATCATTGTTACCAGTGACCATCACCGACTTGTTATGCCTAATTCACTTGGTCCGATTCTGCTTGCGATTTTCAGTATCGACGTCGACCATCTCAGCTACAGTTCACGCTTTTGCAGCCCGAGCGGCGTCGCGACTGAAAATTGCGAGCGGAATCTCATCATGCGAATCAGGCTTTAGCGTACATACTGCGGCGTCCACGCGGAATGAATCCCCACATGTCACATTATTCACGCGAAGTTTTGCGGTGTAACGAGCCTCGGTAATTTCGCTGACGCCACTCAAGTAGTCAGACATCGCCAGGAAGAGGTAGAATCAACAATTCGAACGCGAAAAAGGGCAGGGGGACTCACACCGACGTAGGCAACATCGCATTTCAATGGCTTGTTTATGGCCGACGGCGAGCTTCTTGCCCACACCCCCATCGCGCATGCGCGGCGCCGGTGGCGTCCGCTAGGGGTGCTCCGGTTTGTTTGTAAACATGAGTTGGTGTATAGCCTCGTGATTCGTCAAAAGCCCTCAGTAGATTACAGCGATTGGCTCTCTCGAGTGCTTTGCGGGAGAGTAGTCACTCCAGTGTTCTTAGATCGTGCACGTACACTGTTCTGCAAATGTACTCAGCTGAAACGATGCACTGCGGGCATTCGTGAGAGAAGAGAACTGTACTTTTCGTCGCGCGTAAATAAACTAAGCATGGCAGAAAGCTGAAACTACGCGTAAATGTTACGCTAGCGGTTGTCATAGAACGCAAAAAGTTTGAAAACATGACGTTACCTCAGGATCAAAATGTAAAAGGGAAAGACGAAATGTTTCCAGGAGCCGACGTTCACGTAAGCCTAATATTTTTGAAACAAGAAATGACACTGTGGGCGCCTGCAGCATCTATTGCGGAGTAAAAAACTTGTCAGCAAGAAAGAAAACAATATTATTTTTTCTTGCTCACAAGTGTTTTGTTACTGATATAAATGTCATGTGCGTTCACATGCTTACTTCTTGTTTTGACGATATTAGGCTTAAGCGGACGTCGGCTCATAAAAAAAATTTCGTCTTTTTCTTTTTTTCTTATCCAAGTAGAACGTCATGTTTTCATACATGCGCGTACTATCCCAACCGCTAGCGTCACATTCTCGCAGAGTTTGAACATTTTGCGATGCAAAGTTGACTTACGCGGGCCGAAAAGCGCGGTTCTTTTTCTCTCGCGTACGCTCGCGGTGGGCAGCCTTTTGTTTCGGGTTTACTACGGTTTAGAGAATGCCATTTCATCGAAGCACGTTTTAGAGAATGGGCACGTTTTATCGAAGCACGGTTTAGAGAAAGCAGAGCCTCAGTTTAGAGAAACGCCGTTTATCGAAAAGGGGACGCTTTTTTTAAAAGAGGCTTTCCTACTTCTCGCGTGTATCACTGGTCCGCGTGTTAAGCCATGCCCCCCGCTGCGCTCCTGCCGCTTCGCGGCGGCAGTCTGCGGCGGCTCATTACAAAAATATTAACTCACCTCATTTACCCGTACACGCCGCTTCGCGGCGGCCGAATTCGCTAAAAGGAGGCTCATCGCCATTTTCTCTAAACTGGGTTCTCTATAAAGGCATTCGATAAACCGGGGTCGGTAAAACGGCGTTCGCTAAAACGAGCTTCTCTAAACCGCATGCCTCCGTTTGTTTCCACGTGGAGAATCGACGCTTCTCGGTGCATTCAACTGGGGTGTGCTGACAAGCACAGAAGGCGTCTCAGGTGCATAAGCCAAAATGGATGAATCAAGAGTCGCCGATTCCGCAATATCAGAGAACAGATGAAAGGTCTGTCCATGATAGCCACGTGTTGTTCCTTCCCATGGCGCACTCCGCATCGTTGTACCCAAGCTTAGCAAGACTTCTTGCTAGGCTAGTTGGCGCATGGTTTTGAGTAAACTGGTACGCGTAAACACAGAGGGAGAACACGAAGAAGTGGACAGCTCCGACGTGGCCTCTCAGCAGTCACCCAGCTACTCCACACGAGTAATGCATTTTTTTTTTCAATTCTGGACAGGGGTGGACAAATCGATGTTGTTTTTTTGTACTACGAAAATGCTTTCGACCGGGTATCTCATCATAATCTAATGTTAAAACTCCGGCATTTTCCAAAAAAACCAACAAATGAACCAATTGTGCTTGCTCATACGTTTCATGCAGAGAGCAGTATGTTCAAATAGATGAAAACAGCTCGCCTGCAGCACCAGTGCTTTCAGGAGTCCCTCTAGGATCGGTATTGGGCCCACTCTTTTCCACGATTTATTTAAATAACCTAGAACGCAACTTTCCTGTGCGCATGCCGCTTCTTTGCAGACGACTGCGTTGCGTATCTAAATATCCTGCCAACAGGCGATCAGTTAATCCTCAGCGATTACCTAGCAGCCGTCTCCAGATGGTGTAACTCCTGGCAGAAGGGTTTGAATAGCACTGAATGCACTCAAACGACTATTACACACAAAAAAGGCTTATATATACATACAAATTTATAATAATTCTGATATTAAACTTGTCACGCAGTTTAAGCACCTAGGAGTAATTATAACTTCAAATTTAAGTTGGAGGACTCACATTAACAACATTGTTTCGGCGGCTACAAAAAGATTACGGTTAAAACGTGGCACTAGTGAAACAAAGTTGATGGAATACACATCCCTCGTGCGACCACTACTAGAGTACGACGACACTGCCTGGGACCCCCGCACAAAACCCGAGACAGACTGCATCGAACGCGTCCAAAGAACTTTGCTTCGTTTATAACGCCTAACGCCTACAGAAGAAACGACACTTTTGAACCGTTCTCGGCTCCCTAAAATTCCGTCGCAAGTTTCACCGTCCACAGCTCCTCTTTAACATAGTTAATAATCAGACAGGACTGATTTTCTGCGACTATATGCAGTTTGACACAGCTCGGCACATTCGAAATAAACATAGTAAGACAATCTTGATGCCCCATTCCAAGTTAAACGCTTATCGGTATTTAGTTTTCCAAGAACGACAGCCGAATGGTACGACCGTAAATAAGTAAATAAAAAAGTGAAAGCCGTTTACAACTCCCTGTAACGCCGAATTGGAGCGCAGCTCTTGAGGAGGAGGAGGGAAGGGTACTCAGGGGAGGGTATACCCCTCCTCCTCCTCCTCCTCCCCTCATTCTTCAATTCCTCCGGGGGGGGGGGGGGTCACGTGACCCCGGGGGAGGGCTCGCGCGGTGCATTATGGGACATTTTCCATAATGCACCGCGCGAGCCCTCCCCCAAAGTCACGTGACCCGCCCTCCCCCCCCCCCCCCCGGGGTCACGTGACCCCGGGGGTAGGGGGGGGGGGGGGGGCTCGCGCGGTGCATTATGGGATATTTCGCATAATGCACCGCGCGGTTACGCCGACGCCGCTTAAGCCGGAAACGGGCGCCTAAGAGCTGCGCTCTAAAACACAAATAAAATAAGCGTACTTCACTCACGACTAGGTACCAATGGAAGATACAAAAAAATACCGGCCACGTCACGTTCCCGCGTGTCATGGCCGGTACAGTATCTCAGGAATACTTTGTATCTTCTATTGTATACCTACTCGTGAGTGAAGTGTGGTTCTTTTATTTGGGTTTTTAGAGCGCAGCTCTTAGACGCCCGTTTCCGGCTTGAGCGGCGTCGCCGTCGCCGTCGGCGTCGGCGTAACCGCGCGGTGCATTATGGGTAAATTTTCCCGAAGGAACTCGAGGTCCTCCCGAAGGACCTCGGGTTTCTTCGGGAGGACCTCGGGTTCCTTCGGGAGGACCTCGGGAGGACCTCGGGTTCCTTCGGGACGACCTCGGGTTCCTTCGGGAGGACCTCGGGGGGGGGGGGGTTCACGTGACGATGACGTCATCAGTGACGTCATCAGTGATGATGACGATGACGATGCGGATGTCGAAGACGTCATCAGTGATGATGACGATGACGATGCGGATGCCGATGACGTCATCAGTGACGTCACTGATGACGTCATCAGTGATGATGACGATGACGATGCGGATGCTGATGACGTCATCTGTTTCGCCACTGATGACGTCATCGGCATCCGCATCGTAATCGTCATCGTCACTGATGACGTCACTGATGACGTCATCGTCACGTGACCCCCAGGTCACGTGATCCCCCAGGTCACGTGAGCCCCCCCCGTACCCTTCCCTCCTCCTCCTCAAGAGCTGCGCTCTAATTCGGCGTTACAGGGAGTTGTAAACGGCTTTCATTTTTTATTTACCACTGTCAGTAGGATGTAAACCAGCAGCATACCGTTAATTTTGTCATGTATAATTTGCGATTGTGGCGCCTCAGGGTCACTGCTAATTTCGTTCTTTCTATAGGCTGGTATCTCCATCTGAATGTAGCAGTTTTTTATACTTTTTTTCTAAAGTGACAGTTGTTTTGTGCCTTACTGGTTAGTTTTTTTGTACATTTCTGTTTGCGTCATTACGAGATGTTTCCTTTATATTAAACTCATTGGTTTAATCACTCCTGCCCTGGCTGCCAAAACGCAGTTGCCAGTATTGAATAAATACATAAAAAAATAAAAAGGACAAGCCCAAGGCAGCTTCATTTATTTACTTATTTATTTATTTACTTTCAGGGCCAGGGGCGTTACAGAGGGGAGTGGGTATTAAAAAGGTACAACACAACATACAGCGTACAAGAGAAAATATAATACAGTAGTTATGGCTCTTTACAAAAAAAGATTGGAAACGGCAGTTTTAAAACACTCAATATCGGGGATTTCTGCAATGACTCCGGGAAGGTGATTCCACATTGTTGAGGCACTAGGAATAAAAGACTCATAAAAATGTTTAGTATACGACAAGACGGAATGGCAACTTTATGACTGTGATCGATGCGTGCTGAAACGTAATGAGGTGTTGTTAGTAGTCTTTCTTTTAGAATCGGATTATTATGATATATCTTATGAAACAAGCACAGACGGAACATTTTTCTACGTTGTGAAAGAAGAGGTAATGATAGGCTAGACTTCATTGCGGTCACACTGGATGTACGATGGTAATTTGAAAGGATGAAACGAGATGCGCGGTTTTGAATCGCTTCTAATTCGGAGATAAGTGATTCTTGACCAGGATCCCAAACCGAAGCTGCATATTCCAATTTAGTACGAACTAATGTTTTATATTAAAGTAATTTTAATGAGCTGGGAGCAAGACAAAAATCGAGCATGATTACCAGAAACGTACGTCAACTTGGACGTTGGTGGAAGCTTCCCGTATATTACGATGAGGTATGTGGTAACGACGGTTAACTGCTACTTTAAAAATTAGCGATTAAATAATTTATATATCCTAAAGTACGTTGCTGGGCTAGTTGGCCCACAATTAAGTACAGCAAAAAATAGCGCAACATAAACAAGGACAATAGAGTAGACAGAGAGGATGAGGCCTATCCTCTCTGCTCTCTGGTCCTTGTGTTAGTACTGCCCTAAAAAACAACAACAAAAAAACAAGGAAACTATGAAAAGTTCATGTCACCATCCGCGTGGCGCATTCATGTGTTCCTAAGTCAGGCAGACGTGATGGACGCACATTAAGGCTTCTCCTTTTATTTAATTGACCTTCATGTTCGTCAGCATGCTAGGTTCAAACACCTCAGAAGTGGGATCAAGCGACTATGGCCCTTTGAGGATCGACCACAGTGGCGACGTGTAACACAGCAGCGGTGAATTTCTCCGATTAGAACCTCAACATGGAGGGAACGAGCAAAGAAGGGTAACGACGGAGCGCCCGGAACCAGAGCCGGTAACCTGTGGCAGCGAACCCTCACCTAATCCCGGTCGCCGTCTCGGCTGGAACACCGGGAGCACAGGCGGTGGCGGTGGCCACGGCGTACCACGAGCCGAAATGACGTGACAGCACAAGAACACCAGGTTCTGATGACGACTGCTGCCGACATCGAAACAACCCGACGGCGTTTTCTACCGATCAGACGTGACGTCTGTGCCTGGGACGGCGAAGAGTATTCTGTCCAGCGACCAAAGTGGTCACAGAGCTGTGAAGCAAAACCCGGTATTCAACTCAAACGGTGAGCCACGCTGTTTCGACTGTTAGCAGTACCGACACATGTCTGCGAATTGGAATAAATTGCGGAAGCTTAAAGGCTGCAATAACTGAAACCAAATGAGAATTAAAGGTGCCCTGAGGAGGTTTCTGAGATCGCCTAAATACGGCGATAACTCACTCTGCGGGGTCTAAGCATCCTGGGAATCTATAGATCATAACAATGCGCGGCCTGTGTGGTTCTTTGTCATGTTTGCTTCCTCATCTTTTTGTCCGGTCTTTTTTTTTTTCGCTATTTTTAATATGTGTGTTAATGATGATTTATGTATAATACAAGTTTCTTTGTGTGCTAAAAAAGCAGACATTGGCCAAGGTGCGTCTATGAAAAGATTTCCGTGTCGCCTAAGCACCAGGGGCGGACTATGCACGGCCTGCGGACTCTACACCGAGTGCGGACTATAGCCCGCACTCGGTGTAGAGCCTATCTCCCCCCCCCCCCTCCCCCCAAACACAAAAAAAAATGTTTTTCTTTAGTGTTTGAATTGGACGCGTACGTCATTAACTAAACTTTATTCGATTTTTTTTTCGCAGTAGGTATGTTGTGAAGGAATATTTTAAATTAGGAGCGATTTTGATATTTCCGCACGTCGTCCCGACAGAAAAGTGCGCTTCGGAATCGCTCCTGGATGAAGTTAAGTTCGGGAAAATATTTTTGTAAGCTCCTGGATTGCAGATATAGGTCACAAGAAACTTCAACCGAAAGAAGAGAAGAAAAAAGAAGTAACGCACTATTTACGTCGTGAGGCTCATTTTGAGCGAGGAGCAATTTTGAAAGGAGGCTCATTTTGGGGGAGGGTGTTTAAATATTAATTCGCACAGATTTATTAAAACAAATTCGTGAAAGCTACACTATTGCGGTTTGGACAGGTGAGGCCAAAGAGACATAATATAGGAAGATAATCCTCATGACAAGTCGAATAATTAACTACAAAAAATTTAATTCACTTTTTAATGGGTGAAATTGAACATAAGGCTTCAATTAGAACTTTCTCAGCGTCGTCGAAAACTACTAAGTCAGTCAATTTCAGAACGACTTGAAGCAAACAGGCGCGAAGCTAGCGGTGGGAGAACGCGGATGATAATCTATGCATCCGGGTTTCCCAACCGCTTAGCTTACGAAAACAAATCTCATACAGACTTATGGAACGCCAAGTCTTTATCTTGCATGCCGCACCGTGCTCAACTTCTTTTTATCACTCCTTAGCTTTGATATTATTTGATAAGAGGAGGGGGGTGGTCTCCTTGAACGGTTAATAAGATCGAAGAATATGTTACATTAAGCATCGAACTACGCACCGCAAGTACTTTTGTGGACAATCGTACTTCACAGCCTCACCTCGACAGTGAAAACCCTACAAATCGCCGTATAAACTGTCCAGACAAACAGCTCTGACCTCTTCTTTGTACAGTTCGGTAACAATCGTCGTTATCTTTGTTGTTCGTGAGACTTAAAATACGATGAAGTGGGCACATCGCAGTGTCTACAGCTCAAAATGAGGTGACTATGTAATCGTAAACCCGGAACCTTATACATCCAGTTGATAATCTGAAGCTTGCGTTTAGCGGGCCAGGTCATATTGCCTCCTGCTTGCGTCCTGGCTCATTTGTTGTACCTGCCTTCCGACCTGGAACATGCAAACCTTTTTTAATGCGAAAGCATTCACTGGCCCATGGAGCGAATCGACGTCATCACCTTTTGAAGCCGCGCCAAGCGGCACCTTAACTCCCCTGTCCCAATGGAGCGAAGCCTGTCGTCTGTAGCAGGGATCCATTGGCTGGCGCGCGTCATAGTTTCAAGGAACGAGGCTCCCGTTGGCTCTCGCTTGGCGTAGTTCTAAGGAACACCACCAGAGAAGCCCTCTCCGTGGCGGCGCAGCGCACGCAGCTGCCTGGCCGCCGGTAAGAGGGAGCAGCTGGCCGCAGAGCCCGCACCGGCAAACTCCGGAGGGGCTGCACGGCCGAGCTCAGCACGGCGCGGCCGCTTCACGAGAGGGCGCGCTCGCCCGTCGACAGCTACCTCGGCAGCAGCGAAACGTGGCCGTCCACGCCAGTACGCCGCAGACGAACTAAGGGAGCGGCACAACAACATTCATGCTTTCGCATTCACAACACACAAGAAGTGCTGAGGTGTCCTCGGTATTCTTTCACACTATTTACAAACTACAACAAAGCAAAAAAAAAAAAGAAAAAGAAACCAAGAGGACTTTTGAGAGCTTCAAAAGTAACTTGAGTATAGTAGAAATTACTCAAATGGAAAGGAATTGAGTAAATTACTAACTACCGTAAAAAGTAGCGAATTAGTTTTGAAGTTACTTTTATACATATCGTTTTCTTTTTTGGTAACAAGAAAGTACATAGGTTCTCATCCGTTAGCGAAATTTTGCTAGCCAAATATAAAGCGGCATGTGTTTTTACAGAAATGAATTGTTTTGTACATTTTTTTGTTTGTTTTTTTTGCTCAATGATGTACTGGGGATGTATCATTTGTATTTTGAGGTTTAGCACTGCTTGACCTTAATTCAGCAGTGTTTGCTTGTTTATAGTGTTCCGTAAAGTACCTTTACACTCTAAAAAAAAGCCCGTCCGTCTATTTTGCCGCACAACACTCGGAGAGCCAATCACCGCAACTTACTGGGGTAGCTCAGCGAATGAGAATGCAGAAACATATGGTTAGACCAAGAAACGCAGTCTGAGTTGTGACATTAAGCAATGCAAGCGTGCCGTTTTGTATTGCTTAATGTCACAACTAAGACTGTGTTTTTTGGTCTAACCATATGTTTCGGCATCCTCATTCGCTGAGCTACCTCCGTAAGTTGCGGCGATTGACTCTCCGAGTGTTGTGCGGGAAAGTAGACGCACGGGCTTTTTTTAGAGTGCAAAAGGTACTTGAAGTAAAGTACAGTATGTACAGTAGAGTATGTACTTACTTCAAGTAAAATAGTAAGTACACCGGGTGCAATGCATTGAAGAAGTAAAGTACTATAAGTACAATGTAGTTTCAAAGTAAAGTGCAAGTACGTTTTAACGCAATCTTTCATGATGCCCTTTTTTCCCCTATATAGTGTTAAAAAAAAAAAAAAAAACTGGTATGCATTGCTTCAGGGGTAATCGGAGGTGCATGGGTTTTTCCGGAAAAGGCGACAAATATTGGATAAAGTCATGTCTCCACAGAGTCGTTTTTTTACTCTCGCTGACAAACTATTTAACACGATAAACTTATAAAGCACTTATTTGTATCGGTCTTATAATCGCCATTACTTCACTGAAAGAAATGACTAGATGACGTCTCGAAAGACGATAGCGCGTTTTCACAAGACGATACGCCATTGTTTTTTTTTGTTTTTTTTTCTAATTTGAGGAATGTACTTGAGTAGTGTAGTTGAAGTGCGTACAAGTCTGCCCACAGGTGCGCGCGGTAGCAGCATAAGCTTAGCTGTGCCGCACGCCCCCGACCTTCGGCTTGCTTACGAAGGCAGTCCACGTGAAAAGGAGTGGCCCGCAGCAGACGGTTCGGGGAGCAACAACGCGTTACGGCACTTGCTCGCACGGTGCAAGGCAAGGATCAAGCGAGCTCTCCCCCCACCCGCGTCAAGATCGCTCCCATCGCACTCGCCCGACATCGCAGGCAACGAGGCACCTCCTTTCCGCGTGACTGAGGAGAACCGGCACGAGTTTTCCCCTGATCGTCGGACGGAGTTGGCAGTGTGTTGCACGGTCTCTCCCGTTGTCGGCGATATAGCCGGAGGAGTTGCCCCGTGGATACGACGGGTCTCTGTCGCGGCGGACAGTGCGCATAGAGAGGGTTGCGACTGCCCCCGGAGGATTCGCATCGTGTCTGCCAACGCCGGCCGGTGACCAGTCGACATGTCGGACGACCCTACGTGAGTCTCGTTCATTACGTGGTGTATTTTCTGTGCCTTCCATAGGAAAGACGCGGTGTTCGGCCGCAGACATTTATGATAGAATTTTCTGCTGCGCGCCTCGGACACGGTCGATGCACGCTTGTTTCGCCCGTACCGTACTTATGCTTGGAACTTGTCTGCAGGCTGTCTTTTGTGTGACGTGTAAAGAGCGTGAGTGAGGATGAAGAAATCCCAAGTGCCTACTTTACCTCAAATCACTCGAGAAAGCCATTCACCGCATTCTACGGAGAGAATCGGGCGAATTACAAAAATAAAACGGTTCTAGACTTAAAACAAATAAATAAAGCAATCTGCTCTTTGACACTGTTTATGCTATAGTCAGTGTTACAGCGCAGACTTTTTTTTTTTTTAATGTGCAAGTCTAATGTTAGCCTTTTAATATGATTGATTCGTTCACCCAAGCGCTTTGCGGCGAAGTAGACAAACTGTATTTCTCAGAGCGCCGGATAATACAGAAAAAAAAGCATAAGAAACGGCATTTAAATAGATCTTGGATTTTTTTTTTTTTTCACTGTGACAACGAATGTGTCGTGTAAGCCTGTCGTTCAAGGTTCCCTTAAATGCTTTTTGTTTACTGGCGATTACAACTAAGCCTACATGATTTTGTATAATAGCGTAAACATCAACACGATTCTACGCTCCCGATGCACACTCAGGGAGCAATTC
Organism: Ixodes persulcatus; assembly: GCA_013358835.2. Classification (NCBI taxonomy): domain Eukaryota; kingdom Metazoa; phylum Arthropoda; class Arachnida; order Ixodida; family Ixodidae; genus Ixodes; species Ixodes persulcatus. The sequence goes on from JABSTQ010011506.1 coordinate 232,540, forward strand.
ATAAGTATGGGCAATTATGTGATTTTCGGTGTGCAGTGTAGGATATAAAGCAAAGAATTGAATGATTGATTTTCGCCTATTTATTGTTCCAAATGCAGGTGCTTTATAAAGATTATCACTCAAGTTCTCTAAAACGCAGTTTTTTACACTCTATTATACGAGAAAATGGACATGACTTGGTATATAGAAAATGACCCTGCATTCACTTTCCCGGAGAACACCGAGAAAGCCAATATTTGTGGTCTACAAAGTAGGAATGGACGAACGTCGAGACCGAACAAATAGAACATTTCGACCTAACGAAATGAAACGTCAAGCTCGGTGTACCGTCGCAGACTTCATTCTTTTGTCGAAAAATATTTTCCAACTCGTGATTGGCTAAGCTGCTACCAGTGATCAGAGTGATCAACCGTTCGAGCGCTAGTGCTGCGAAAAAAAAAAAAACGAATAACAGACGCGCAGGCATTTCTAGTGTAGTATCACGCTAAAAATTTTCGAGCAAAACAAGATCGCGGTCACCATTTTTTTTTTCTTTTCCTCGGCGTACTCTTTTGATTGCCTAAACGCAGGACGCATTTGTCGTGTTTCTTCCAAGCGAGATACGATATATGCCTGCCTGACGAATGTGTCGATGACAGAAACACGAGGAGGCTCTGCTTCAAGTTTGTTTAACAAGAGGCTTACAAACTATAAGTGATAAAAAAACGTAGTCACTGAGAGCTTAAAAAACGCAGGGCGTAGAAAACTCCCGAACATCCTAATTAATATTGAGCGATGATATAACAGGTACAGAAACACGAGGAACACCACCGTACTGGTGCGCTTTCCACGCTTTCTCGATTGGTCCCACAGCCAAGATAGGCAAAGATGGCGGACCGCATAAGGCGATGATTGGGATGGCGTATTGTGTTATAGACAATTGAAGACACGCGGGGCGTGGCTCATCCAGTCCACGCGTCTCGCTTCGTGATTCGCTCTTGGACGTCTTTAAAAGACGGGCCGCGCGGCAGCGATGGCGGTTTATACGTTAATATGTTTCGTTATCACGTTCCTTTCCTAAAGGCGAAGCTTAAGAGTCCTCCAAGTTTTTAAATATCGCTCTGCGGCTAATGAGCTTGAGGCATTAGCCAAAAAGAACGCCGAAGAGCAAATCGCGGAGCAAGAAGTGTAAACATAATAAATCCCGCCCTCTACACGAGGATAAGGATCCAGAGACGAGGTTTTTACTGGCAATTCTGTTTCTGAAAATAAGAACAAACTAATTTTTTATTACTTTCTCCGCGTGAGCTGGATTCCAGCTCATTAACTGGACACGTACATTGCGTAACTAGCGGACTTCGCTCGGAAACGTTCCATCCGACGGAGAAAATTCGGGTTCTTGTTTCTGGCCAATGGAATACAGACTAGTGCTCAAGCTGTCACGAAGCACGTGTTCATTCATTTTGTTGGTGAGACAAGAAAGAGAGAAACGGCCCCGGTTTCCGTCATCTTTTCTGTAAAAATGTTGACTCACCGGAATAAAAAGAAATTCCTGTCATCATGACACTTCAAGGCCCCCCGCGTTAAGAGCTCCTGACACAACAACGGGAAGAGTGCACCTGAAACATGCCAGCCGGATGTAACGTTTTCATTCACACCCGGAGGGTTTTTAGAGCTTAAAAGGTTTGAGAAGTCCAGGTCCGTCCTCATGAACAGCTTATAACAAAGGCCACGGAGCTTTACTCGTTTGACTGGCATGCGGAATGCTTCGAAAGTGACGGAAAAGAGAAGCAATTGTATGGACGTTTGCAAGCGGCCGTGTTTCAAAAGCTAGTCTTTCCAACGCGGATAGAAAATGCTTTGTTTGAGCTCCAGTCTGGGAACCGCGGGGCACGCTTCAGCGAGCAAGCAGCCATGTGCAAGAAGTTAGTCTGTCCAGCATGGATGGAAAACTCTTTGTTTGGAAGCCAATCTGGCAACATTGGGCACGCCTTGGTAAAGCTAATGCACAGGCTAACGCTGGGGGGGGGGGGGGGGGGAAGGGCGAAGGGGCGGGGGCGGGGGGGGGGGGGTAAAATTCCTCCCCTCGGGACTACGGCCCCAAGTCTTAATTCGGTCCCCCAGCGGGTATAGTGCTGGGGCAGTGACTTCGGAGGGGGGGGGGGGGGGGGGGGGTTGCGGTGGGCAACGAGCCGGGGGGTGTAGCCGCGGGCCACCGCCCCGGGTGCCACTGGCTGGGGGGACGCTCGTTTGACAAGAAAAAAATTAGCAACGTGCATGCGTGTTTTTAATTCTCTTCTTTTTTTTCTTTTTTTTGCCCTATCCTCCAAATATTGTTTTCTGGCGATCACCCCCACAGTTTGGTTATAGTTAAATAAAGGCATTGGCCTACGAGGGGAGGAATTCTGTTTTTAAAGATTTTAGGCTAGGTGACGCAAGCTACCGTTCGTCACAAAGGGTACAGCCGTTAATATAATAATCGTATTTATTTTCCCTCCAGAGGAGTGAGGGGGACAGAAGAAAAAGTTGGCATGAAGCAGCTTTACGAGGCTGCCGATCACTCGTTAATGCAGGCGCCACTGCAGAAACACGCAATAAACTACACCGAAACGCACACCAGAAAAAAAAAAAATAACAGACAATTTACATAAAAACAAGCTCTTAAAAAATTATAAAAGGCAGCAAGAATAAAAAAGACAAAAAAAAATACAAATAAAACGCAATGGCTCTCGCAAAATTAAAAAGATTCAACGGAAATGAAATGTGAGATCAAGAACTTCTTTGTGGATATTTCCAGAGTGATATTAATATATCAAAGTTTATTCAAAAGTGTAGTTCAGTTTTACAAAATTGATTGATCTCCGTTAGTTGTTGGGTACCTGCATATGTTCCAAGTATTTTTATGATGGGTATTGTGAGAAGAAACGTATGTACTCAAATTGAACATTTGCAATAAAGTAATATTTTTGTTTTGTTTTAACTGCTGTTCGGATTAAAGGGACACTGACAGGATATTTATGGCCGCTAAGGTTTTTGTTTGTACATGACATAGGAGAGCCCGAATACCCTGAACGCAATTAGCGGCTAGAAATTCGTTTTCTTTCCGCCCGAAAACCGACGATCGAGATCTGGCCGGTTTCAGTCGCGCTCACTCTCTTCTCCGTAGTCACGTGCCGTTCTTTTGGTTTAGACACAACCACCAGATATAATCAAAGTCGTTGGTCATAGAAGGCAATACTCATCAATATTAAAATTGAAAAAAAATATGATACCCATTTTTTGTGGCTTCTTAAAAACTGCAAAAAGGTTGATTGAAAAAAAAAAAAAAGTTGCACAGCCACGTGACTTTTGGCAATTTTCTCTTCCTGTATATTTCTTCTTCCTCCTCAGTCCAGTTTCAGCTTCGGTTTCGAGCGGTTGCGTTTTTTAAAACTTTATTAATAATAAAGTTTAAGTAATAAAGACTACCTACTTATAAATATTAATTGGGTAGTCTTTTGACACCATAAACAAAATCGCATGGCAAGAAATTTGTTTTTTTCTTCGGGAATGTCAGTGTTAAAAGAAAAGAATAATAAATTGAGTATGGGTAGCCCATTACACATTTGCGATAATGCGCAGTTCTTGCTCGGTTAACAATCTATGCCTGTTTTGTTTAGTAGTGGTTCTCCATATCACGAGACCGTAAGTTATGTTAGGGTGAAACAAGGTATTATATATTAGTCTCTTAGCATCCATCCATCCAGGCTTGAATGTATGATGATCTGGCCACGGCATGCATGCATGGCTGTCCGAGGCCACTTACAAACGTCTAAAAACAGCACTCCACTCTAGGAATTATCGCGTGATCCTATCCTCCAAACTACGTACATCTATATGTTGAGGGAGCACAGCACACACCCAGACGCACAAACATTACCACACACGTGCTCACTAGGCGTTGACGCTGTGGGGTCACCGCCTAGTGTGCACTCAATCAACCCCAACAATACTTATTCCTTGCAATGTATTTTATTTTATTAATGCTTCACGGTTTATTGCTACCAACAATAAAACAAACATTTTAGTTTGTTTTTTTTATGTCGGAGAAAGGGCATGCACGGACAGGGCATTTCGCTAAGATCATTATCGCCGTCTGAAGATTCCCGCGCAGCTTGGCGGGTGGCCTTCCGGAAATTTGTTTTTCATCTTGTTTTGCACGTGTGTCATTTTACGTCGACGAACTCAATCGTGTGCCTTCGATGACGCTGCACGCATGGGATTGACGATAGACGGGGTATAACTTTCTCACGGCCTCAACTGTGCTAATGACCAGTTTGATCGTTCGTGGCATTGTTCTTCGAAGCAATTGGGTTTGGTGCACTGGTCAAACGACACGGACGTGTCACGCTATGATCGGGTCAGAACTTGAAGGGACCCGTGGATTTTGTCGATGGACCGTTCTGATTGCGCAGAGGGTTTGTCATTGCACCCAGGGTTGTTAATTGGACGTGTAGCGGTTCATCTGAGCCCTCTACGCAATAGAGCGCCGCAACAAAGATAAACTCATGCATAACGCGGGGTTCCGTGTTTTCTAAAGACCGATAAATCCCGAAAATTATTCTCCGGGCCTGTTTTTTCCAATATAGGGAAAATCCAAAACACCAAAATAGACCGTTACCGGAATTGCTGTTGGAAACCCTAAGACGCCATGTTTGACTATGCTAAAGACTACAACAGGCAACACTGTTTATGGGGTGCGCCGCCATGACAGCGACTGCCGTCGCCGCAGCGAGTACGGGTGACGCCGCTACAGACGATCTCCGACCGAGTACGAGCTTGGCTGCGGTTACGGAGAACTTCGTAACCGGAGAAGTTAACGAGTACTATGCCGCCCTGAAGACGAGCGACGGTAAACGGGGGTGTAGCTACGTATTTCTCGCCAAAAACTTCCTCGAGACGCCATCGGTTGAGACGGCGACGTTTCTGCCTGGATAAATCCTAATCCTGCGTTCGATTACCGTGAGCTGCGTACTCTACGTTAATGTTTTCATGTCTCGTAAATCGGATTACCCCCCCCCCCCCCCTCCAATTTCGTGCCTTTTGTAATGGAAGTGCTTGCCCTTGTCGAGTTTTACGACAATTGCCAGTTTCTCGGAAAGCAAACAAGGATACCGTGAAAGCTAATACCAGGCGGTAGAGTTCACCAGAATCAAGCCCATGCTAAAGTGTTCTCATGTCGACTGCATTATTCATTGGCCTGGCTATATCGTCGTTGCAGCACAACATGTAGGGGCGCGTACGAACAAGCTGCTTTCGAAACTTCTGATGTGACAGCAGCGGTATACCAGCTACACTATTCAGAGCACACTTTCGGTCATGTATCAACATCCGACGAACATTTCCCTTTCCAAAGTAGCTCATTTTAGATTCCAGTGCGATACGTCGCGCAGTTCGCGTACACATTTCGTCCCTGCTTTTAGCGGTAGGACCTTGTTGTTTTTACTGATTTCTCACCTCGTCTTAATATTATCGTTTACCTCCGTCTGCATGCGTAAAATGACCTTACACGAATCAATAAAACGTATATTACGAGAAGGATGGGAGAGCTGTCGGGAACGCAATTGCTTCGAGCACCCTCGCCATATCAATGGCGGTCGAGAGTGAGCAGACATAGTGCCCTCGTACAGCTTTGAAACGCACTTCACTAGATGGTCCGAAATTTCCGGAACGGTCTACCATCGATGGAAGGAGTATGTTTCGGCAGAATCTGCTCAGCCTGGGCAGCCGCCTGCTCTTCGAGTCTCTTGTGGGAGCGCTACGGACGCAGGTGTACCGCTAACGCTTCAACCAGACAATCATCAGTGGGTCGCGTATGCGGTGAATCAAATGTCAACGTTTCAACACATGGTATACTGTCGTGCGCCGGATTGCAACTGGCTCAACCGGCGGAGTGCCATCAGCTGACCCGAGTGTGCGCACTGGCGGTGGTGTTGGGCTTCGAGCCTGTTCAGGAACCAGCCTCTATACTGGCGGAGGCAACACTAACCAAGGCGCTGACACTACACCGAGGTCCAACGGAGTGTGGATAAAAGGAGTGGCGGAAACTACCCACAGGAGATTAGAACATTGTGGACGTGGGCGAAGAGTGGGGGCCGTGTTAACCCCACAGGCTAGGCCCAAAATACTATTGGACCACCCGTTTCAAATAGAACAGCCGCAAATCATCATCATCTATTAAAGCTGCCCTCGAATAATAATGATAATAATAACAATAAGAAAAGGTTTACGGGAAGAAAGCTTTTATCTGCAACTTTTTTTGTGTTCATCCAAAACACAGCCCCCCTTAAATGTCCGCGAGGCTGTTGATTTCTTCGGAATCACAGCCCTATTATCCGGTTTTCTTCTCTTTCCGGTACCGGGACTTTTTCTAAGCATCCGTGTACGTATAGTCGTATACGTTGTCTGGCGCTTGGGGAATCCCCTGTTCTTTTTCTATTTTCTTCAGTCCCGATAATCGCCCACACACTTTTTTGTCCAACGGCGAAGATTGATACCGAAAAAAACGAATCTGTAAGAAAAGAATAACCCCCCTCCCCTTCCCCTCCAAAAATCTGACTCACAAAAAAGGTGACTGAGATGCAGATAACCTGGCTGGAATTCACAAATAAAGTGGGCCAACCCTAGAAGTTGGACTACAAAGAAGTAAGTAGCTTTTTAAACAGGGTCAAATAATGTGAAAGATGAAGAAAAAAATACATCCTGTTTTCTAAGGGAACATGATAAGTGTGCAGCAACGAACGAGGATGCTTGTGGCAATAACACCTTCACATATTATCACATCTCTTTTAGTGGATTTTAAGGTAGACGGAGCGTTGTCTCGTGTTGTGAGATTATCAAAATGGTCCTAGTCACTATAACCGAGAAGGACATTGTTCATTCTTGCCTGTGCACTTATCGCCTCGAGCTTCTCGGAGAGGCACACAATCACTTGGTGTCCTCTCCTCGTCTTCGATCGCAAAGAAAAAACAAAAGGACTAAAAAAAGCGGATATAACTGCCCTCCCCCCCCCCCCTTTTTTTTGGGGGTTTGTAGAATTGTTTATTTGGAGTTTTTGGCATTGTTGTTAGGGTGTAAAGCAAATAGATTCAGGGGCTTGGTGTTGCAAAAAACAAAAAGGCTTTGCGGAACTGAAGAGTACCAAGCCTCCCTTTGAGCTGGTCAATTCGCATGACAATGTCACTGCGCTCGACTTTACAAAAAAAAAAAAAAAAACCTTTCTTTAGAAGGGGGGGGGGGGGGGGGGGGGGGGGGTCTCGAAAAAAATATGTAACGGATTACAAGGAATCCGTTACGTAAAAAATGTAAGGGAATTACTTTAAAATTACTCAAGAATATATGTAATTATTCCGTTACTAAATTACTGATAAATGTAAAGGATTACAAGTAATTTCGTTACTTGTAACGGATTACGTACAAGTCTGGGTGTAGCTACGTATTTCTCGCCAAAAACTTCCTCGAGACGCCATCGGTTGAGACGGCGACATTTCTGCCTGGATAAATCCTAATCCTGCGTTCGATTACCATGAGCTGCATACTCTACGTTAATGTTTTCATGTCTCGTAAATCGGATTACCCCCCCCCCCCCCCCCCCCCTCCAATTTCGTGCCTTTTGTAATGGAAGTGCTTACCCTTGTCGAGTTTTACGACAATTGCCAGTTTCTCGGAAAGCAAACAAGGATACCGTGAAAGCTAATACCAGGCGGAAGAGTTCACCAGAATCAAGCCCATGCTAAAGTGTTCTCATGTCGACTGGATTATTCATAGGCCTGGCTATATCGTCGTTGCAGCAAAACATGTAGGAGCGCGTACGAACAAGCTGCTTTCGAAACTTCTGATGTGACAGCAGCGGTATACCAGCTACACTATTCAGAGCACACTTTCGGTCATGTATCAACATCCGACGGACATTCCCCTTTTCAAAGTAGCTCACTTTAGATTCCAGTGCGATACGTCGCGCAGTTCGCGTACACATTTCGTTCCTGCTTTTAGCGGGAGGACCTCGTCATTTTGACTGATTTTTCACCTCGTCTAAATATTATTGTTTACCCCCGTCTGCATGCGTACAATGACCTGACACGAATCAATGAACACGTATATTACGAGTAGCATGGGAGGAGTTGTCGGGAACGCAATTGCTTCGAGCACTCTCGCCATATCAATGGCGGTCGAGAGTGAGCAGACATAGTGCCCGCGTACAGCTCTGAAACGCACTCCACTAGATGGTCCGAAATTTGCGGAACGGTCTACCATCGATGGAAGGAGTATGTTTCGGCAGAATCTGCTCTCCGTGGTAACAGCCTGGGCAGCCGCCTGCTCTTCGAGGCTCTTGCGGGAGCGGTACGGACGCAGGTGAACCGCTAATGCTCCAACCAGACAATCATCAGTGGGTCGCGTATATATGCGGTGAAGCAGATGTCAACGTTTCAACACATGGTAATGTCGTGCACCGGATTGCAACTGGCTCAACCGGCGGAGTGCCATCAGCTGACCCGAGAGTGCGCACTGGCGGAGGTGTTGAGCTTCGAGCTGTTCAGGAACCAGCCTCTATACTGGCGGAGGCAAAACTAACCAAGGCGCTGACACTACACGGAAGTCTAACGGAGTGTGGATAAAAGGAGTGGTGGAAACTACCCACAGGAGATTAGAACATTGGTGGACGCGGGCGATAAAGGGGGGTCATGTAAACCCCACAGGCTAGGCCCAAAATACTATTGGACCACCCGTTTCAAATAGAACAGCCGCAAATCATCATCATCTATTAAAGCTGCCATCGAATAATAATAATAATAACAACAATAAAAAAGGTTTACGGGAAGAAAGCTTTTATCTGCAACTTTATTTGTGTTCATTCAATCCCCACCCCTGCCCGTTTCGATCTGGATGAGCATCGTACCGGCGTGCGGTCATGTATCACTACTGCGTGGTGCACGTTAAAGACCCCAGGCTAGCGGTTGTACTGCACTGGCTAAATTGCTCATCTACAGCGAGTGACTCGTCGCAACATTAAAAATGGCTGACCAACGACTCGCTGTATAAATATCCACAGAACCCCAATTAATTGTGTTCATCCGAAACACAGCCCCCCTTATATGTCCGCGAGGCTGTTGATTTCTTGGGAATCACAGCCCTATTATGCGGTTTTCTTCTCTTTTCGGTACCGGGACTTTTTCTAGGCATTCGTGTACGTATAGTCATATACGTTGTCTGACGCTTGGGGAATCCCCTGTTCTTTTTCTATTTTATTCAGTCCCGATAATCGCTCACACACTTTTTTTGTCTGACGGCGAAGATTGATACCGAAAAAACCGAATCTGTGGGAAAGAATACCCCCCCCCCCCCTCGCCTTCGCCCCCCTTCCCCTTCCCCTCCAAATTCGAAGAAAAAACAAACTTGGACAACACGGGACCATATATATGCAGGCGGTCTCGTGGAGGAGTTACAAAATACTGCGATCGAGTTTGTTACGATGATTATTCTTAAGCCCGACTCACATGGTTCGATCTTACTTGCTATTTCGCTACTGCGGTGGTAAGCACCGCAACTTCCACCAAGCTTTTTTTTCTTTTTTTTTTGCCGTACAATCGACGTTGCAACTGCGAAATCGCGCGCAAAATCGCATCACGTCAATCGGGCTTTAGTCAAAAAAGTATCTGATTAGATTACTCGGTAACTAGACAGCCGAATAATTGAATATCTACATCAAACGTAAGTGTTATTTACGATTACGTTAGTCTTTCCCCGACTTTGAATGCCCCGTTCTATGGTCAGTGAAAAGATAAGAAAAAAAAAACAAAAAAAAACAACAGGGGATGGCTTAATATGTGCTTCTTGCTTCCTGACTTGTTCCTCGGCGTTTTTATGAGTAGCATTCCGCGTTTTTGAAGTTTTGGGCGCCTAGGGGGTGGGGGCTCAACATTTTTGTTTTGCGAAATTCGGAGGGCGTTTAGAATGACACAACGTTATTAGTATGTCCGTTATTCATTTTCATGTTTAGAAAACAGACGCCTGCTTGAAGTGGGTGTTAGAAAACGAAAAGAAAAGAAAATAGATGAACATACTCTTCCATTTGAACGCATATAATACAACTACAATAAAACAGAATGCGATAAAATGACATTTACCATAATTTGTCTCAAAATGCTTTTTTTTTTTTTAATTCACTCTGGATTTTATGATATAACATGAATGCACAGATTGTGAGTTGAATGCGGTTCCGAATTGTTCGAATGCGGTTCGGATGCGGATACAAAGTCTGTGGATGCGGATCGGATGCGGATATACAATAATAGCGGATGCGGTTTCGCGTGCGGATAAAAAGTCTGCGGATGCAGCTCAGATGCGGATGATCGAACTGTTATCCGTGCAGGGCTCTATACTTATCAGTGCACACGGCTATTTTATTACGTGTATAGCTAGTGGTGCTTACAAACGTCACTATCGCGCAATGTCGTTTTCTGTCCCCTCAACGTAGCTCGGAGGCATCGCAATTGTCGTGCCTATTTAGCGAATTAAAATTTTGAAACTAACGATTACCACTCCGGAAAGAATCGGAGTGTCACTGCAGCCCATTGTAACCTTGCACTTGTAAACTTGTAAAACCTAAGACGGAAAATAAACAAAACACGGAGGTGCAACACAGAACCTTAGATGCTGTGTTGTTCTGTCCGTTTTGTTTTTTTATCCTCCTCCTTTTAGGGTTTCACAAGTATGTGGTTTTATATCTCGCCTGCACTCTCTTCCCTTTGAAAAAAGAATCTTGCACTATCCTCGATTAGAAAACACCCACGAAGTGCACGCGTGTTGAGCCCGCCGTGCCTACCTCGCCGCAAATTCCTTCGCTATAATGGAGGTCGAAAGAATAGAGGCAAGACACCGAAACGGGTTGCTTATGCACTGCCACTAAGCCCAGGCTGTCAGTCATGCACGAGCGGGCGCGATGAATGTAGCCTTACATTGCTTGCCCCAGCTATTAGGCGTTTTTTCTTTCGCCTTGTCTTACTAATACTTAAGTTTCCTCGCCGTGCGGGCACCCGCACACAAGACCGTTTAATAATACCGGGCGCACGATTCTCGGTGTCTTCGAGGCAAAGTGCCAGTAGAAAAGGGCCACTGACCAACTGCACCTCGCAGACAAGGCCGATGCGCCCTACCTTGCGTCAATATCGCCGCCAACCCGTCTCGCAGCGTCTCACAACGTGTGCGACGCCGGCACGTGACGTCGCCAAGGCACGCGCGTGTTTTAGCGTGTTTTCCGCTTGGGGCGGATCGGGGATTCATTAACGATGACGTCATTCGTTCACCTTGTCTTCTGGTAGTACTGTCGAGACCGGATATAACGAAGTCGGTTATAACAAAATAGCGGATATAGCGAAGCGATCACGATTTCCTATTTCCGTTTGCACTTCGTTAACTGAAGTCGGTTATAACGAAATAACGGCTACAGCGAAGCGATCACGATTTCCCATTCCCGTTTGCACTTTGTTAACTGAAGTCGGTTATAACGAAATAGCATCTACAGCGAAGCGATCACGATTTCCCATTCCCGTTTTGCACTTCGTTAACTGAAGCTGGTTATAATGAAATAGCGGCTACAGCGAAGCGATCACGATTTCCCATTCCCGTTTGCACTTCGTAAACTGAAGTCGGTTATAACGAAATAACGGATATAGCGAAGTGATTTCTGATTCCCCTTGACTTCGTTATAACCGGTCTTGACAGTATTGCACTGACAACCCCAATATCGATATATATACAGGGTGATACAAGGAGACGCCAGGCTCTTTAAATCGACCGGAAAATTCGGTTTCTTAACCTATCGCGCTACGACTTTGTGCAGCGTTGCCCACAGATGGTGCATTTTTTTTTTGTAAAATTTGCAAAGAGCGAACTTACCCGAGGAAAAACTAAAGAAAGAAAAAGTCTTAGCTCCTATGGAAACGCAGCGACGCCACCGGTCTTCAAATAACACGGCGCCGTTTCGCACGGGAAACAAGAGATGGCGCAAGCGGTCGCGACGCTAACTGCCGCCAACGAACGAGCATACGACACCGAGAGCCGGCGTCTTTTCTTTAGCAGACGATCTTTTCGAATCAAAAGCGGCGCGAGCTTTTTTCATACCAGCTGTTGTTTTTGTTTCTGCGACTGTCGCCCCCTGCGGAACGCGTGCCGCTTTTGAGTCGAAAAGATCGTTGGCTAAAGAAAAGACGCCGGCTTTCGGCGCCGTATGCTCGTTCGTTGGCGGCGTTCGTTGCACCATCTCTTGTCTCCCGTGCGAAACGGCGCCGTGTTGTTTGCAGACCAGTGGCGTCGCTGCGTTTCCATAGGAGCTAAGCCTTTTTCTTTCTTTACTTTTTCCTCAGGTAAGTTCGCTCTTTGCAAATTTTACAAAAAAAATGCACCATCTGTGGGCAACGCTGCACAAAGTCGTAGCGCGATAGGTTAAGAAACCGAATTTTCCGGTCGATTTAAAGAGCCTGGAGTCTCCTTGTATCACCCTGTATATTAATTTTTTTAATGCAAACGATTGGAAATGATCCCTAGGGATCAATGGCGCGGAGGATGGCGAAATGGTGCGCCCTTTGCTTTTTTTTATGTCTCAAAAGAATACCGGAAGTCTAGTTTTACTCCCCCCCCCCCCCCCCCTTCCCCCATTGCTCAGGGCGATCGGGCAATCACGGGCGCTTTGAGACGGAAGGCTTCTATATCGAATCGGCAAACTCCGGTCTCGATCCAGACAGGGCATTAAAATATTCGGTTAAACTGGGACATTACCAATAAATACAAAATTACCCGCCAATATTTTACTCATCTTCATTTCGGTGGTAGTTCTTGTGTAATGCAACATACTTGTACACTTGCCGCGAAGCTATATGCCAAACAGATCAGACCTGCAGCCAGAACATGGCAACGAACACCAACGTTTGACGGCGGACAAAAAATATATTAGCTCGTTGTAGATTATAGTACTAACTCGCGCAGTACTGAATGTTCGCAAACGTCTTCTACAGTAGCCAACTAATAACGCTAAAACTTAAAAAAAAAAGATTTTTTTACAATGTGTATAAATGAGCATGGCGTTTCACTTGTCCAGTGTCCCTGCGCAAATCGCATTTTACAAGAGTTACCTGTATTTTGAGCATCGTCATTTTTTTGGGGCCCATCCGCGTTGTTCGCCTAAATTGTCTGTCCGCCTGTTCTACAAAAAAGTAAACTGACAGAATTTTTTTTCTCTTTTAGAATGTATTTGGCGAGGCTTTTTCACTCTCAATCAAACTTCTCGTACATGGTACAAAATACACGGCGTTCGTTAAAAAAGACATGATGACAGAATCATTTGCGGTCGCAAGCCTCAGGCATCTTTCGAAGCACGTTCCCTTCATACATTTGCGCGCTTCGGACATGTCTGAAAACGACTCTGGCATGACCCACGTGACCGGAAAAGCAAAAAGAAACACGCCTCAGGCAATAGGGAGTTTTAGGGAACCGTTTTTGCACGTACGATACGGTATATGATCGGCCCTCTTGTACGAACTGCGCATGCGCTTCCACAGAAGACTCGCGCATGCGCAGTTCGAACGGCCACTCGTATACCGTTTAGGATGTGCAAAAATGGTTCCCTAAAACTCTCTAAACCCGTTTTCTCCTCTAGAAAAAAAACAAGTTTTGCTCATTGTTCATGCGCGGCGCGAAGTAGTTCTTACGAGATTTTGTTGTCGGAGGAAAAAGCGATGCTTTTTTCGTTTGGAACGTGTACGTCTCGATAAGATAACACATATCTAATCTAAAATTCACCTACAGATATCTTAATTATGAGTATAAAGAGGGAAATTAGTAATCGTCCGCGAGGAGCCGGACCTCTTTTTACTTCGGTTCTTGAGGTGAACATGGGTATAGTGTCTGCGAACTGTCTTTTGTACAGTGTATTGACAGTGGGACCGCGGCTTGCTGCTGCTAATCGACGAAGAGACCCCAGCGCATTAATTACAGCGTCGAATAAGTGAGTTGTTCGCGGTGAGACTGCTCCGTGCACCGCTGACTCGTATTCGACGCGCGTGAACATGAAACGCCGGCCGACTTCTGTTTCCCAAACCCAGTTTTAGCTTCCAGGTTCGCCGAATTCGAGCTGCATATACGACGCATCCCTTCGCGGCTGTGGCACGCGTGCGGCAGTAGCCCGTCCTTCACCCGTATCCGACAAAGTGCGTCCCTCAGCTGAGGATAGACGCGACCTACTTCGCCACGCAGCTTTCCTTCCGGTCGTTTAGTGAAGGTGACAACGGAGACCTAAAGAGAAAGAAAATAAAATGCTCGTACAAACACATAATACAGCAATGTATCGCGCATAAAAAAACAAAAAAAAAAAGGAGGCTCGTGCGACGCAAACTTGCTATAGCTTCCGCATTAGCAAGTACCACGTTCTGGAAAAGATAGATGGGTAGTTGTCGTCGTCACTCACTCACCTCTGCCATGTTGGAATATTTGTGTCTCCCGTACATAAAAAATACGTTTTTTTAGGAAAAAAACAAACAAACAAAAGCCGCGACGAAATGAGGCCACGGAAGCTTCTTTATAATATCGTCATCCAGCAAAAAATGCGATAAAAAAAAATGCAGATCCCTCAAAAACAGTTAACACAGAAATTGGGAGACATAACGCTATAAGGTGTAACTCCAAATGCTCGATGAGCGAATTATTTTATATCCTCGTTGTGCAAATAGACTAGTTCTAAACATTCCTGCAGGAAACACTGCGCGCGTTGTATTGTGGGACCTCTTTGGCCGTGAACAGGAGTGGCATGGTTTCGATATCGATTGCCCTGTTGACTTTTTTTTTATGCAGTGCTCATATACACTCTAGTGCATGTCAGAACTGCATTAAAATAAAGTCAGTGCTCGCTCGCATTGCACCCATTCATCTTCGTCAGAGCCCACGTTGAATCACCAACCTCCAGCGGCAGGGAGGACCTGACTTGACCTATAGCGAGGAATACAGGAGTAAGGCCTGCCGCGTCAACAGCATGACCCTCCCGGGTCACGGATAATGTAAGAAGCCTAGGACATTGAGACGATGAAGCAGGATGATCGGCCCAGAACACTTCTTCTCCTTTTGTTTACCTGCGCACAAACTCTGTTACATCGGGAGCACCCAAAGCGTACCCCAGCATTCTATCCGTATCCTATCCGTTCGAAAATACATGCACTAGGGAGTTTTAGCAGGTCGTTTCCACACGAACGGTTCGCCCTGCAACGCATCGGCGACGCCACTGCGCATGCGCGCGCGAGTCGTTCGGGACGTCGGGAGGCTCTTCTCGTTCGTCTCTCCCATTCCGGCCGCTGGAGTCGTCAGCGCAACGCAGCCAGCACCGTTCACGACTCGGGTGAAAAAAAGATGGCGGTCGGTTCGGCGACTGCCTTCGCCGACCCAGCCGAGCGTTAGGCTTAGGACAGCGGCAGGAGATTTGCCGTTTTGTTAGTCTGCTTCATTTGAGAGGTTGAACCAAATAATTTCGAGGACTGCTCACAATGGTAAGCGGTCTTGAATGCTGTAAACTACGCATGTTAGTAAATTTTTGCGATCTGCGGGCAGACTAGCTGCCGTGGCGACCGGCAGCAGACGAAATGATTTGCTTCGACGGCACACAACGTGAACGATCGTTCAAGTTCAGGATGACGGAGACACAACACATACCTTTACGGTCGTTTAGATACTTTTTACCCCATCTAACTTCACAGTTCTTGAAATTCCGACCGGCAAATGTTACATCGGCCGTCTTGTTTACATCAGTCGTACGCCGGAAACACGAGCCGCCAACACGGTGTCCGCCACGGATTTACACGTTGCAGAATGTTTCACATGTTCACTAGAAGATGTCGCCACCGTTAAGCACTATCATCATCATCGTTTACACGGTCGCGCAACTTTCACGATTCGCTAAAGTATGTCAAATTTCACTTACGGTTTCACGGAATGGACCAGCTGTACCGTTCGTGATTTCGGAACCGTGTGCTTGAAAAACGACTCGCTAAAACTCCCTACTGTATTTGGTCGTGACGGGATGTCGGGAATTGACTCCGTAAGTGATGACGTCATAACATGGCGTCTGGGTCCAAACAAACCGTTGCTAGGGGCTTTGCTATGGACTAATGCATGGAGACTCCACATGAGGCTAGAGTTTTGCTTAGAAGTAAGTAAATATTTTTTTATTGGAACCTAACTTCTTGATATCGAATTATGAAGATGTTCTTGTCGTCTCAGTGTCGTATTGCAACGACGAAAGCCATTTTTGAAGTATTACACTCCGCTTTGCTTTGGCAGCAGACGACACGATAGATTTGCTGGCCTCTGTTGCAGCGGGCGTCTTCATTGAATTGCGTCGGTAAACGAGCGACAAAAACAAGTGCATCACCATGGCCGCAGAGGCCTCCGCAATGTGCGTTTTTGTTTTTCTGTGAAGAACCCAGCTTAGTTACGAGGGGTGAAAATGCAGTAAACTCAAACCATATCATGCAGATCAGTTACGACGACGACCTGAAGTGCATTACCGGCGTTATGCAGGACAGCATGAGAAACAAATCGTACGCCGTCGAGGTAAGTCGTTTGTTGTTATCATTATTGTGGTTGTCAGGTTATTAAAGAATTGCACGTCTATCGCGATTTCGCAGTATTTTGCTTTTTTTTTTGTTCCTTGGTATACATTAAATTTCGTGGATGTGCTCTTTTGGAGAAGATCTCCATCGAACCCACGATGCGAGTACAATCTGTAATAAACTCACGCTTTGGGGTCTTGCGAAAATCTGAAGAAACTGCAAGAATCTTTCTCCACGCGATGGTTACAACCATGTATACACGAACTCAACTCTCCTACGTCACGCCGCGGTGGTGGCGCGTCGGGCGCACTTCCGGTCTGGGGCGGTGGGCAGAAGTCGCCGTGCGAGACATGCATTCCTGTGTTCTTTCGGAAGAAACCCGACAAAAAAACCTGCCTTCTCGTCAAAATGCTGCAACGGGGGCTGTACCAAGAGAGCCTGGAAAGGTTTGAAGATTAGTTTTCATGTGTTTCTACCCCCTCCGTTCGTCCGAGAATGTGGATAGTAGCCATGAAAAGGGCAAACCAGACGCAGTCGAACTTCGATTGCTTGTGCGGGCAACACTTCGTGGTCGCCAGATGTATTTGTTTTGTTCCAACATGAACGAGAGAAAACCGCCAAGTTGTCCGGACCACCCACGGGTTCAGTGCGTCTTCAAATTCACACGGCCGCCTGATCGTTCGAACTTTCGTCTGCTCTTTCAAACTTGTCTGCTTTTTGTCGTCTGCTCGTTCAAACAAAAGCGGCCCGTAGACCAAACTTTGACCCGGTGATTGCAATAAGAAAGAGGGACATGGAAGGTGATTGCAATAACAAAAGAGGGACATGGAAGGTGATTGCAATAACAAAAGAGGGACATGGAAGGTAAACAGACAACACAGGCTACGTTGTCTGTCTGTCTTCTATGAGGGGGATCGGTGGCCGAGTGGGCTAGCGCACACCAGGGCCTTTTATACTGGG
Organism: Ixodes persulcatus; assembly: GCA_013358835.2. NCBI lineage: Eukaryota > Metazoa > Arthropoda > Arachnida > Ixodida > Ixodidae > Ixodes > Ixodes persulcatus. The sequence continues at coordinate 250,107 of JABSTQ010011506.1, forward strand.
AGAGTTCGGTGGTTCTTTGATCCAGCCGCCAGTCTGGCAGCACTGATCAAACAGTCTGGCAACTGTGCGCATCGCACTCCGAGTTTCGTTGTCCGCCATGATGTGCCTTGCCGTCTAGCGTGGAGCGAAAGACGACGATGAAAATGATCGTTCTGCGCTCTGCCAGATGTTAGAAGAAAACGAAATGGGGGGCTGCAGTGCCGTTGGGTGCTCGAACAACGCGAAAAAGGGGTTCAGGATGTATCGGTTCCCGCAAGGAAAAGAAAACCGCGCAAGGCACAAGATTTGGGAGACCAAACCAAAAAGGGCTGACTGGAAGCCGACTTCGAGTTCTCGATTGTGCGAGGTAAGTTATAATTAACGTATGATTAACGTCACAAAATGCTTGTTTTTAGACTTTCTCCTTACGCCAACAAAAGCACGAACGGCAAAACCTACACGCGTATACATCGCATGTCAATGGGGACCCACTCGCCGGGAGGCACATCATGGCGGAAGCGGCGCCCGCTGAGTCCGCTAGACCTAGCGGGCCGTAAGCCACTCCCACCCGCCGAACTCTCCCAGTATAAAAGGCTCTGGCGCACACCAGCTCGGAGCACGTGGAGCGAAAGCTCGAGCTGCAGAACCCAGAGATCTTGGGTTCAGTCCCCACCCCTGCCCGTTTCGATCTGGATGAGCATCGTACTCGTGTATCACTACGGCGTGGTGCAGGTTAAAAATTCCAGGCTAGGGGTTGTACGGCAGTGGCTAAATTGCTCGTCTACAGCGAGTGACTTGTCGCAACTTCGAAATGGCTGAGCAACTACACGCTATATAAATATCGACACAACCCCAATTATTGCACCCCAAAAATATGGTGCGTCTACTTTCGCGCAAAGCACCTGGGAAAGCCAATTGCTGAAATCTACAGAGGACGACACTTAAAAAAATGTTTAAACCTAAAAAAAAAAGTCCGCTCCGTGACAATGAACACGGCGCTTCATCATGCTCAATGTAGCGGCAGTTCAGTCAGCTGGGTAAGTTAGGGTTTGCTAAATTATACTCTCCTACGCTTTTCTCCCGAAGGTAGCCCTCGCCGCAAAGTTGATTCACGTCACCCTTTGTTTATTTCTGCCATTTCGTCACCCCCGCGCCTGCTTCCTCTTGAATTCCCTATTGGAGAACCCCAATATGAACAGCGTATTATGGATATTGGTAAACAATACCCTTTTATTGTATTACAATACGATATGGATAGTGTATTGGAAACCATTGCACTTATTGTCTTGTCTTACAATAAGGGTTTGTTATGGGATTCCAATATCCATAATACGCTAAAAATATTGGAACCCCATACCGTATAAACCCTTATTGGATCCCCGTGTCGTATGGAGATCGAATAAGGGTTTATGATTCCAGTGTACTTAGCGTATTATGGATATTAGAATCAAATATATTCTATCGGCTACCAATAAAACTATATACGAGTTGGAATATCACGTTCAGCACAACATTCCTTTGCAACGCAGTCTCTCCTTGTGTGTATTTCTGAGTGATAAAATAAAAAATGTTGCTGTTGTCAAATTATGAATAAAGAAGCAAAACACTGGGCTTATCCATACCAAATATATTTAACATATTCCTGAACTGGAGGATCTGGCATTTACTGCAAAAGAAAGTTAACTGTTTAAGACCCTCATTCAAAAACTTGATGTTTGAAAACAGAATGTGAAATATTCACCTTTTAATGAAAACAGCACCTGCTAGCTGCAGCCAGATAGAAACTGCAAGATAAAAATTTGTGATTAGTTCGCGACAAGAAGCAATCCTTCACTAAGCCGGATAGATTCAAAATTATGTCTGTGTTGATTGCAGAAAAATAAGCTTCAATGCCACTGCTACGGGTCATTCTGAGCTCGGTCAATTAAATACAGTCTACGCTCATTACAACAGACCTAGTTACAACAGACATTTGGATATAACATACCGATTTGTGAAGTTCGGTTGGTTTTCCTGTACATGCCATTGACTCAACTTCATATCTGCATACAGCATACTCCTCTTACAACAGACCAAAACCTTGGTCAAAATCAAGGTCTGTTATAACGAGCTTAGACTGTATACGTATCCGCTCATCTGTCTTCACTATTCCTGCTTCGCACCCAACTAGAGTATCTGGAATGCTCACCTTTGATGAAAAACGAACTGGTGCTTGCTTGCTTGTAGGCCGTGGAAACTGCCAGAAGGATTTGCGATTAGTTGCGTCCAAGTAGCACTTACTCTGAGTAGCCACGTAAAGTACACTAAGTCGGAAAGATTCAAAATTACATGTACGTGACATAATATGCCTCTTGTGACAAAACTGGGCACACATTTTGTTGCCACCAGCAAAGCTTCAGCTTTCACTGAAGCTTGTTTTGCTGCAATACATGCGTGTACTGCAGCAAAACAAGCTTCAGTGAAAGCGTCCCCAGTTGTTCTGAGCTCCGTCAATTAAATATGCCGTACCGCTTGTCTGGCTTCAGTATTCCTGCTTTGGGAATCTGGAATTCTCACCTTTGAGGAACAACAAACTGGCACCTGCTGGCTCTTAGGCCGTGGAAACTGGAAGAGAGATTTGCGATTAGTTACACACAAGTAACAATTTTCTTGAGTAGCCGCCTACAGTACACTCAAAATTACATGCACGGGACATAGATGCCTCATGCCACGGGACCCCCTTCATCTTTGTTTTCCGTTAACTCTGCTCACCTTCGCTGCTTGCCTCCAATTTCTGTGCTACTTCTCTAATCTCGATTCCCTGGTTCCCAAAGGCCATGCCATTACTTGTGCTAGGCACGGATCTGTCAGCTCCGCGACCGTCACTATTGTGGCATGGACGCCAGGGCACCTGGGCACTTGAGGTGTTCTTTTATTACTTTGAGCATGGCTGAAAACAGGTGGATGGGGTGTCTGGTATGCCTTTTGCTTATTTGCGGATCGTTCCGAAAACAGAGGGTAGGCACTTCTGCGATCTGGGCGCATGCTCGGTATTTTACAATAGTTGAAATTGAACTCTGCAGAAATCTTGAAACATAAAAAAAAGAATGTACATTCCAAAAGGCATAGCAAATGAAACACCCACCATATATCTATTTTCATTACTTGTCAGCAAGAAGCTGTCGTATATGTATCCTCCCTTGCTTAAGCCGCTCCTCCCTAGTGTCCCGGTTGGGTCTCGTTCTGAAGAATCGTCGGTGGAGACCCAAGGTGCGCTCAACATCAGATTAGATTTTTTGAGACAAAACCATATACTTGCTGAGCGGTAGTACACCCAAACGAATCTCAGACATATCATTTATAGTTCACTTTAAATTGAGAGGCCTGATGTAAAATGAGACGTCAATACTGACGCACCCCTTTTGCGAACATAAAATTTTGAAGGCCTTGTACCCCTCGCTAGATGGACAAGGCACATGAATCCGTGGAGTGGACGAAATTTTTACCTTAACATCACGACTCAATGCCCATCCCCAGATATTTGACCACCACACTTTTAGAAAAAAATATTTTTTTTAGAAGACACCGAGTCATCGACCACCCTTACAGAAGCCTGAACCGAGCATACTCGTACCGTGGCTTGTTTGCTCCGAGCTGCCCCCTAGTTAACTCGGGCTGACAATTTTTTTTTTTTAATGGAACCCACGTTTTTAGTTTCGGTTTCACTTGTTGAGAAGAGAGATTTGCGATTAGTTGCGTCCAAGTAGCACTTACTCTGAGTAGCCACGTAAAGTACACTAAGTCGGAAAGATTCAAAATTACATGTGCGGGACATAGATATCCTCTTGCGACGTAATTGGGAACACGTCAATGTCGCCCGCGTGTGTTACAGAGAAATAAGCTTCAATGCAGGAGCCCCCAGTCGTTCTGAGCTCCGTCAATTAAAAATGCTGTTCGGGTCGTCTGGCTTCAGTATTCCTGCTTTGGGAATCTGGAATTCTCACCTTTGAGGAACAACAAACTGGCACCTGCTGGCTCTTAGGCCGTGGAAACTGCCAGAAGGATTTGCGATTAGTTGCATCCAAGTACCAATTTCTTTGACCAGCCACCTACAGCACACTAAGCCGGATAAATTCAAAATTACATGTATGTGACATAATATGCCTCTTGTGACAAAACTGGGCACACATTTTGTTGCCACCAGCAAAGCTTCAGTGAAAGCGTCCCCAGTTGTTCTGAGCTCCGTCAATTAAATATGCCGTACCGCTTGTCTGGCTTCAGTATTGCTGCTTCAGAGCAAACTAGAAAATCTGGAATCCTCACCTTTGTACGAGAATGAACTGGCTGGCTTGTGGGCGGCCATGGAAACTGCAAGAGAGATTTGCGATTAGTTACACACAAGTAACAATTTTCTTGAGTAGCCGCCTACAGTACACTCAAAATTACATGCACGGGACATAGATGCCTCATGCCACGGGACCCCCTTCATCTTTGTTTTCCGTTAACTCTGCTCACCTTCGCTGCTTGCCTCCAATTTCTGTGCTACTTCTCTAATCTCGATTCCCTGGTTCCCAAAGGCCATGCCATTACTTGTGCTAGGCACGGATCTGTCAGCTCAGCGACCGTCAATATTGTGGCATGGACGCCAGGGCACCTGGGCACTTGAGGTGTTCTTTTATTACTTTGAGCATGGCTGAAAACAGGTGGATGGGGTGTCTGGTATGCCTTTTGCTTATTTGCGGATCGTTCCGAAAACAGAGGGTAGGCACTTCTGCGATCTGGGCGCATGCTCGGTATTTTACAATAGTTGAAATTGAATTCTGCAGAAATCTTGAAACATAAAAAAAAGAATGTACATTCCAAAAGGCATAGCAAATGAAACACCCACCATATATCTATTTTCATTACTTGTCAGCAAGAAGCTGTCGTATATGTATCCTCCCTTGCATAAGCCGCTCCTCCCTAGTGTCCCGGTTGGGTCTCGTTCTGAAGAATCGTCGGTAGAGACCCAAGGTGCGCTTAACATCAGATTAGATTTTTTGAGACAGAACCATATACTTGCTGAGCGGTAGTACACCCAAACGAATCTCAGACATATCATTTATAGTTCACTTTAAATTGAGAGGCCTGATGTAAAATGAGACGTCAATACTGACGCACCCCTTTTGCGAACATAAAATTTTGAAGGCCTTGTACCCCTCGCTAGATGGACAAGGCACATGAATCCGTGGAGTGGACGAAATTTTTACCTTAACATCACGACTCAATGCCCATCCCCAGATATTTGACCACCACACTTTTAGAAAAAAATATTTTTTTTAGAAGACACCGAGTCATCGACCACCCTTACAGAAGCCTGAACCGAGCATACTCGTACCGTGGCTTGTTTGCTCCGAGCTGCCCCCTAGTTAACTCGGGCTGGCAATTTTTTTTTTTTTAATGGAACCCACCTTTTTAGTTTCGGTTTCACTTGTTGAGGCAGGTGGATACTTTTGTAAAGCTTCCTTCCTATGCGCTTCCGAGTCAACGTATTTGCAATGGCCAACCCCCGGGCATTGATTTTGCACTCCTTGACGAATGCTGAAACTCATATAGGCGGGCAATAGCTCACCTTGAAAATACTTGCTCTTGGTGGCCGAGAACAAACTCGTGTTCCTGATTGGCAGCCATCTGCTGCCGAGAATAGCTGTAGATATCCGAAAGAACCCAGTCTTAGTCTAATACAGATGCTTTGGCCGGACAGAGACACAAAAGCCTGACACAAGACCACTATAAAGACGGGAAATAGAATGTCTGTGAGGAATGACACACACAACTCAGATAGGCATCAATCACTCACCTTGAAAACACTTGCCATGAGCGGCAAAGAGCACACATCTGGCCTTGATTGGCTGGTGCTTGCCTCCAAGACCTGCATGTATAAGAAAGAACCCGGTCCTAGTCAAACTTGGGTGTTTTTGCAGAAGAGAGACAACGAAATACTAATGCAAGACCACTACACATAGGAAATGGTATCCAAGGGGAATGGAACACAAAACTCATATAGGCGGGCAATAGCTCACCTTGAAAATACTTGCTCTTGGTGGCCGAGAACAAACTCGTGTTCCTGATTGGCAGCCATCTGCTGCCAAGAATAGCTGCAGATATCCGAAAGAACCCAGTCTTAGTCTAATACAGATGCTTTGGCTGGACAGAGACACAAAAGCCTGACACAAGACCACTATAAAGACAGGAAATAGAGTGTCTGTGAGGAATGAAACACACAACTCAGATAGGCATCAATCACTCACCTTGAAAACACTTGCCATGAGCGGCAAAGAGCAAACTTCTGGCCTTGATTGGCTTGCCTCCAAGACCTGCATGTATAAGAAAGAATCCGGTCTTAGTCAAACTTCGGTGTTTTTGCAGAAGAGAGACAATGAAATACTAATGCAAGACCACTACACATAGGAAATGGCATTCAAGAGGAATGGAACACAAAACTCATATAGGCGGGCAATAGCTCACCTTGAAAATACTTGCTCTTGGTTGCCGAGAACAAACTCGTGTTCCTGATTGGCAGCCATCTGCTGCCGAGAATAGCTGCAGATATCCGAAAGAACCCAGTCTTGGTCTAACACAGATGCTTTGGTTGGACAGAGACACAAAAGCCTGACACAAGACCACTATAAAGACAGGAAATAGAGTGTCTGTGAGGAATGAAACACACAACTCAGATAGGCATCAATCACTCACCTTGAAAACACTTGCCATGAGCGGCAAAGAGCAAACTTCTGGCCTTGATTGGCTTGCCTCCAAGACCTGCATGTATAAGAAAGAATCCGGTCTTAGTCAAACTTCGGTGTTTTTGCAGAAGAGAGACAATGAAATACTAATGCAAGACCACTACACATAGGAAATGGCATTCAAGAGGAATGGAACACAAAACTCATATAGGCGGGCAATAGCTCACCTTGAAAATACTTGCTCTTGGTTGCCGAGAACAAACTCGTGTTCCTGATTGGCAGCCATCTGCTGCCGAGAATAGCTGCAGATATCCGAAAGAACCCAGTCTTGGTCTAACACAGATGCTTTGGTTGGACAGAGACACAAAAGCCTGACACAAGACCACTATAAAGACAGGAAATAGAGTGTCTGTGAGAAATGAAACACACAACTCAGATAGGCATCAATCACTCACATTAAAAACACTTGCCATGAGCGGCAAAGAGCAAACTTCTGGCCTTGATTGGCTTGCCTCCAAGACCTGCATGTAAAAGAAAGAATCCGGTCTTAGTCAAACTTCGGTGTTTTTGCAGAAGAGAGACAATGAAATACTAATGCAAGACCACTACACATAGGAAATGGCATTCAAGAGGAATGGAACACAAAACTCATATAGGCGGGCAATAGCTCACCTTGAAAATACTTGCTCTTGGTTGCCGAGAACAAACTCGTGTTCCTGATTGGCAGCCATCTGCTGCCGAGAATAGCTGCAGATATCCGAAAGAACCCAGTCTTAGTCTAACACAGATGCTTTGGCTGGACAGACACAAAGTCTGATACAAACCACAAAAAGCAGGAAATGGTGTCTGCAAGAGATGAAAACAGACCCAGGTGGAGAGGCTCATTCTGTTTCACCCTAGTCAAATAGTGTAGCTCATTTTGCTAAAACAAATTAACAATGCATATTTGCTAAAAAAAAGTATAATATCTCTTTTGCCTCATTTAGCAGAGTTTACTGCCAAGGGTACCTGCACACCGGAACAAGTCACACTTAGTCACAGTTTTTTTTCTTTTCTTTTGATGAGCGACAACAGAATCCTAAATGGGTGATGAAACAAAATATGAGCCCAGCAAGACAGGCTAGGCCGACAAATGAGGTTCTATTCTCGGTCACTTATCATATTTGGTGGGAAAAGTAAAGTAAATTAAAATAAGGCAATCTCTCTTGCAGCCGACAGCTGCAAACGAAATTCATCTACCTCGATAAACGACCTGGAAATAAAATTGGGGGGTGGCCGAGTGGTTTAAGGTGTCAAATTTCAAACTTACAGACTGTGTAGTTCTGGTTTAAGTCCTCCTGGTGTATATTTTTACACCTATTGATTATATATAAATTGTTTTCTTTTCGATTTTTGAGACACTAGCACATAATTTATATGCTAATTCACCTTTAGAAGCGTTTTAATTATACTCCACGGCTTCTCTGTTTCACCTTGGGTATATTTTTACACCTATTGATTATATATAAATTGTTTTCTTTTCGATTTTTGAGACACTAGCACATAATTTATATGCTAATTCACCTTTAGAAGCGTTTTAATTATACTATACGGCTTCTCTGTTTCACCTTATGATGTACTGCAGAAAAGGCCACGAGCACGAGCTCCTTGCTCTGGGACAGATCTCGGCGGCACAAGCTCTCGTGCATTAAGGACAGCTACCAACGCTATGAGCTCACACTTCTAGCCTCCGCTGCGGTACAACATAAGGTGAAACGGAGTATAGTGCTCGTAATAAATTCTCAGTAAGAGCGGCTTTCAATTTTTTTTTTTTTTGCTCTCGCTGCTGCTTGTTTCCTCACCCTTAAAATGCTGACAACTCGACACAAAATTAATAAAAAAATATGTTTCAAATGTGATGACGATCAGCATTTCCAAGTTGTACCCCTTTGGTGGCACGGTCGGGGCTTCATTTCCCGACCATGCCACCATACCATACCTGAGTGCAGTGACGAATGGTCCCAAGTGCTGCGACTCGACCGTATATGGCCTTACGGTGTGGTTCGACTCATGCAGCACTTGTGTTTCGTGATGAGCCAGTGAGCGAGGTGTGACCTGCTAGAGCCGTGCAAGCCACAGCTTTACAGCCTGCAAAGGGTGGGAAGATGTGCCTCCCTTTGCAGAGCTTGCAATAGCTCACCAAGAAGCTATTACAAGCACTAGGGAGCCACAGAGTATGAATAAAAGCACTTCACGTGGGCTTGAACCTAGAGCTCCACTGCACTTGATTTCAGTTCCCTAAGGCCTGCGTCAGATGGGGCAACTTTTCCAGCAATTTTGAGGTTGCTGGCGGGTTGTTCCCTAGGTTTTCTCAGATCAGCACGAATTGCTGAGATCGGGTTTGACTCGAAACGGACGAGCAACTTGAACAACTAGGAGAAGTGTGAAGCGGCAGCAGCCAATCAAGGACGCAATATTTTCACGTGACACCCCCGTGGTGGTGATGATGACAGCTAAAGACTTGCCTCTGGTTTGAAATAGATCGTTTTTGGAAATAAACTGTTTCAAAAAGATGAGTTAGTATTCTCAGCACAATTTAAAAATACAAAAACATGTTTTTTTTCCGATATAATTGTGCATCTAAATAGTGCAAGAAAAATAAAATTTCATGATGATGATGGCAAGTCGTCGTAATTCAGTTCCTGCGTGTGAACGCGGGTGGCCCATGTTGCTGGTGTTGCGACATCAAGTTGCAGGCTGAAATTGCCCCGTCTGAAGCGGGCCTTATTGGCCCGCTTCAGACGGGGCAATTTTACCAAGCAACGAGGCCCCCTTCAGACGGGGCAATTTCACCCAGCAACTTGACGTCGCAACACCAGCAACACGGGCCACCCGCGTTCACACGCAGAAACCGAAGTGCTACGACTTGCCATCATCATAATGAAATTTTATTTTTCTTGAACTATTTAGATGCACAGTTATATAAAAAAAAACATATTTTTATATCTTTAAATTGTGCTGAGAATACTAATTCATCGTTTTGAAACAGTTTATTTCCAAAAACGGTCCATTTCAAACCAGAAATAAGTTTTCAGTTGTCATCATCACCACCACACGGGTGTCGTGTGAAAATATCACATTCCTGATTGGCTGCTGCCGTTTCAAACGTCTCCGAGTTGTGTGAGTTGCTCGTCCGCTTCGAGCCGGACCCAATCTCAGCAGTTTGTGTCGATCTAGGAAAAGCTAGGGAACAACCCGCCAGCAACCCCGAAATTGCCGGAGAAGTTGCCCCGTTTGAAGTGGGCCTAAGACACCCCATTGTCTGGTACCGAAACCATTTTGGAACGTTTGGGTGTTTAAACGTCGTACTAACCTTTTTACAAAAAAACAAACAAACAAACAAACAACAACAACAGAAAAACACATTTCAGAGGGAAAAGTTATGGAAAAGGTATGGAAAGGGAATGTACCATTATGTTCAGCGAAGTTCGGTGACAAGACTCGGGACTTGAGCAGGAATGCCGTTATCCTTGGTGTGACCCCATGAGACTGTCTTGCTCCCTTTGCTGGGGCTTATGTAACTGAAGTACCTGTACGAAAAGTAGAAGAAAAACATGTGAATAACACTCATTATTCACAAGAAATGTTGTCAACATCCAAAATGACCCCTGGAGAAAATTATGCGAGGAATTTTTCGGCCACGCTGGCCGAGTCACCTCTCGTGGCCAATGCTTCATTGCAACTTTAATTATAGTGAACAGTTATAGGGCATATTACCAACAAAGTGGAATTTGGTATTGTACGAAACTACAACACAAAACAGCAGTCTAATACAGTATGTGGAGGTACCTCTGAACAAAATCCAGGGTTTCATGGTGCGTCCTTCAGATACCTGATGTTGAACATGAAATATGTGCACCGAGGAGTGAGCAAACACTGACTTCCAGTGAGTCTCAAGCACCAGCGACATGTCGACAAGGAGTGCAATAAGTAGAAAAGGTCGTCTAGAAGTGTGCAGCCAAGATGAAAAAGCAAGATATAACGATATCAGAATAAGATCACACAAAAAAGGCTCGTTGTAGTCATCTACAATCTAGGCAGTGATGAGTCGACCGACGTACAGCCGCGATTCACTTTGCGTTGATTGAGGTGAAACATGGTCAACGAAAAGATAAAAAACGCGTCTTTTTTTTTACACTATTTGCTTTGCGCAGTTGGGCGACGTCACAAAAATCTGACTCACTCGCTAGCGTTTCTCAACTTCGTTCGGCGCCAGTCGGCACCACAGATCGGTGGTCGGCACTCGAGTCATGGTCTAAACGGGAGGAAAAAAGTACGAGCTCAGAGCCGAGCGTCGATCGTGACTTTCCTAAAGAGAAGCTCCGGTAACACTTCGGCGACTCGTCAGCTTCAAACAACGCCTCTTCGAACGAGCCCGCGAATCCACTGCGTCAAACGGTCGCGGCAGAAAGCACGCCGGAAGGAAGGCGGCTGGAGGCTGAGAAACCGAAAGAGACACGGCGCTGGTTTTTACGACTATTTCGTACATGAGCTAACAAGATAGCAAAGCTAGCCGAGTGTGAACGCTGACTGACGTTACTTTGGAGTACACGCAGTCGAAACGACGCCTGCAACAGAGCACAGCGGCACAGCTAGAGGCTTTCAACAGGGGACACGCGTTCAAATAAGCTGCGATTTCAAAACTTCATGTCTCCTTTCTGTCCTTCGGTGTTTACTTTGATCCGCGTACACCAAAGCACTCAATGCTGCAAGTAATAAAGTCGTGCATACGTACCTTTCGAAGCGATTGAAAGTGTGCTGGTTTCGCTCTGCTGCGCAGTTGCACGCTCGGCGGCTCGGGTTGGCGGCTCTCCCGCCGGCTTGGCGGCTTGGCCAGGCTTGGCCTCGGCTACAGCGCAGGCTCGCGCCCTTCGAACAGAGGAACTGCATCCGGAACGCGAACTGGCGCGCGCGCGGGTTGACGATGGAATCATGGAAACTCAACTAAAAAAACGAGACTGTGACGGTCGTGCTTTGACGTATCGTTTGATGGCGCCAATGCACGTATTTTTCACGTCCTTTTTTTATACAGTGTGTGAATTTCGCGAAACAGGCGACGAAGAGTAGTGGGTGAAATGTGCTCGCATGTTGTCGTGGATTTTGTGTACAACGTAGGATTACCAGAAAGGTGGGTAAATATCGATACATGCGCGTAAGAACTACATGCACGTGTCCTGTCAAACCTATTCACCCTCATTATTTTATCGTCCGAACTGACATTGTCGCGTATCGCGTTCGATTTGGGTCCCAACACCGATAGTTTCTTCTTGTATTGCGATGTTGTGTTGCAACATCGAATTGTATCGCGGTACGTTGGATTTATCGTTCGGCGATCAACTTTTGTTGCATTACAACAACTACAATAAACATTTGTTTCACTTCAATAAGCACGTCGTTATTGGGCTTTCTCATTGAAAGGTAAGTCGCGGGTGTTCCAGCTAGTTATTCTGAATGGTTTGGTGGTTGTCTAGCATTTCAAGCGCGCGAGGCTGTGTGTACTGTGTGCCGTACCAACAGCTGTACATACTTGCACTGTCGATCAATGTTAATGTGTTCGCAACGCAGAGCGTTTGTGTTCCGTGTGTATCCCCACCCAATATCTTTCTCTCGCGTATTGCCGTATGGTAACTCGTGCTGTTTTACGTTATCATTCACGCGATGTCGTGTATGTGGGCATACCGATATCAACATGATGCTTCACGAACGCTCAATATTGTGTTACGTTTCCTCTCAATCCGCGCTATATGCCGACGTAATTCATGTTGGTAACTTGGAATTCGTTCTGAGATATATGCACGCGATGTCATATTCTATTCTCCTTTGGGCCCGTGGTCGACAACCGATATTTATATATCGTGTGGCCGTACAGTATGTCCGTGTCGGTCACCAATATGCACGCGATGTCGTATTCTTTTCCAATAACCGCGCATTGTATCGGGGTACCACACATTATGTTGGGATATTGTGCTCCAATATAGTGTTGTATACCAATAACCGCAAATTGTACTCCAATATCCTGTTGTATACCAATAACCACACATTATGTTGGGATATTGTGCTCCAATATAGTGTTGTATACCAATAACCACACATTATGTTGGGATATTGTGCTCCAATATAGTGTTGTATACCAATAACCGCAAATTGTACTCCAATATCCTGTTGTATACCAATAACCGCAAATTGTACTCCAATATCCTGTTGTATACCAATAACCACACATTATGTTGGGATATTGTGCTCCAATATAGTGTTGTATACCAATAACCGCAAATTGTACTCCAATATCCTGTTGTATACCAATAACCACACATTATGTTGGGATATTGTGCTCCAATATAGTGTTGTATACCAATAACCGCAAATTGTACTCCAATATCCTGTTGTATACCAATAACCACACATTATGTTGGGATATTGTGCTCCAATATAGTGTTGTATCAAATATCCTGTGTATACCAATAACCACACATTATGTTGGGATATTGTGCTCCAATAAGAATTCCCATCGTGCGTATAGGGTTTATCGGATAACAATAAGTTTTTATTGGTTTCCATCAACTTCATTGGAATACAATATTTCCAATAAGCCGAGTTCATATTGGCCTTTTTCAATAGGGATTGGTCTACGAATGCAAGGTCGATAGGTCTGTCGAATCCAAATCTAATGATACGAATCTCTGGGGATTGTCGTTAGGAGGGAGTTTTAGTAGATCGTTCCGATGACTCCGATAACGATACCCGATCCTCATCCGACGCCTTTATGCACGAGTTTTGTCGTTCTCGGGTACCGTTATCGGAGATATCGGTATGATCTACCAGGTGTCCCCCCCAGAAATGTTTTTTTTTCCCTGTCAAAATAAACTACGCACCACCGAGCTCTCCTTTTCCGCCCAAATGTAGACCTAGCGATCCGAACCAGATGAAAACTTTTCAGAAGTGAGCTTTATCTTATTAAATAACCTATTTTCAAAAAAATTCAGTTAGAAAATGGCGGCTGATGGACCGCTTATAATACATGCAGCTGAATGGCACCATTTACCGAAAACGAGCGTACACGAGCCCCAATTTCCCATTGAAATTTTCAGAAAATCAGCTATAACGTTCTGACTTAAATAACTGTTAGTTCTAAAACTTTGGCATCTGGTTCGTACCGCTAACGCTACATTTGGAGGGTAATGAGCGTTTGACGATTCGTACATTATTTTTTCGGTAAAAATACACTGTTACTTCGATTTTGTACTCTTTGTACAGAACTTTTCTAGTCTAACGGAGTACCTAGTATATTGCGACAGGTTCACACTCTAAATGCGTCCGTCAGTTCGCCTTCATATACAGAACACGGAGACATCGGATCACGGCGAAGGATAGAAAGATCCCAGCAATTGACGAAGTCAGGATAGGATTAGATCCAAAAAATGCGATTGGCGCAGTGATAACCTTTATGTAAGACGTCATGGCATTTTTTGTTTGTTTTATCTTTATTCTAAGCCCCATCATTCGCTTGGAGCTTTTCACTGCTCCCCATAATTGGCTCTTTCTGTTTTGTAACGACACTAGCGCGAATGTGTTTCCGTGTCTATGCGATTCTGGCGCTGCCGGCACGTACAATGCCGCCTAGGGTGCTTCCGTCATGCTTCGCTGTGCAACAGTCGCTCATATCGCGACAATAAAGAAGTGTGGCAATCCATTCAATTTTTATTTTCTTCTTTTGACAGCTTAACGCTTGACTTTTTATTTGCCTCCCAATCCAGAACGCCACTAGGCCAGCTGTTACTGCTGCACACTCTTCCCGCTGCGCTATTTGGAATTAAACAGTGCCCGGAGTTTAAATTCCGGCTCCGCCAAAGATTTTGTCTTTCGGCGGCTTCGTATCTTTGATTCATTCGATCAAGTGCGGTTCATTCGTCTGCATATATTCGATAATTCTGACAACTATATACACACAAAAAGACAGACAGGTTGGTTGATCGACCTGTCATGTCATGCGTATTTTATATTATATATTAAATAACATATTTAGGGATATTAAAAAGGAAACATAAACTGAGACTCGCAGGAACGTGGGTACCTTATAGAAATACGATTGCTGACCATCCCGCTGAGGTGCAGCTAACGAAATGGACCATATAAATACATAGCGTTGATTGCAATTCCTTTGTGCTTGTTTTTCTAGGTATAATGGCAGAAGTCTTTGGAAGGGCGACCAAAAGCGTTTTGCTCTGGTCTAGACATACGTCAATCTTTCGGCACGTGATCACGCTCCCGCGTACAACGACGTGGCAGAGAGTGGAGTCAGGTGATCGAAAGGCCGGCTCTTTAATGGCTCGGTGAACCCGCAGCTTCGTGTCTCATCTGTCAAAGTTGGGAGAGAGGCTGAGACAAAGTGGCGCGGCAAATAGGCAGTAGTTCAATTATTCGGCAGGCTTGGACATTGCAGACACTGATGTCCGAATCCCACGAGGGCGACAAACAGAAACAGCCGACACCGACAAACCTCAAGCATGCGCGGCATGCACGCGGAGGTACCTTCGGCAGTTGTGCAGTCTCTCGGTGCTCGTGCAGTAGGCATGAATGACCGCAAAGCATAGGCCAAAACTACCCTCGCGTACTTGCTGTAAACATGCTTGCGGCTTCTCGGTGTCGGTTGCTTGTGTTTGTCGCTCTAGTGGGACTGGGCCTAAAGCCCCTCGATGTGCTTGTGTCTGTCTGGCAAGTTGCGTCAAATGTGCGAGCGGCCCTTGGAAGCGAATGGCGGCGGAGCACTCGCCCGTGGCACGTGTCTTGCGCGTTTCCAAAACAATGGTTGGCGGTACTTGTAAGCGTGCATTTTATCGAGGGAGTTTAGTCAGCACAGTTTGCGCGTCGCTGCTGTCCGTCGTCTGTTCTTTTCGCTCCTGTTTCAAGTCCGTGAGTCCCAGTGTAACGGCTCAGGGAATGTCGTTGTTGTTATTTTCGAGAGCGTTTACCACTTTTCTAAAGGTGGTATTGCTGTGGTCAGTAACTAAAGAAGAGAAGGAAGAAGTAAAATGGCGGTTTGGCGGGGACCGCCCGATTTGACGGGGGATATATTGGTCCCTCAGTTTCTCAGAAATGACATCGTGCCAAAGCTCGCTCCATGGACACTCGTTCTTCGTTAGCGGAGAGCATGGGTGAGGCGGCGACCGGCTGCAAAATTGCGGTACTTCAGTAGGATCGATCCGCCCTTCTAGGCGTTACATTCTCCAGCCGTCGTCATGGACGTGGTGCGCGGTTTCGGCGAGTACCTCGGCGGCAACAAAAGGTACGATCGGCCTCGCTCGTCACTTCGGTGTACGATATCGGGATATGTGGAACTACCGACGTCTTAATACAGAGCGTCCCCGAAAAAAAAAATGCAATATATATATATATATATATATATATATATATATATATATATATATATATATATATATATATATATATATATATATATATATATATATATATATATATATATATATATATATATTTTACCGCCAAAATAAACTACGCATCGCCGAGCGCTCATTCTTCGCCTAAAGGTAGAACTAAAGGTTCGAACCAAATGCCAAAGCTTCAGAACAATCCGATATTTTATTTCAGAATTGTAAGTGACTTTCTGAACATTTCAATGGGGAAAAAAGCGGCAGACGGAGCTTTCAAACACATGGAGCTCTATGGCGCCAGGAAAACACTTATAACTTTTGAACAAGATAGCGGTTTGTGCTGACACTTTGGCATCTGGTTGCGGACCGCTGGCGCTACCTTTGGGCGGAGAATGAGAGTTCGGATATGCGTAGTTTATTTTGCTGGTAAAGAAAAAAAAAACCCTGTAAATATTTTTGGGGGACACTTTGTACATGGCTCGCAATCAGGTCGCATCAGCTGCCCAATTGTGAGGGACCTTGCGGCTGCGTGCGTACATTATGTCGCATACGCTATTTTGCTCCACCGGATTTTGCTTTGTCGGCAAGAAGTGGTAGGAATGACCATTGGTAGGTTGCGACGACGTCACGTGCAAGTCATGTATACTAGCGACACCAACATTTTGGCGACTCCAGCGAAATCGACGCCACCTAGCTGCGAGAAGAGAAAGCTGTGGCGGCAGGTTCGCTCGCCATCCTTCCTAATAGGATTTTCACAGCACCGGGTGGTCTAAAGACGAAGCCGTGAAAGTAGGTTCAAAAATACGTGGTGAAAATTATCAATACAATCAGTCATTTGGGAATCGTGCGATTTTTTTATGTGAAAGCTAGAACATGCATGTACGAAAAACCAACCGAAACTTGGACGTAATTCGGAACGCGAGAAAATAGCTCCCCATCATTTTTCAAACGACCAAGCAAGTGTGGGTTTTTATTGTACATAATGATTGCAGATATGCTATAATTAAACCACACTTCTGATCTAAGGGCGGTATAAGAGAAATGCCGTGGTTGGTCAAATGTGGTGCGGAACAATTTTCGCATGTTCCAACTTTTGTGCGATTTCTTTTTCGTTTTTTTTTTTTGCACATGTGTTTTAGACTTGAGCGAGTGCTGCAACGTACCCCAAAACAGTTAAAGGACGTGGCAAACTTGACTTCTACTCTCCGTACTATCAGCTTTGATAGCTGTCATAGAATACGACCTATACACATGTGTGCACGTCTGGCGTAGGTATGAAGATACCGTCGGCCTCTGAATGTGGTCAGATTCCGGGGGTATCTTTGTCGCGAGTCGCTTATCGACCGAGACCGCACATGGGGCAGTTACCGCCCGACAATCCTGGAATAAAACTGAAGGCGGCTGAATGCTGTACGCGGGAAAAATACCGTAGCAACCTGTTCTAACTTACAAACGAAGCTTTATCTCGGCGATATAGGTTCTTGTTTACAATGATGACAAGGTTATTAGTATAAGGCAATTACTAATTAACAGCGCGATTAGTGTACTGAATGATAATATCATACGCTATTTTTATTTATACGCATTGATGACCTTCTTTTGGAGGCACAAAAAGTTAAAACAAGTTAATGCACAAAAAAGTTACTTAAAACACCCTTTGAGTAATCTTATAGTATTCAGCGATATGCTCGGCAAGGCCACATAAACAACAATAACAACAACCGTGCAATACATGCAAGCCCCTTGGCCAACCTTATTTCAAGAACTAGCCTTCAGCAGGATTAAAAATCAAACAGCAGAGTATCAATGCGCAAGCGCTCCAAAACGGCTGTTTCCTTCCTCAACAGTTATATAACGCCTTGCCATCTGAACTACTTAACTTAAAGATTTACACCCTGAACTCAACATGGCGAGTACATGGATGAACAATCACTGAGGCCTTCTAAGTGCGTCCTCTGAATAGCGAGGTTCCAAATCCGTATTTGCCAAACGTATGTCAATTATGTATTGACAGTCAACTTATCGTTTTCTGCGTTGGCTGCGTTATCTACACAGAGCCAACTTTTGACCTCGTCACTACGATTCCTAGAGCGCGTCCAGCGAATGCCTAGAAAGAAAAGTAATTAACTCGCAAACGCAATTAACGTAGAGACAATAAACAAATAAAACATCGTGATAGTTTTTTTTTTCAATGGATTGTGCGGCGTTTACTACATTTTGTTTTTGTGAAGTTCATTAAGGGATGGAAAGCTCTGCCTTTGAGAATGCGAAAAGCTTTATTATTTTTTTACGTTTGTTCATCTCTGCGATAATGACTTATGCCGCTGCAGGTTAAAAATAAATAAAGAATAAATGAAAGATCTATTCACACAGTTGCGTTTGACTGCGTTGAGTCAAGATACGACAGCGAGTCAACGTAAAACCCGTGCTTCGTATGCCGCGTACCAAGCAACTCCTTGAATTGCTCGCCACGCTTCATAATGCCTCGGTAACTGGCGGTCGTATCTATACACAAATCGCCGGAACGCAGTAAAACGCAGTCAAACGCAAGTATGCCAAGGGGCCTCATGGGTGCGCACGAAGCAGAACATACAATAACGAGAGCAAAGTTTAGAGCGTTGCATGTCCTACGCGCGCTTTCCTATACCAACGGAAGATTCGTTCGAAGGAAAAATAGTGCGGGATTATTTCCTAGTTGGAATAATCCAAAGTAGGGCTAGGGATTATTCCCTAGTCCCACCTGAGCTACAAACAGCAAAAACCGATGATTACCAACTTCGAGTACACGTGCAGCCTTCACAGAAACGTATGCCTTTGGTAAGACTTGCATTCTCTCGGTGCTCGTAAAGTAAGCACGAGGGATTGCAATACTGCAAGAGATACCTTCGCCAAGCTCAGAATATACGTTTAGATCTAAACAATCCGATCCGCGCCGGAACAATTCTCGCGACGTTTGAGTTGATCAGCGTCCCTCAGACGTGGGAAGTATAGTCCGTTACAAGTAACGAATTACCTGTAATCCGTTACTTTTTAAAGTAATTTTGTAATTGCCACGTTACTTTTTTTGCGGGAGTAATTTGTAATCTAATTTTGTTACAAAAAAATTGTAAGTGATGGCTTTAGTTAGTCGTTACTTAAAAAAAATATGAACATAATACAGAAACTGGAGCAATAGGAGCATGCAATTAATTCGCAGCATAAAGATAGCAAGTTCAACAATATAGAAAACATCGTGAAGGGGTTAATAGTCGAAAAGAAAACGCTATTTTTTTGTATAACTAGAACACGCGCAAGACATATAAAAATACGCAAAAAACAAAGATCAAGTTCCATCGCCTTTCATCGTGTTTTTCTTCTCCTGCGCAGGATAAAGCTCGTCGTGTTTATTTGTTTTTGACTTTTACACAGCTTGAAAGGCCCGTTCTAAAAGGGAGCTTTCGTAAATCGGTTCCTTACCTCCGAATCCCCTAGCGGAGGTAGACGCTGCTACTGAGCATGCGCACCGCTAGCTTTGTCTGAAGAATTCTAGGGATAATTTTCGGTCACCGTAAGCTAACGGGATGGCGGGTGGGGTTGCAGCTTTCGCTGCCTTGTCAGCTTGCAGGTTAACGGAGTTTATTTATTTATTTATTTATTTATTTTACCCTCAGGGCGTGAGCAAATACGCGGCGTGAGCAAATACGCGGCGTGAGCAAATGCATTTACATTTTTTCTCTTAAATACAATATTTTATTTTTACAATGACTACCACGGTGCGGGCGTGTGAGAAATGGAAAGTAGTGTTCCAGACCTTTTTTGAAGACTTCCAAATTGTTTCTATTGTTTTCTCGATAAGTGTACGGGAAAAGTAACATGAAAGTAATTTGCGAATTGTAACTTAACGAGTGAAGTAATCCGTTACTTTTCAACGAATGTAATTTGGAACGGTAGTCCAATACATTTCAGCTTGGGTAATTTGTAATTGTAATTCATTACAGTTTTCAAGTAACGGGTACATGTCTGGCGATCCTGAACACATCGTATTTTTCAGATCTATAGTCGTATTCTTAGCTTTGGCATTTGCTGGGATCCTTCTACTGTACTGCTCGTCGTGATTCGGTGCCTCCGTGTTTTGTGAAAAAAAGTGAACTCACGAAGATTTTTTTTTTAGAGTGATTGGGTTCTATGATAAAGTGAAGCGTCGTCATAGACTGCAAGAAATCTGGTGCGTCGTCTACTTTCGCGCACA
This sequence comes from Ixodes persulcatus, assembly GCA_013358835.2. Classification (NCBI taxonomy): domain Eukaryota; kingdom Metazoa; phylum Arthropoda; class Arachnida; order Ixodida; family Ixodidae; genus Ixodes; species Ixodes persulcatus. The sequence goes on from JABSTQ010011506.1 coordinate 270,446, forward strand.
ATACTTGGGAAAGCCAATCGATCGCTCCACTCTACGGAGGGAGGTCGGCGAATCACGAGGCTGAAAATATGTCCAGAACCCAAAACATAGCCCGCGCTGGTACATCGCACATTACGTGTCACGTGATTATGTCGTACTCAGTGCCACAGCGCAGACAGTTTTTTTTATTGCATATTATGAGTTTTGTTATTTGCCGAGAGTCCTCCGTAGCCAGCGACTGACTCTTCACAGTGCTTTGCGAGAGAGAAGACGCTCGAGAATTACCTAGAGTGTAGATATTCATGTTTGCCTTGATCCGTCTAACAAGAAGCGTGATTCTGTCCTTCTTGTCTCGACGCAGCTTCGCGTCTCCCGAGACGAGCCTGCTGGTGAACCGGTTCACGCTATGGGACTACCTGGTGTTCTCGGGCATGCTGTGCGTGTCGGCCAGCATCGGCATCTACTACGCCTTCTTCGGCGGCAAGAACGCGACGCCCGACGAGTTTCTGATGGGCAGCCGCAACCTGCGCGTGGCGCCCGTGGCCCTGTCCATCCTGGCCAGCTTCATGTCGGCCATCACGCTGCTGGGCACGGCCACCGAGATGTACGTGTACGGCACGCAGTACCTGCTCATCATCCTCTCGTACTGCTTCGTCATCCCGGCCACCGCCTACCTTTACATGCCCATCTTCTACAAGCTGCAGGTCACCAGCGCCTACGAGGTAAGCCTGCGTTTTAAAGAGACGGTCCTACGTGCAGTGTTGTAGGCGTTACAGAAAAACAAACATTACCAACATACGTTACTGGCATATAAAAGGAACGCGTTACAAACCAATTTTAAGCGTTACGGTTACAGATACAAAGTAACTTACTCTCGCGTTACTTGTTATTCATAAATTAAAACGTGTTACTCTTTTGACGTTACCGACATGCATAAGCGACATATTTAAAGTAACATTATGTCCATGCAAAAGCTTAACATCATTACCTTATCTCTCTTACGTCTCCGCCTGAATATTCGGGAGAAAAAACGCCAAGCAAAACACAAAAAACGCAGAGAATTCATATGACTTGGCCCATACATGTACGTAACGCGTTACAAGTAACGAGTTACTTGTACCTAGTTACTATTTTCGGTAACGAGTAACGTATTTAGTTACTTTTTTAGAAAAGGAACGAGTAACGGTATTTAGTTACTTGAAGGCCAAGTAACGAGTAACGGTATCTCGTTACTTTTGAGGAGTAACGTGTACAACACCGCTTAAACGGCGTTGTTTTTATTCTAACCTGAGTATGCGTCTATTGTGGCAAAGGCAGATGGGCAACCCGAAAAACAACTAACCAGTATGACAGTACAGCAAAGTATATCGCTGAACACGTCAGTCGAACGGTTCGACTGACGTGTCCAGCGATAAACGTTGATGTACTGAACTCTAGAGCTGGGAATGTCCTTCACCCAGCGAGCACAATCAGGTTCGTTGGTTGAACCTTCTAGAAACGGGTACGGACCGAATGTAAACCCGGAGGTTGCAAACACGGGGAGGCACATAACCCATTACCCGCTGTCCTCAATGAAGGCGCAGTTCTCGAAGATTCACCAGCTCTTCCTGAAGCACAACACTGCCGTTCCTTCGAGCGCGTCGGTAGAACGACTCTTCAGCGTCGCCGGAGATGTATTTTCAAGGAAGCGGGGAAACACAACTGATGAAAACTTCTACAGGCAGCTGCTGCTGAAGGGCAATGACTACTAAAAAGAAAACAATAAACCATGAAACAAAAACAGTTGTGTATTTGGTCGTCAAAGTAACGTGGAAAGTAACTCGTTACTTTTGAGGTAACTCACGCGTTCCTTTTGAGAATCGGTAACGAGTAACGTATTTAGTTACTTTTTGAGCGAGTAACGAGTAACGGTATTTAGTTACTTTTTTTGGGTAACGTGTACATGTCTGGCCCCTAGAAGCACGCGCACAAAAAAAAAATTAAAAATGTTTTCTGAAGTTTTGGGAAGAAGACGTAAGAGTAACGTAACTACGTTACGTCACTCAAAATAAGTAACGTAAGTACGTTATTCGCTACTGTTTTGGAAACGTAACGAGTACGTCACTACGTTACAGAAACAAAGTAGTGCGTTACATGTAACAATGTTACTTTGTAACGCATAACCGCAAAGAATCCGTTATGGGGCAACCCTTCACGGACCCTGCTTGCTCGTGTTTGTGTTGGTCGACGGTAAAAGTGACGGCAGGGAGTATAAGCAGGGGAGCGTAGCTCTTGGCTTGACATCGTATATAGCGTGTGGGACCAAGGACGCAGCGCAGGGTATAAGCGGAGCGCTGACACTCCTCTCTCGCCCACCCTCCTCCACTGCGTAGGAACGGGGAATGTCCAAGAGGGCAATGTCCAACTGCGTATTAGTAGACTAATTTAGATACACGTTTTCAAGTCAAGCCTCAGGGCCCCGCCATCTTGCCCAGTTGGGGAGCGCTTGGGCGCGGCCATAATCCGATCACGACGCCTTAGCGAGGCTTCGTAATCGGATTATGACGCGTGCAAGCGCACCCCAACTAAGCAAGATGGCGGCGTCCTGAGGCCGGACGTGCAAACGTGCATAGGTGCGGTCACAGTCAGAGAGTACGCGCGGCTGCATTTCAAAGAAAATAATGCAACTCCTCCGAATGAAAAGGTGCAGGGATCGAGAGAAATCCTTTATGCGTTCGCAATTCCTGTGCACCAGTGATATTGCGTATCATTTTTGTAGAAAGTGCCGCGGACGCTCACGCAAAGATTATGCAGTCGCTGTCAAGATAAAAGGAGTAAAGCTGCATTGTCATTCAATCAAAACGGAGCAGGCTTCATTTACAGGAACACGGGCGTGCTGGCTCACTGTTCTACTGTGGTCGAAAGCTTCTTCAAAACACACAACTCCCTCCGCCTTTTTGATGTACCACTGCATCCCCAACGCGTGCCAGCCAGACAAAACAAAAAGATGGCTATACTGTCACAAAAAAAAAAAAAAAAATCTCGACGTTGAAAAATTAGAGCAAGCGTCCACCCACACACACTAGGGAATATTCCAAGCCGCCATTAAAATGGCCGAAATAGCGGAAGTTAAAATTCAGATGCCGCGAGTAACAAGTCGGCAACGTCACCGCTTCAACATTACCGCTGGAAGCACGGAAGATCATTTTAAGCGCTCCGTGTTTCTTCCTTTCATGGGTTACCTAATCACACAGTTAGGATTTAAAAAGCACCGGCGTACGTTGCACTTACTTTGGTCGCTTCTGCCTGCAAAGATCTTAGAAAGCGGAGCAGCTCCCGGCGCTGAAGAGTTTTTGGAACTCTATTCAGGCCTGGTTTCAGTTCCTGTACTCCAATGCGAGCTGCTCATAGGGCCTGCCAACTGCAAGAGGTAGAAACGTGAAACGCCCGTCACGTCCGCACTACAGGCGGTCGCCCTCTGTCTGGAGCCCCTATTCCCAAACGTCCATTGTCTCCTCAAGATCCTAGCAACTCTGCGCGTAAACACGGCGGAAGCTGAGCGCTCGTTCTCTTCACTACGACGGTTGAAAACATACCTGAGAGCGTCCACCTCAAATGAGCGACTGCTCGGTTTATCGCTTTTGAATGTTCACCGCGACATTGAAGTTCAAGCGGAGGACGTTCTGGATATTCTTTGCCGTGAACGCAGGCGGCTGTATCTTAATGTGTAGGCGCTTGGCATAAATGAGATGATCAAGAGTGCCTTTAAATTGCGTTTTTAAATAACTAGTCACAGTTACTTTTTTATTCGTGGCAATTCTAGTCGAAATCACGTAATTCTGATCAATACTCAAGGTGTGCGTGAGCGCAGCGCCACCCGTTGCTTTCAGTGCAGTTGTTTTACAAATCATTTAATATTACTTACATCACTGACATTGTTTTATATTATCACCATCTGTTCGTTTTACTATGTTCGCTTTGGTTTGATTGAACTGTGTATTTTAGTGAGGATCGTTTGTTATACTTGGCCTTGAAATTGCCATCCTTCACCCCACAAATGTTTCAAAATATTCGTTCTCTATATATCGGAGATCAAGTTCCGCATCCCATCAAATAAACACGAATGAAGAAATATTGCCTATATTATTTGTTTGAGCATTTTCTACCCCACAAACACTTTCCGAAAGCATATAAGTTGGAGATAGTCCGCGCTCCCCCCTTGCTCCATGCCCCGTGGAAAATCGACCCCCCCCCCCCCCCCCCCCAAACCTTCCCTGCCTACGCCACTGGGTTAAACGCTTCATCTTTTTTTTTTTTCAAGCAGCGGTGTTAAGGTGGCCTTTGTTCATTATTTTTATAAACCGGAAGTTCTCAGGGACGTCAAAGACTGAAGCACCACCTGGTGGCGTTTGCCATAAATACGGTCTATAGTGCAGTGGCAATCTTTGCTGGTGATGCCGCAGCTTCGTTGTCCAACCACCTTCACAGCATAGATTGGAGCCTTAATTTTTTTTTTTTTTTTGCTACGGAGACGAAGAGGTGCGAAACACGCCACCGTTTTCAATTGGCTAATTGAATTAAGAAAATACCATTGATTGGAGTTTTGAGCGCATCGAAGGGTGGCTTCTTAGAGTGCTAGCACGATTATCTTAGCGTTGCAGACTGAACACAATCAGCTGACCCCAGCGTGCTTCGTTTACTTTTTGTCGTTATAGGAATTCATACAGGTCCAGACAGCTTAAGAAACGGATTCTATAGTTCTCAATAACCATTACCACATACAAAAAAAAGAAAATCGACTTGTGGCACGGGAAGTCGAATTTTCTTGGCCCGCCATCGAGACATGGCAGTCATGAGGGCGCCGAACGACAGGATATCTTTTTGTCACGCTGGCGACATCCATCCTAAGTTTGCCGGCGCTTGAACGCACATATTGTGGGGATTACCATTGTTCATCAGCTGTAGCTGACACAAGCCGCGGTGAAGGCGGTTGCACCACCATCACCGACAAAGGCTGACAGACTTGGGATTTCCCGCGAGCTCACTTTTTTCCTTTGTGCCTCCAACCTATAGGAATGCGACGAGCCAACACAGTAAAAAAAAAAAAAAAAAAAGTATCTGAGTACACCTTTTTATGGAATACACGAAGACAGAAAGAGAAAGAGAGAGAGGGTCAATCATGGCGAGCAATAGAAGGATCCCTGGCGAATGAAAAAGCGTAAAATACGACAAAAAAAAAAAAAAAAAGAAACGACGTGCACAGGGACAATGAACAGGTCAAACATCATGACCTTTATCTTTGCGCATATGTCTTCTTTTTTTAAAGCGAAGCTGTTTATGGCTTGTGTTCCATGGGTTTTTCGTGTGCGTCAACAAAAACTCAGAGTGGGTTCGCAACGCCCTCTCTTAGTCGTCGTTCCAAGCGCCTGCGTGCCTAGTTTCCTATCCTTCCGCTGGGTGGCGGTCCCGTCGCGCGTGTCTAGTTTCCTACGGCTCCTCGCACGACCAATCCCTCCTTTCTCTTCCTCTTCTCCTCAAGCATCGTCGCCGAATCTTGACTTTGATGTGCTACACCAATACCACCTAGAATACAAGGCCTGCGCATGACGTTTCGTTAGTAGATCCCCGACCCGCCCCAAGCGGCAAACAGGCTGAAGCTTGACGAGAGTAGGGGCCGCGTCGCAACTACGTCGCATTCACCTGCGGCCACAGCTGTGTGCGTGACTGCTGAGCGCGAGCTGATAGCGAACTTCCAGTTCATTTGCAACGCGCACGCGAACACTCCCTCGGCCACGAGCGCGAGCTAGCACGCGCTTTTTGCTTTGAGACGAGCATTTCAAGCGCGCGCGCTCGTTCTGCGGAAGAACGCTTCAAAGCAGCGACCCGGAGTATAAACAGCGCCCTCGAAAATGGCGTCCAGTGCCAGCGTCCAGCGTCCAGCGATGGGCTTTGCAGCCCTTCGCACAGCAGTAAGGCAATTTCACTCATGCATTTGACGCTCCACGTGAATGTCTAACTTCATCGTATGCTATAGCAACAGACACTCGGCGTGAGCATCTGTTTCTTTATCTGCTTCAATAACCACTGAAGCAGGCGATGGAGCAGACGATGTCGCAGACGATGTAGCAGACGACGGTGCTCATCCGGGCTAGCTAGGGGGCGCTGAGGGGATCTACTAGTGATGACGTTTAGAGGAGGAAACGCGCAGGCCTTGTATTCTAGGTGGTATCGGCTACACTCGCATTCATGTAAAGGTGGCCAGTAGGGTAGAAGAAGAAAAAAGAAAAAGGACCATAGGCGCGCGCGATTGGGTAGAAAAAGAAAAAGGGGAGGGCAAGGCGCGCGTGATTGGCTTCCTCTCAGTTGGATGCGCTACTGTCGCATCCATGGTGGGGTTTACGGGGATGCGACCATAGCGAATCAAAATGAAATTTGCGCCTTGGATTGGGTAAAAAGAGGAAAAGAAAGGAGGATCGGGGCGGGGGCGTGTGATTGGTCACCTCTCGATTCGATGCGCTACGGTCGCATCCAAGTAAACCCCGCCCATGTAAACGCAGCCAGTGAATTGTTTTCTGATCTTCGTCGTTAGCTTGGATCCTTCTACTATTTTTTCGGGATTGGCGATCCCGTGTACCGCGGAAAAATCAACCTCTCAGCCATTTTTTTCCTTTTAGTGAAGGTTTGTTAGAATACCAGAGAAAATACAATAGGCAGACAGGATACGTAAAAACAGATAGTTGCTTTCCTGCCAATACGGCCTGATGGGGTTATTGTGGCGGAGGTTGCCGCCGACTTCCAACCGACCTGTTTTCGCGCGGTGGCGGCGACGTTTCCAGCGAAGCATGCCTAAGCGGTCTGACCCGCGTCGCTGTGCGTGCCATCAGTGCCGGGAAATGAATTAAGGCTGTGCTCGGGCATCGATCTGGAGCAACTTACTCAATTGGATCGCTGTTCCAATGGCCATCGGGCCGAACTACGCTGTTCGTGATGCTTGACAAAAGTCAAAACGTGTCGTAGCTAAAAAAAAAAAAAAAGTCTTGATTTAGATTTTACCAAAGTAATGAAAGATGATAAATTTTTATTTGTTTTTTTTTTATACCCGTTGATTTTAAATAATTAACATTTGTGATGAGCTGACTATAGTCGAACAGCTGGTGATAGACTGACTATACCCGGTAGATGCTCCGTCCCGAGCGCGAGCGTTCCACTGATCTCTATTGTAGTAGGCTGAATCGCGGATCGGGAGCCCGTCGGTGGCACCACCGGCGGCCATCGCTTGGCACTAGGCAATACACGCAAATCTATGGGAGAAGCACTCAAAAGTAGGAATATTGAAGCTTGTATGCTGTGCTCGAAGGCGAGTATTTTATGATGTGCCGCGATAATTATATGCGGTGTTTGGAGATTGAATCGGTACCTGTCAAGCGTTTCAACACAAATTAAAAAAAAAAAAAAAAATCAAATGTGCCAGAGGACTACCGACTGTTTCGGCGTCGATTGCTTCAGTTGCTAAATAAATGACACGGTCAACAAGTGAACGACACGCTCCAAGTTTTAGTTCGTCACAGAAGCCCTCACTGCAGTTCCAAGCAAAAGCTTGCACCAGGAGTACTTTGTACGAGCGCTTGAACGATGCCCCCAGTAAATGCCCTCTAACATATCGTCTGCTAAGCTCTGCTGACTTTGAGACCACGAACTATTCCACGTTGATTCCCGGCAACCCTTGTCTCATTGAACAGCATCACTATTTATGCCCAACAAAGTCACAACCCTCGACCATCAACCACAAAACACTTACCTAAAAAAAAGAAAAAAAGATTGCTTTTTTAACGCTTTTGATATTTGCGCCCAGAATATTAACTGTCATTCCCGGAGAACAGGATAAATGTTTCATCGTCGAGAACAACCTACTTAGGTAAGGAATTGCAGTTTTCCTCGTTTTTCCCATAGAGTTCCCATGCATTTGCTGCTGTCAAGCGATGGCTGGTGGTGGTGCCGCTTGACTCCCGCGAGACAAGCATCGATCCGCGATCCAGCCTGCTACAATAGAGATCAGTGGAACGTTCAGCCTTTGATAACACTTCGTCGCACGCCAGCCAAACCCCGGCGTAAGAAAACGAGCGAGTACTGTACTTCTATACTGGGTTATTGACTTGTCACCAATTGTAAATCTCTGCGGTTGTGCAAGAAGACAGAACATTATGTGCCTTACCCGTAAATATACTCGATGTCAAGATTTTTTTTGTGCGTCTTTTTTTTAGGTTAGTTTTACACAGTACACCTGCGGCCCCGTAGCGCTGCGCTCAGAACGTGGTTTCGTCTTGCGTCTGATTCGCACGCGCTCCTGTAGGCAGGAGACGGCAGACGAAGCCACATTTTCGCGCAAGTAGTTCTGACAGCGTTGCGGAATCTATACGCTAGCCTTGACACCGCCACGCCACACAAAGCAAAGTTGATGCAAGGTTTAGCAACTCGATTGATTGGAGTAATTAGAGCTTGTTTTGGGGGTAACGTTTCACACTGAGGCAGTAGGGAGTTTTCGTAGATCGTTTTCGCCGTCCCGCAAAGCCCTCCGCAACCCGCTATGATAGCGGGAACTCCACAGTCAAGGCTATCAGGCGCGCAGGCGCAGTAGCAACTTCTTCAGAAGGGTGGTAAGCTAGGCTAGTTGGTACTGGTTACACATGATTAAATCAGCGAACAACGTTGGGAAACTGTTGAAGAAAACAGATGACAGGAAAGACGCTGTCTTTCCTGTCTTCTGTTTTCTTCAACAGTTTCCCAACGTTGTTCGCTGATTAATCATGTGCAACTTCTTCGTTGCGGAACGTTTAGCGGAGGGGGCAACGCGGTCTACGAAAACTCCCTAGTGTTGCCGGTAACGCGTAACGTACTCGTTACCTTTTCAAAACAGTAACGGGTAACGTACTTACGTTACTTATTACTAGGGTTCCGCGTTTTCGGTATCTATTTTTCTTCAGATTTGGGGGTTATTTATCGGTGTTTATTTTTTCTCTTGGAATCGGTGTTTTTTGGTGTTTAATTTCAATGCTGGAAAGAAATCGGTGATTATCGGGGCTTGTGTTGCAAAGCGACTGCATAATTACTAGAAAAACCACGGCACACCTCACATTACACATGTTTATTGTACACACACCAAACACGTCACACAATGCACGTACATACGGAAATAACAGAAAGCGTGACGCTTTCAGAAGCATAATATCAAAACTTAAACTTATAAAAAAAAATTGACATGTACATTGTCAGAGACTTGTCAGTCATCGGAGCACGTTCCTTGCGGCTGAGGAAACGCAGTCCAGAAAACGCACGCTCCACGTTCGCGCTTGAAACGGGGATGGCGAGAAAATCAAAAGAAGCTTTTGACAAGACAGGCCATTCCTTGCTGCGCGCTCTCCAGAAGCTGCCAACGCAAACTTCTGCAGATGGAACTTTATGGAATGATTATTCTAGGAGTTCGTCTTTTAACGATGGTAGGCCGGCGGGGCTCAGGAACGGGGCAATCAACATGGTTTCAAAAGAAAGTTACGACTCCAAGGACAGTCCAGTGGGGCTGTGTTTTGGGTCAACGAGAAAAGAAAACGGGCTAGAAGATTCTTTCAGCAAAGCTGCCATTTTTTCCGCAGCTTAAATTCGGTGTTTTTCGGTGTTTACCGATTCAGAAAAAAACGACTGGGGGTTAATTATCGGCATTTATCGGCACATACCGAAAACACGGAACCCTACTTATTACATATTCTTCCCAAGACTTAAAAGGAATATGCTTCAATGTTTTTCTTTCGGGGTTCTAGGCGTCAAGCCATGTGAATTTTGTTAATTTTTGGCGTCTTTCTTTGCATTTGTTTTAGTGAATATTTAGGCGGAACCGTAAAAAAAATTAAGGTAATTATGTTCGGTTGCTGCGTAGACATAATGTTTCTTGAAATATGGCGCTTATGCGTACCTCTAACGTCATAACATAACTAAAGAAGTAACGCAAAACTAACGTGCGTTAGTTTTAGTCGGTAACGATAACGGTAACGCGTTCCTTTTATTTTGAAGTAACGTACACCGGTAACGTGTTCCTTGCATTTCGAAGTAACGTAGATCGGTAACGCGTTCCTTTTATGTGCAAGTAACCAGTAACGCATTTCGTTAGTTCTTTTTTTTTTTTTAGCGCCTACAACATTGCATTGCGGACTAAACAGATTACACAAAATTCCCCTTTGGCGCAATACTGAATCCCCCTTACTGTTATCCTTGCGGAAATAAGTTTGTTTACCGCCCAGTGGCTTAATTACTAGATACACGAGCTCACTTTGCTCTACACTATTTGACCGATAAAACTAAATTTTGAGATTAAAAAAAACACCTTGTCGGTACTTCGTTATTACCTTTGTGACGTCACACTTCCTATAATGGGTCGAAATAAGATTTCGTTAAAGATTCAGTAGTCTAGCTGAATTATTTATCGAAACGTTCAAACTATTATCACGCACTTTGTGTAAATGTGGCTTTAAATTCGACACCAGCATCATTGCACCACCGTTGAGGGCTATCGCATCGCAGGAACGCCACACTAAGCAGTATTCTCGCAATATATAATTGGCCGCCAAAATAAATAGAATAAACAGCTATATAGCCCGATTATTTGATATGTCTGCGCTACCGGTCACGACAAATCTGATCTCGCTAGAATCGCAATACGCTGGCAATTCATTGACTCGCAGGCTCGCGTTTTCCTCCTTCTTATTTGATCTTATTCGGCGAGTCAAACAGTCACGCACAATATCAGTCAGCCGTATACGGCTATTCGTGACAAGCTGACTACACAGATACACGCACGCAATTGAAAGAGGTATACCGATTCAAATCGACGAAACTGACGACGAGGTTTCGAGCCACCAAACACGCAAAGGATATACTTGCAGCGGACAATCGGCGCAGCGTATTACGCACGCGCGCTCAACATGGTTAGATCAATAACACTCACATTTACCTTGGAATATCGCCTGCGCCCTCAGTCTAGAATAATGTTATTCTGCGGTCCCATACGGGAAGAACCGAGTGACTGTTCTTTTTCCGTCGAAAAGGCGAATGACTGTGACAGTCGCGGTGCTTTCTTTCACTTAATTCGCGGACGAGGCAAACCCGAGGCATTTCTGTTTATTTTCATGTGTTTTGTCAGCTGTAAAAGACGAACCGATTACGGTGGTCGTTCACGAATGGCCGGAATATTAATGTATCCCACACACGTGCATTTGCCTATAAGCAACCTGCAATGCTGTTTGGTTTGGCTCTATCTAGTGTCTGAAGCAAGAAACACTACGTATGCCTGGGAGGGGCGGCTGCATCGTTTAAACTTGCATGAGCTATTACTCTGGTGGCACCGCTAGCCTAATGCCTGAAGCAAGAAACACTGCATATGCCTGGGAGGGGCGGCTGCATTGTTCAAACTTGAGCTATTACTCTGGTGGCGCCGCTAGCTTAGTGCTTGAAGCAAGAAATACTGGGTAGGCCAGGAAGCCGTGATCGCGTAACATGTCAGTATGGCGGAAGGTACGGCCCTGGTGGGCCAATCGGAACGGAACAACCTATCACTGAAGTGTGCTTTTATACTGCGAAAAAGTATAAGGCTTTTAGCTGCGTCATGCTCCAATATGTGTGCGCTGCGCTCGTATACGTAGCGCATACCGAAGCTGACGGCACGCAATGTGGGACTTATCGTTCACCCTTTGCCAAGTTACAACGAGACAGGGTATTCACCACATTCGGCGGGAGTTGATACCTCGAGGACGCCACAGTATTTTGTGCCCCAGTGGACTTCCGGTAGTGTATATATTTATTTTTCAGAAACGCACAGCGATCGGGTGAGACGAGTTTCCTTCGGAGAAGTTTCTGTAATATGTTTGTAAGAAGATTAGTGCATTGTAGAAAGTAGTACATATAACAAAAGGATGCGACACCAATGGAAAAGAAGAGGAAAACCGGAAGCGCGCAGGGGTCCGCCGATAGGGGGTGATAGCGAGCTTGTTTGCAAACAAACATTGGTGAATAGCCGTGGGCTCTCACTCTGCTGGCGCCGCCTGTCTGTTGCCGGCTGGCAATAGGGAGTATTCAGATTCACTGGCGGCCATAGCCGAGTGCGCGGCTGCTGAGCGCGTGCCGACGGCGAGCTTAGGCAGTTCTTTTGCAACGTGCATTCCACACCATCAAGAAGGTTGCGGGTCTTAACAGGCTATCAACGTGAGCTCGTTCTGAGCATGCGCTCTAAACATCACCCTCAGATACTCCGTTTCACATTAGGTCCGACCACAACTGACGCTACGATCCAAGAGAGCCAATCAGGCTGCGTCAAAAGTGCATTGTCACGGCGCTTATGCGGCGCGCAAGATCGTCTGCTTCTTTTGAGGAGGTATACGACAAGGCGCCGGTTTTTGTACGTGTTTCTCGTTTCGTCCGTGTTTCAGTTGGCGCTTTGAACCTTTTTAAATGTAAAGCCCCTATATAAGAGCTTCCTATAAGTAGTGACATTCTTTGAAGCGCCGACTGCGTGACGGTGCAGGTTTCAGGAAGCGAATAACAGCGCACAGCAGAGGTTTCAACTGAATGCCGCCATTTTGTTCCAGCGAAATGTGCATTGTCATTTTTATTGGTTGTCATTAGTTGTAAAAGAAGTATCGAGGGACTTTATTTAAATGACATGGACCAACTGCACACCCAACCAAAGTTTTAGTGAGTGATTGGTATAGTCGGCGATAGCGAACCCGGCACAGAAAATGAACGCCGTGACTATGTCCTTTTAGAGCGGCTTTATTGAGATTAGCTTATTTAGGTGTATTTAGGTACGACCGGAAGTACACCGCCCCACACTTTTCCGCACCGGTGCAGGAGGTGTAAGTAAATCGATCGCAGCTAGTGTTGTTCTGCGGTCGCGTATACGAAAGCAGCTATTATTCTAATTCTGTCGAAAATAGCGAATGATTGTGACAGTCGTGGTGCTCTCGCTTATATCGCAGACATGGCAAACACGATACGTTTCTCTTGGTTTGTGTGTGTGCGTGTGTGTGTGTGTGTATGTCTGCCGCAAAGATGAACCGATTACCGCGGTCGCTCACGAATGGCCGGTATGTTATTTGTCCTCGAGACGAACTCACACACGTGCCCTTGCCTCGAGGGCTTCGCTTTATCCTCCTATGCAACGGGTTAGCAATTACGTTGCCGCATCCGCTGCAATTGCAACAAAACACGAACACTCGACGAAGAAAACCGGTCTCCGCGTCTGCCGTATTAAAAATGCAGGGGAGATGCTGGCTTCTGTGCCGTCATCGTTCTCTTGCATAGGAAGTGCATCGTGTTGCTCGAGTTTAATTTGACCAGTCGTCTTGGTGGGTTCGGCGACAGTTACCCGAAGTGTTGCAAAGCACGTTGATGCTGATCGGTTTTTACTCGGTTGATATATCAGACCGCCAGATGCTGTGTGTGCAGCGCCGGACGTTATCTCGTGTTGTTGTGGCGGCGCGGGTAATATTTGCGACTCTTTTATCTTTCTTTCTTTTTTTCTTTTTTTTTTAGCGGGGGGGGGGGGGGGGGGGGAGAAGAGGTTGTGGTCTTTAGTGGAGCGATGCAACAATTTTCGTCCTTTCAATAAATACGACTTAGAGTTATTCTTTGACAATCCTAACCTATACACACACACGTGGCCCTGATGTCACGCCGCTGAAATGGCGCTGCTATTGACAGGGCGCATGCGCAGATGCTTCCCTTCAAGGGGTCACCTGATCTGGAACCGATTATATGCCGCCAACGTTTATCATATAACCACGCGCAGGCTTGGCAAAGCAAATGGCGCGTGCTGAGTTCCACACGTTGTTTATGGTTTGGCTATTCCCGTCATCGCAGCGATTGGGCACGACACCCGAACGCATGGCGACGCATAGATTGTCACGAGCTCAAAATCGAATGCTCTCGCAGTGCTCGTGTCTCCTTTATATGAACCGCATTTGAATGTTGATAGCGAGACTTGACGACGAAATCCCGAAGATCGCATTGTTGACAACGCCAACAATACGATCCCCACCTTCGTCGTCAAGTTTTTACGAAGGAGAGACTGAAACGAATCGTCCGATTTTATTCTTAAAATTACGCGACGAAAAAAAAAAAAAAAAAAAGATTCTTGGTTGATGGCGTATTGCGTTCGAGCATACTTGGGTTGAGTCAGAAACATTACTATTCAATATAGTTGCATGGCACCTTCCTTCCCTATCAGCGTTTTTTTTTTTTTTTTTCGTCAAAGAATATTAGTTCTGAAACGATCTCTCGGTCGCGACTCTTTGTGCGTGTACTTCGTTGTTTGGCTGAGTGGCGAGCTCACACCCGTGATATTTTTTAGAGAATGACGTGTCTATAAATGAACGTCAGATTAAAATTGTCACATTTGTGTCTGCATCAGGATGGCGAGTCTCGAGTATCGTATGGCCACTCTGCAGCCAATCAGATTTCAGCATTAGCCGATACGAACGTCGCAAGGAGCCACTCCCAGCGTCGTAGTATGGGCGCTGTAAGCGACCATACCACGACCGGGCACGCTATAGAACAGCAAAGGCCGGTTCACACATAGATCGGAGGGATAAGACAACACCATAGAACGGCGCTGATGCAGCGCCGACTTGAACGTAACTTACCACCAATCAACGTTATACCAAAACATTCAGTTTAAACAGTCATTCTTTAAAACCCGGACCGCTCGCGTCCACTGAGACCGCACTACATACGATTACAGCGCCGCCCTTTAGCGGCGAGTCAAAACATGAAAGTTGTTTTATATAGCTACAGCGATATGGCGCTGCGAGATATGGCGCCACCGGCCCATATCTCGCCCATACTCGGCCTTTGCGCGGTTCGACTGAACCGGTGCGTTTAGCCGTGCAGTTCCCGGAGTGGCCACTGCGGGAGAAATGGCGGCATTGCGATCGCGTCTAGTTCGGTTCTCGAGTACGGATCAGAGCCACTTTTTCCTCAGCTGAGTTGCTCTAGTGACGTTGTCACCAATGCAGTGCTGTATCAGCACTGAATCAGTAATGATTCAGCGCTAATTTGCAGCGCTGCATCAGTAATCAGTGTTGATACAACGCTGCATCAATGATTGAGTGATTCAGTGCCCTAGTAAACAATATTATTTATATGAGAAATTTCTTGATCCAGTAAACGCAAATGATAAAATGAGATCATATGAGAACACATAAGAACCATACAAAAGTATATAAGAAGCTATGAGTTTCTTATATAACCCTATATTTTTCGTATATGTTCTTATAAGGGTCTTATAAACTTTTATTTGATCGTTTGCGTTTATTGTACCGAGAAATATTGTAAAAAATAAGATTTTTCACCAGGGTAAGCAGCAATAAATCACTCAATCACAATAGTCAGTGCTGCAAGGTCAACACTATTTTTTTAGCATTGACTAATAGCGGACAATAGGGAGGCTATATTCCCCGACTGCTTACGAGGCGCGTGGTTTGTTCACGCTTATTTCTTGATGAATCGTTCTTCTGCGTTCTTATCGGCTAAGGCCCTCACTGCGTTTCTTAAATCAGTGACTCTAGAAGTTTGCACAGTGCGTCAACCAAGATTGACACAAGCGCTGCGCCAGCGTTTAGTTTGGACTCTCGTATACAATCGCAGGAGCGGATTTAGAGGAGGGTTCCGGATGTCCTGACCCCCCCCCCCCCCCCCCCCCCCTCAATTTCTGCATGTGTAAAATTTAGGGCGTGAAATGAGGGAGAGGGGGAGGGGGGTTCCTAAACATATGGTACGCTGACCAACACCTGACCCCCCCCCCCTTAGGAAATTCTTACATCCGCCCCTGCAATCGATGAGTTGGCAGGCGCTTCGGCCACAAACTCTTTGATGTGGTGGGTTTTCGTCAAGGGATTTACTGAAGCCACCGTATAGTTTCCTTGTCACCCACAAAACTGAAGCGAATCGAGAGAGAACTGCACGAAGAAGAAAACATTCGTTGGCGTGTTATGGTGCCCGATGAAACATTACGTTTTTTACCGCCGTTAGAACGTGACAGAAGTTCGACTGCTATTTGAGCTACTAGACGGCACTGCATATTGGGAAAAAGGAGTCTACGATTATACGGTGGAGCGCGGCGCGGAACGAGGAGCATTGCACTCATTTCGTACCAGTGTATTTCCACGTTTTCGTGGCTACCCCACAGGCCACGGTACGGGTGCTGCCGAGCGTAAACCGGTTCGTCGGAGAAGGTCGTTTACAGTGCTCCGGCGCGTGCAGACGATTCCGACGCTGGAAGCCCTGTCAAGAATGCGAGCAGACGAAGGTTAAAGCAATCACGGACACACCCCGGCGGAAGCCAGATCTTACCGCTGGCGGTAAAATCAAATCAAATCAAATCAAGTCAAATCTTTATTTGACATCACAAAGTTGTTGGATGCACAAACAAGAGCCTTTTAGGTAGGCTTGGCTAGAGATCTGCGACGCCTGCCCAGACCTAGCTTGACAGATGACAGCGCACGATTGTTTGGTGTGGAAAATCAGTGCGAAAGCTTCCGATGAAACCCGACCATTCCGACGTGTCAGATACCAGGCGACTCTCTTTCTTGGAAGATCGTGCCACTGTAGCGTCAATATAGTTTTAGCGAAGCGTTGCAGCACCGCAAATGGGTATTGGCCGCGGAATTTTCGCATCAATATTTTGCTACATACAAGGTTCTCGAACACAATGGGAGTGTGCTCCAAGCAAGCCCGACTGAACCGAGGTTTTATCAGCAGGATATATTTTTTTTTTTCTTCCTGCTTTTGGAATAGTGCGTCATATGCATGTGACTCTTCACGCGCGTGACGAGCCGGTGTTACGTGCATAAAAAATGATAACAAAAAAAAAAGAAAAACGAACAGAATAACGAAGTTCCAAAATGAAAAGGTAGTATTTGATATAAAAAAAAAATCAACAATACTTTTTTTTTTTTTTTGACACGAAATGCGTGGAAGGGGTGAGTTTCACCCGAAAACCGTTACGCTCGAGTGTTACGAAAATCGGTTACACTCACGTCGAAGCAACATAAAGCATACAAAGCCCATAACTCGGAATGCAAAAGAATATAAAGCGTGTAAAGGGCATACTTAGTCACAGTTAAAGGGGCACTAAAGACGATTCTGCGATCGTCTGTTCTTGACCAGAACTGATTCTACGCGCCTAAGCATCCTAAAAATCCAAAAATTAGAATGACGCGACGCCGATTTTCTTATTAAAAACGTGATTAAAGGTCGGGACGCACCCCTTTCTGGGCGGATTTTTTTCCGCTTAGGAAAAGCGGGGCATACCCCCGCAGCGGTGTCAGCGCGATGTCGACGGGCGCTCGTTTGCCAATCCCAAGTCGCCTGAAACCGATAAACACCGAGAAGTAACTCCCGAGCCGGTTTTTATCAAAATCTGAAGAAAAAAAACCCGAGAAACCTCGAATTAGAATTTTCCTTCACCAAAAAAACACCCAGGCTTCAAAAAAAAAAAAATCTCCAATTACAATTTGATTGTGTATTTGCCTTGAACACGGCGACACTGAACTACCCGCGTGGCTACTTCTTTGTTCGGAAACCAAACCCCTTATCTGGTTTTCTTTTTTTTTTTATTGGTACTGGGGCGTTTTTCATGTATTCTGGGTGCGAGCATGTTCTCTGGAGTCATGAGAATTTCATGCCCGTGTCTTATTTCCTTAACAGAGGGTCCGATAAACACCGATTTCTTTTACAACACCAAAAAATGTACACAGAAAAACACCTTTCTGATTGAAAAAATAAACCCCGAAATTACGGAACGCTAAGTCCATAGTAGCACACCAACAAATTGCGCAGCGGGCGTATGTTAGCGAATGGATATTTTAGCGGGAGTGATAATCCCCATCTTCTCAAGGTACTGTTTGCACCCTCTGAAGAGACAGACCCCATGAAAACTCATCATTAAAACATAATCTCCACACATATCACTTCTGAATGTATTTATACTTGTTTTGACCATTCTGATAAACTCCCAAAGCGCAAGAGAGCATCGTGGGTGCAACGGATCTGAAACCACGGAAATTATTCCGTAGCCAACATAAGTCATAACTCACAAATAATGACAGCAACATATTCTGCGCTCTCCGGGTAAATTAAAATAATTGAGACAAATTAATTATTTTAGTGCGTGTGTGAGGGCGGCAGGGGAATAATATTGTGTAAAAATAAACTGATACTCGTTTGTTTGTTTTGTGATTTAATGAACGAACATAGCTTACGCACAAACCACGGAGAACACAACGCCGGGAGCACAAGAAGCACATGAGCAAGCTGGCGGGCAACCGTGACGTTACTGTGTAGGAGCGCAGATATTGAGAAACAGTTGATATGTAGTTTGTTATGTATAGTAAGACACAAAATTTTACGTTATGAAGAAAAACGTCATATCCGGTTGGTGTGAAGAAAAAAAAAAGTAAGTAAACGGGCAAGCTAATAAATGTTACACAATTAAAAAAAAGAAAAAACGAAGACTATGGACGAAAGGGACAAACAGAAAACGTCTCGACGGTTTTGTGTTTGTCCGCTTCTTCCCCGGCCGTCGTTTCCGGTTCTCTTCAAAAATGGTGCGATCAGTTGGATCTGCGGTAAGACCAACAGGAACATCCCTACCGTTAAATTAGGGGGCAACTGATGTAAGACTTTTTTTGATGACAGTCAATTTCGAGAAAAGCCGCTAATACTTCCTCGTGTCCCGCTTCCAACTGAAGAAACGCACTTCAGATCGCGCATTTGTAACTTTGAAGTCGTCTCACCTCTTTCTCGAAGGTCAACATGACCACACAAAGACACATTGCACATTTAAAAAAAAAAAATGAGTACATATTTCCCGGTTCGGTAGAGAGTCTATGCGGAGCACAAGTTCGTATGCTGATTTTGCAGGGGTTGCGGTGACGTGAGAAACACGTCGTGTATTTTTATCTAGTATGTTTTTATTTCACCACGTGTCTAAATGGCCTCTTACATAGTATTGAAGCCTATTTGTATACGTGGCGTAAGTTTTGTCTATTAATGAACACACAAAATCACATCATCTACCGTTTGTCAGAGCGTTCCAATAATAAAATTGGGTAAGCTGGACCAAAGCTTTCAGTTGTTTATGCGGTGGGCGGTGACGTGGAAAAAACAACACAAACAAAATAAGAGGCACGTGTTGGCTTTCAGCCAACGGATGTCCGCCTTCCAGCGTTCTATGTATCTATTAAAAGTATTGAGTAAAATTCCAACAAATATGGGATATTTCTGGGCTTCCGAAGCCCAGAAATAGTCTTGCTCCATAGCGTACGCGTCGATTGCCAGGAAAGAAAAAACGCTTAAAGAGGAGGTTAACCGCGAGGAAACCATGGGAGCGCATGCCCGTATGGGCTTTTGTATGCTACTCAGCGGCACGGCGTTTTTCTTTTTCTTTTTTTCCTCGTTCCACGGCTAAATTGAGAGGATAAGTATTTTGTATTGCTTGTGACTATTTATCGTATAGACCAACTCGACTGTCACACCACTGCGGTGGCGCTGCTGTCGGCACTAAGCATTCGCAGACGAAGACGCATCTGACGTGGGCAAGGCGGGCTTGTTTGTAGACAGTGTGCTAGTGTATATTCAGCTTAAGTGTTCTTTTTATTACTATTTGTTTGGCATTTCTATTTGTCGAATAGCGGGGGTACCAGCACATTTTGAAAAAGCGTTAAAGCCTTGGCAATATTGCTTTTCACTCTAACTAATATTGCTTTTCACTCGGTATGTCGGGTAATCTCTAACCCCAGTTCGCCATGGTTTACTCTTAATACAAAGAGAATGCTAAGGAAGAAAAAGAGGCTATTCCAGTGGGCAAAAAGAAAAGATAATGGTGACGCCTCGTGGTCTCGCTTCCGTGAATTTGCTAAAACTTGTAAACGTGAAATAAGAACGGCGATACGCAATTTCTTTGAGAACGACCTGTATAACATTCTTATCTCAAATCCAGGGAGATTCTGGAAAATTATCAATCCTTCTTCAAAGAAAAGTCCGATCATTTCAGATCCTACTGGAAAGCAGCTGACTGAAAATGAAGTATGTGACAGATTTAATGAAAATTTCAGTAGCGTCTTCACTCGCGAAACGTTCCCCATGCCGCAATTAGCTTCTCGGGACGCACTTGGCAAAATGGGGTCAATAACTATTTCTTCTGAAAAATTAATAGAGCAACTTCCAGTCAGCTCTGCTCCTGGTCGCGACGGGATAAACAGTAAGATTTTAAAAATTACTAAGCACATCTCGTCCCTGTACCTGGGTAAACTTTTCAACCAATCACTTATTACTGGTATGCTTCTCAGTGACTGGAGACATGCAGACGTCATTCCAATTTTTAAGTCTGGGTCATCTGACGATCTGAGCAATTACAGGCATATTTCCTTAACAAGTGTATGTAGTAGGCTCCTTGAACATATTATTTTTACAGCCATAATGCAGTTTCTGGATATCAATAATGTATTATTTTCTAACCAGCATGGATTTCGTAGGAATCGATCATGTACAACACAGCTTGTCGACTTGGTAACCGATATCCACAGTAATCTTAACTCACGAACACAAACAGACGCTTTCTTTATAGACTTTTCGAAAGATTTCGACCTTGTGCCACACAACAGACTTATCGCAAAATTTCAAAACTTAAAAATCAATGCAACTATAGTTAATTGGATAAAAACGTTTCTTACGACTAGAACCCAATCCGTACGTCTAGGTGAAACATCTTCACAATCCTTACCAGTTATTTCAGGCGTACCACAGGGTACTGTACTGGGCCCATTGCTCTTCCTTGTTTATATAAATGATATCAGATATCGCCTGAGAAGCTATTTTCGTCTGTTTGCTGACGACCTTGTTGTTTATCGCGCTATTTCCAGTGAAGATGATTGCCTAACATTACAAGAAGACCTATCCCTGATTGAAACCTGGTGTGCCGAGTGGCTTATGTCCATTAATCCTAATAAATGTAAATGTCTATCTTTTTCTAAATCCCGTAATTCAGTAAATTATACCTATCAACTTACATCCCTGCCCATTGAAAAGGTTTCATCTTTTAAATACCTTGGCGTGCACTTAAGCTTTGACCTCTCATGGAGAACTCATATTGAACACATAACTTCCAGTGCTAATAAAACTTTAGGTTTTCTAAGACGCCATCTTAGTCAAGCTTCACCAAAAATCAAACAGCTGTCATACTGCACCCTTGTTAGATCCAAGATGGAATACGCTTCTACCATTTGGAACCCCCATCAGGCTCACCTATCTGACATGTTAGAACAATCCAAAACCCCGCAGCTAGATTCATGTTTGCTGACTACTCACCCACGAGCATCTCTGCCCTTAAGGCTTCTTTATCATTCCCTCTCCTTAATACTAGACGCACCGTAGATAGATTATACTTTTTTTATAACCTGTTTTACAAGCCATGGACTGACCATGAATTATTATCTTCAGCCAGTCATGTCTCCTTACGCCGTGATCATTGTCAGAAGATAGAAATGCCCTTTGCCAGAATCAACATTTTAAAAAAACTCTCCATTTTTTTGTGTGTACGGGATTGGAATGCGCTACCTGAGTCCATTGTAACAATTACTGATCATGCCTTGTTTTTAGCAGAACTTACTAAGCATATAATTGTATAATGAAGATATTGCACCGTAAAATAACAGATGTTCTTTCAATCTATTTGTCTCTACATTTGATTTCAACCCTTGAAGTGTTATATTGTGTTTTATGTTACCCCCTTATGTAATGCCCCCCAGGGGCCCTTGAGGTATAATAAATTAAATTAAATGAAATGAAATAAAACATAAACTCTGTATGGTCACTTTTCTTCAAGGCACGCAGGCAGCCAACCATTGCCAGCATGGGAAAAATTGCAGGGAATGATTAGATTAAAAAAAAAAAAAGTGTGCGCTGGGACAATACGCACGACGTTTTGCTCGTTCATTCTCCCTACGCTCAGTGCGTTTTCCAGGTTCCTCATTTGCTGAGCGATTGATCGACTGCCTGATGTGAAAAAAGTATGTACAGGCGTTTTGTTTTTTGTTAGAGCGTTGCGTTGTTACATTATACAAACATCGTTGCATCTGCTTCTTCACGAAGCTGGCGGCGAACCGATCGTTGCGATCCATTCACTCTAAGAAAGCCAGTAAGTCTACCTTCTATCAATGCTCTTAGGTTTCAGCAGTCAGCTGGACTACTGAAACCTATGAAGCGAATGACGAGCCTAAAAATGTTTAGTAGGCCTATAAAATGTTTTTTCTCATATAAACCCGCTCTCGTTCCCAAATCGCGCAAGCGCGTCTGCGTGGTCTAGTCGGTAGCGTCACGTGTCACGTGACGTCACATGACGTCACGTGTGACGTTATGTCACGTGACGCGTGATGTCACACGTGGCTGTGACGTCATAACCCTACCGACCCGCTAAAGTTAGCGGCAAATTTTCCGCTAAATAGTTTTCGCTATATTTGTAGGGAAAAGTTTCCGTTCAATTTGGCGGGAAATTTTCCTAAATTTCCCGCCTTATATAGCGGGTCGATAGGGTACTAACGTCACAGCCACGCGTCATCACACGTGGCTGCGCGAGTTGCATTATGTGATATTCCGGTCCCACCGACGCCGACACCGACGCCGGATTTTCTGCGACACGAGCTCCTAAACGCTGTCCCGTTAAAATGTCTGCGCTGTGAGTTTGTGACACTGAGTATGACATTTCACGTGTTTACGTCACACCTATACCGCCTTCAAGTTGGTCTGCTCTCTGCGCACCTTGTGCGAATTGTTACCCCCCAAACGCTCCACGTGCTTTTGTTTCCCCCGAATTCAATCAATGACGGCGCCCGCTTGGCTGCATCGTCATCGGCATGCTTCTCCTTGCGTTCAGATGCGCGAAAAACGCATTTTGGGACACTTGCTTGCTGTATGCGGAGGGCAAGCTCGTCTGCTTCTTGCGCAGGAACTTCGGTGACGTCAGAACGACGCCGAGCTCTGATTGGCTTTGATTGAAAGGATAGTGGGTAGACTTCAACGCTAGGTGCCTTGAGGTCTACCCACTTATTTGTTTTTCAATCAGCCATTAAGAGCTCGGCGTTCTGACATCATCGCAACCCCTGTGCAAGAAGCAGACGAGCTTGCTCGCCGTATAGTGTCGCCGCGCAGACTGCTTTTAAAGCCTTCACACATTTTCAACCTTGTTATTCGCAGATCTTCCTTCGTAGGTTGCGTCGATTGGCTTTCTCGAGTGCTTTGCGGGAAAGCACTCGAGATTTTTTAGGCTGAAGATATGCCGGCACAAATTGAGGGGGAGGTTGAGGCGAGCGCGCGTGAAGACGAGACATCGGAACGCCGAGCTCTGGTCGGAACGGTTAGCGGGAATTGACACTTTTTCTTCACTGCGCTGGTCGACCGACCGCGTTGGAAGGCGAACGCCGGACTCTGGCGTACCGCATTCTAACGCGCGTTCGACGAGTGCAGTGGAGACAGGCAGCTATCTTTGCGTTTACCCACTAATCCTTGCATCTCATGTCCTCCCCTCTTTCAGTTTGCGGCCGCATTGCATGGCCAGTATCGAGCCCATTCTTTCAATAATATTGAAGTAATGCCAAAGTGCAACGTTAATGCCGGAAAGGGGGGGGGGGGGGGTATATTTACCAGGGCCCCAGCCTACACAGCGGCACCAAGCGGGACCAAGACATAAAATGCTATTCTATGAAGTACATGGTTGAGCGTGTTGGTTTCTAATTTACGATATCAAAAGAGCGACATGGAAGACAAAAAAAAATGGGTTGTGTGTATGTTCATGCAGCCTAAAACTTGGTCTGCCTCAACGGGCGACGAGTCTCCCAGCTGTAGATGAGAAATTTGGCCAGTGCAGTACAACCGCTAGCCTGGGGTCTTTAACGTGCATCACGCAGTAGTGATACACGACCGCACTGCCGGTACGATGCTCATACAGATCGAAACGGGCAGGGGTGGGGACTGAACCCAGGATCCTGGGTTCTGCAGCGCGAGCTTTCGCTCCACGTGCTCCGAGCTGGTGTGCGCTAGCCCACTCGGCCACCGATCCCCCTCATAGAAGACAGACAGACAACGCAGCCTGTGTTGTCTGTTTACCTTCCATGTCCCTCTTTTGTTATCGTAAACTATTCTATGAACTTCACACAGTTAGCCTTCTTTATTTGTTTTACCTTACTAAGTGGCTTGCGCACAAAATTTAAATACCTAATATAACAGTTCTTGTTTGTTTTCTCCTCTTTTGCAGTACCTGGAACTCCGATTCAACCACATCATTCGTACCATTGGGTGCCTCACCTTTTCAATTCAGATGGTACGTGTGCATCCCTTAAAGTACAATATCTGTTCGCTCACATATTTTCTAGAGACATAGAAAATGGATCGCTAAAACAATCAAACATGCTAGGTCGCCAAAAGTATTAGACAGCCAAACGTGCCAGAGAAAAATCTAGAAATATAATCCCCTGTTTTGTCGCTCCTTAGTTGAATGTCATACCTCGCTATTCGGCATAACTTCATTGAAACTTTGAAACCATCAAAAGTCTCTACCCCCCCCCCCCCCCCCCTCCCCTCCTCCCTTGTTCGCATTGTGATGTTTTTATGCAAAGAAAGAACACATGGAGCTCTTCAGGTCATGCATAAACGGGTTTCGACTGTTTTTGTTTTTCAGTTAATTTATATGGCTATCGTCCTGTACGCTCCTGCGCTGGCACTTTCCCAAGGTAAGCTCACAGCGCCAAGTCCGACTAGTTCTTTGAAACACCAGAAAGCAGGGTAAAGCGCAAACCCATGTTGATTGCGGCACATTTGGAAATGTTTGGGTGGCTTTAGTTGAACGACGTGTAAAGCTTCGAGTGCGCTCACTTTCACGTAAACCAGAGTGGTGTGTTTTAGCATGGACTTAATATTATAGTTCTAAATGATGTAATGGGATAACGCTATCAACACCCTGGCACCTTCTATCATAGCTCACACATTTGTAACATGGTTGCCACTTGTTTGGTGATAGCTGGTATAATTTAAGCAGATCGGATCAATGAGCATGTTCCATCAACGGTCAGTTCTTCAAACTAATAAGGTCATAATGCACAATGGGCAGTGAAAATATCAAGACACAGTTTTTCGACGTGGAATGTTACCGGTGCGTGGATGTTATGTTAGACGTCTTGAGTGGATTTCGTCTTGAGGTAAATTTAGGAGCATGGATTTCCACGAGGGTGCATAAGGAAGGTTTCTTGCTTCATGTATCGGTGATCAACTTGGAGTTATCTCACTTCAAGTAGGCGGTCAACTTGGAGCTGTCTCCGTTCATGAATTGCACAGAATTGCACAACACAGCCCTTGTGCCTGTGGAGTGGGGCTCCAGTGAACCCAGACGGTGAAACTGTATTGTGCGCTTGTTTTGAGAGCGCGTAGTGAACACAAGTTGTCATCTGCTGTCTCCGCTGGAGGTGAGAAATTTAGCCAGCGCAGTACCATTGCTGACCTGGGGTCTTTAACATGTCCACGCACTAGTGATACACGATAGCACGCCGGTGCAATGCTCATCCTAGTCGGGACGGGCAGGGTTGGGAATTGAACTCAGGATTCCTCGGTATCCCACGTAGCAGGTTGAATTTGGGCTGATCAAAATGTGTTTAGTTCTTCGTGGGTAGCTTCTTCGAGCAGCGAAAGGAAGGACCTTGACGTCGAGCTTTCTGTTTCGTCTGACCATCTATAGTTCAATGTCTGCTATTTGCCTTCATCTTCACAATAGCCGATTCCGGTTTCGGCCTTCCGTGCCGGACGAACTCCTTTCTCTGACGGACGCAACAGCTTTCTCTGACGAGCCTTCGCGTACGATATTCAGACCGATGTCCTTCGTTGAACCACTCGAGCGAAACTGGACTCCAGACTTTCCCGGAAGGAGCGTGACTCTTCCTGTTTTTGGAATCAGATACTTCAGAACTGTATTGTCGCCAGACACGCGCGTCATTATACTCCGTTTCGCCCTAAGATGGACCGCAGTGGACGCTGCAAGCCATCCCAGCCGATCCAGCGCTGTGAACGCATTACACGACTACGCACTCCACGCGTCGCCGAGCCTTTGGTCACGTGACACTCTTGTGACATTGAATTGGCTCCGATAGCTCGTAGGGCCCGCCGAGGTCCAACGTGAGGGGAAACGCAGTATAGTTTTCTTTGGTGGAAGATACGTTCGCATGGAATGGGTGGAGTTTGTCGAGGGTGCTTTGTCAGTAGAGATGTCGTCCCGTTTGTCTATACAGATGTCGTCCCGTTTGTCTATACGTACACCGCCGGCATTCTAGAAATGTACGTCTCGCCGGAGAAGGCTTTTTGTTGAGAAATGCGATCTGCACTGGAACACTTATTCTGTGCCCCGGAGAGCAGGGGATTTCCTGGCCCACACTCTGAGAAATCTGAAGCGTTCACTTCTCCGCGAAGCACTCAAGAGAGTCAATCACTGCAATTTTACGAAGGAACGTCGACGAATGACGACGTTAAAAATATGTTTAAACCTTAAAAAGACAAAGAAAAGAAAACTGTCCGTGGTGTGACACTGACATAGCACACGCACCTGAAACGTCATGTTCAATATCACAATGCAGGCTGTTTTTCTTTTTTTAGGTGCGAACATGTTTTTAGTTTGTTCGTTCACTGAGCTCTCTCCATAGATTGCAGCATTTGGATACTCCCAGGTCCTTTGTGGGAAAGTGGGCGCACTGGGCTTTGTAGAGCGGAGAGCGTATATTTTAGTGCCTCTACGTCATGACCGGTTTTCTGTTTGCCGGAGGTGTGGATTTTCCGCCGGTTCGGCGGGGCAGGCAGTAGGAGCAGGGGCACATTTCATAATGAGCGCTACCTCTATAAAATCACAGCAACAACAGCAATAAAAACGACAACACAAGATGTGCGCCAAACGCACGACTGACAGCGCTGCCAGTAATTTATTCCGAGAAAAGGAGAACACGAGGTACTCCGATTCCCGGCAAGAGCTTCGAAAACAGCAAAGCCTGCAAATTATTTGACCTAAAGTAAAGCGATTACGAGTCTGATCTGAAGTAAAGTGAGCGAACTGAAATTCACCAGTGTCATCCTGTCTTTCTTTCTACTCAGTGACTGGGATCAGTGTGTGGACGTCAGTGCTCTCCATAGGCATCGTGTGCACGTTCTACACAAGCGTCGTAAGTCAACCTTCCAAATAACGCTCAATAATGACGCAAACATTCAATAACAACCGCGATACCTTAAAAGCGCAGAAAGCCCATATGCGCTTTATATTATAAATAATGAGACTCCCGGGGCATCGATTAAAAGCGCGTGTCCTTTACAGGGCGGCATCAAGGCGGTGGTGTGGACAGACGTGTTCCAGATCTTCCTCATGTTCGCGTCCATGCTGCTCGTGGCCATCAAGGGGGCCTACAGCATTGGCGGCTTCGGTTACGTCTTTGACCTGGCCAGCAAAAACCAGCGGGTCGAGTTCTTCAAGTAAGCCTCGCGGCCGAGACGGTTTATGCAAAAGAACAAGCTTCTGTTTTTCCCATCACTGCGTACTGGGTGGGTCATTCTACCCCAAACGTCCCAAACGTTGCGCTCGACCATTTTTGATGAAAAAAAAAAAAAATACGTGGCATTCTACCTTGAGGTCTTTAACCTTTTCCTAAAATATTTTCGGCGAAACAAGTTTTGTTTTAGCGTGATCGTGGTTTGAACTTCTAAAATGGGCGTAAAACTATAGGCATCAATCAATAATTGAGTAAAGATCAGATTTTTCTTTAAACGCTTCACAATTTTTGTTATGAAATTCTAACAGCTTTTAGCTGGCTATGTTGTGATGATTATGCAATATTTATTATTAAAATATATATTTTTTTAATATTCAACAAAATGCATAAACATTAGCACCTTTCTCAATTTTTTATTTCATTATTGCTTCGTGCCCGGCGATTTAAACTTTTTTGTTGAAAGCCCTGTAGATGTATTACAAATGAAAAACGTTTGAAGAAGGAAAACAAAATACTTCGCAGACAAAAAATTCTAAAGGTTTCAAAAAGTCAGTTTTGCAGCCTAAACAGCCGTTTATTATACCCCGAGGTGGTCCAAGTAAAAATATGAAACATAACGACTTTATAAGAAGAGTTTATTGTATTTCATTTCTGAAAGTTTAATCGAAAGGATTTTTGTCTAAATCGACAGAAAGAAAGAGAAACGAGAGCCAATGGGAGCCTCTTTTTTGATGACGCGCGCCAGCCAATGGGAGCCTATGCCTCAGATTTCGGTCACAGACGTCATTGAGACAGGGGAAGGAGCCGTCTAGCGCGGCTTCAAAGCTGATGATGTAGGTTCGCACGGTACAGTTAATGCTTTCGCATTAAAATATTGAAGTTGAGCTCCCGCGTCTCAACTTGGCATTGTTTCTTAGCGCCCTTTTACCGCACAACACACAACCTGACACGACACGAGAGCTGACACGAGATTCAGAAGGTTTGCGCGCACGCAAGGCAATTTCTGGTCGGTATAGTGATTTCCGCAGAGGGTTCTGCGCATGCGAATTCTTGACTCGCAATTGCCTTCCGTATAGACGTTAACCTAACCTAACCTAACGTAAACATTTCGACCTCGAATATGCGAGAAAATAAAGGCGAGGCAAGACAAGAATGTGTGACAATCACGCATTTTTCGTAAACACCTTCCAGCGGCGTGGAGAGATCAAAACGGTGTTTTACGGCACACCAGAAGTGACGACATTCAAGATGGCTGCACCCTTGTGGAAAACGTGGATACAGTCACTGTTTACATGCTAAAGATGCGCCGCGGTCTGCCACGGCCGCTTCCACTCGTCCTTCTTTTCGGCTGCAATGCAAACAACGTCGGTTATCGTGTGATAATCGTGCGTGCCGCCACTGCATAGCAGGCTCGGTGCGCCCTTTGTACACGATGTCAGCTCTCCTCACTCCGCAACTTGATGCCTAATCGTCGTCGGCATCTCCTGACAAAGACTTGTATTCAGGAGTCGTGATGACGATAGAGCGAGATCCCCACTATACTTCGTTTCCCCTTACCACGGACTGCAGTGGACGCTACGAACAATCCAAGCCAATCCAGCGTTGTTCACGTATCACATCACCCTCGCACCGGGCGTCGCTGCGCCCCTCTCGAAGGTCACGTGACCCTAACACGGCATAGGATTGGCTACAGCGCCGCGTAGCGTCCGCTGCGCTACATCGTAAGGCGAAACGGTCTTGAAAGGAAAGAACCGGCTATAAGAAAGGATAGAAAAACGAGGGGTGTTGTTTTGAATGACCTTACCACTGACTAATGCGATCAGGAATCTGCCAAAGAAAGAAGTTCATTTTTTTGTCAGAGTACGATGCTATAACAATGGATGAAGCAGGTCAATCGGCACAGGCAAGTCATTCTGCGGTTCGTACGGAAGCTGAGGAGTGTCAGTAAGGCACTCTTTTTATTTAATTTTCTAAACTAGGATGACAGTTCTCTCGTGTTTACGCATCCTAATGTATCACCGGCTCTGTTCAGTTGCAACGATAACGACATTTACACTGAGTGAATTTTTTTTTAAATTTTTTGCTACATCCCACGGGAAGAGTGCTTGTGACGGAGTAGGGAAACAGTGAAGCGTTTGTGAGGGGGGGGGGGGGGGGCAGCAGGGGCCAGTCTTCAGAGTCCCTTTCAGAATCAAATTATGACGCCCTATCAGCTGTTCAGTTGGACTATAAATAACATTGGGGGTATTACAATTCTCTCGGTTCCAAAATAAATGTGGCTAAGGTTGAAGCTTGGGCTAGTTGGTGTGACATCTTTATAAGGTTAAAGCAGCGCAAACGACGCGGGCGAGAAGCAGAAGGACACATACACAGCGCACAAGCGATCGTCCCTCGTCGTTTGGGCTGTTTTAACTTTTCAAAATAAAGAATTGAAGAAAAACGAACCCGACTAAGTACGTGATTCAGCTCAACGATCCCCGTCAAAAGGACAGGGAGTTTTCATCGCTTCGAGCCAGCATCACCTCCAACGCTACGTGCTAGATTTACGTCCTATTCAGCGACACGGAAATTTGCAGTTTTAAAATCGATTTTAGGCTTTTGTCCTGATTCAGACATTTTCACAAATGAAAATCACATCATTTAAAAAAAGAAAAAAAAAAAAACCGCGTGAGCCTTTGACTGTTACATGACCAAAAACACGGTGCTGCTGCGATCTGTTCAGCACCCTATAGTTTAGGTGGTTTTCACATCGCCTCCTCACGGGGATTTTATGCTGCTGCTTACGTGCGTCCCGACACTGACAAGGGAGAAAAATTGCGGTGCGAAACGACTGACCTGCTGATGGATAATGGATATGCTGCCCCGGCAGCGCTAAAAAGAAAAACCGGCAGATATGACAAGCCGTGCTAGATCACAAGAGGACTCCGCCGCAGACGACCGTTGCAATTGGAGCGATTGGAAAGCCACGGAAGCAGAAGCAAGCCTTTCCCCATGAATACCTATACGACAACACAACTTTTCTGCGTCTACCTGCGGTAGACACTCCGCTCGAGACACGCAATCGTACTTTTCGTCCGGCTACAATGTCGACAGGGGAGTGCTGTGCGGTGACGAGGAGCTAAGAAACCAGTCCGAGTTGCGACGCGGGAGCTCAACTTCAATATTTTTTTCTCAATTTAGACAAAAATCATTTTGATTAAACTTCCAGAAATGAAAGACAATTAACTCTTCTTATAAAGTCGTTATGTTTAGTATTTTTACTTGGACCACCTCGGGGTAGAATAGACGTCTGTTTTGGCACCAAAACAAACTTTTTTACATCATTCGAATTTTTTTTTTTAGTATGGGAAGTATTTTGTTGCGCAGCTTTAAAAATTTTTCATTTGTAATACATCTATACGGCTTTCAACAAAAAAGTTTTAATTTCCAAGCGCACAACGATAATGAAATAAAAAAATTGAGAAATGTGATGATATTCGTGCATCTTGTTGAATTAAAAAAAAAAATTAAAATAAGATTTTCATAATTATCACAACATAGCAAGCTAAACGCCATTCGAATTTTATAACACAATTTGTGAAACGTTTCGAAGAAGATCAAATTTTTACTCAATTATTGAATAATACCTAGTTTTTTAACCCATTTCAGAAATTCAAACAACGCTCACGCCATACAAAAAAAAAAAAAAAAAGAAAGGTGGCATTTTTTTAGGAAAAGGGTAAGGACCTTCAGTTAAAGAATTATGAATTTTCTTTTAGAAATCGGAAATGGTCGAGCGCAACGTCTGGGACCTTTGAGATGGAATGATCCTGCTTCAAAATATAGGGGGTATTCACTGGACGCCATATTTGAGGTCACTGTTTAGAGCGCATGCTCGGAACGAGCTCACACTTATAGGCTGCTAGGACCGGTAATCTTGATGGTGTGGAATGCACGTTGCAAAAGAACTGCTGAAGCTCGCTGTCAGCACGCGCTCAGCAGTCGCGCACACAGCTATGGCCGCCAGTGAATACTCCCTATAGACGTTTGCACGCATTGGCGTCACGACTGGTGCCCCACACGTGCAAGCACGTGCAGCATGTGCGTCAAGGTAGCTTTAGCAGGCTCGTAATTGCGCGTGCTTGATTACACGAGCCGGAACATGGCAGCGGCCAGATGCCTTGTTTGCAATCGTCTATAGACCGACTTCACCAGGCCTAATATACGGCTCTGCACCAGGTAGTTTGATTATGCCACCGCTGCCGCAATACATAAGTCTTTCTGCGCGTGCGACAACTCCGGTGGAGCTCTGCGCGCGTAGAGCACGAGACGGCACGAGCCCTCTTGTGCACTGCCACCGGCCTCCTATAAACTAAAGTTATGGCGGTGTCATGCATGCGCCCGAACTACCGAACGCTTAGTGAGATAGGTCTGTTGTAGAGGATTCCAACACTGCACTGCGCTCTAAGCATGCGGTCTGGAACATCTACTTTCCCGAAATGCCTTCTGGAGAATCGATCGCTCTCATCCACAGCGTGGGCGAAATGGATTTAACGCACTTCAAACTGACCGCATAAATCGGTTTGTTAACTTATCGCGCTGGGATTTACTACAGAGGTGCCTGAAGTTGGTGGAAGCTTTCGTTAAAATTGCGAAAAAATTGTCTCACCTGATTAAATCAAGACAAATTAAAAACTATGTTTTTCCTAAACTTTGCATGTACACACACACAAACAAAATGTGTTACTGTGGCGCTTATTTGAGCCAAATGAAGTGAAGAATATGTAAGTCAACTCTATTTTCTTTCCATTTCACACATTTTTCAATCGTAGTAAACGCCAGAATAGCCCACAACGATTTTCTGATGATTTTGAAATAAAAGGCTTAGCGATAATATTTCCATAAACAATGCCAGTTTTTATTATCTTTCTCTTGACTCTGGAGGTTTCATGTATTCGCACTCTCAAATAATGAATGCACCAGCTTCCATCACCACTGTAGTAAATCCCAGCACGATAACTTAAGAAACCGATTGCGCTCAATTCATTTCGCGCCCACGCAGTATGCACGGAAATAGCTCGCAGATAGACAAGGATAAAAAAAAAAAATGTTAGGCCTAAAAACACAGTCCGCGTTGTGACAATGAGTATGACGGTTCATCGTGCCCAACGCCGACTGCTTCATAGCGATAGCTGCTATGGCCTCTTCCCACCACTGAAAATGACGTTCGTATAGTTGTTGTAGTAGTATACTACTATTGCGGTTGTTGATGTTGTAGTTGGCGTAACAGGGCACACTGCGTCCGTCGCAATATTGCCAACAGCTCGAAAGAAATCGAGCAGTCGTGTGTTAATCCACAGTCACGGCGAAGTCGTTGGGTGCCGGCGTCGCATTCACGCACCGTGGCGTGCGACGCGAATGCGACGCCACGGTGCGTGAACGCTTTGGTTTCATTTTTGGTCCGAAGCGCGTGAAAGCGCGACTCCCGGCACGAGCTCTTGGTATTAAAACTTGAAAGTTCTACAACTGAATTTCGTTATCGGCCATTTTTTTCTTTTCATTTAGAGAGCGCGTGCAGTGGGCATCGAGTAGTACAAGAACGCCAAGGATAAAGTATATGGTTGCTAACTCTGTGAAGTAGCTCTGTGGTAACGCCCCCGCTTTGCACGCAGCGGACCCAGGTTCGATTCCCGGGCGCGGCACGTGATCTTTTTCGAGGATATGGCAACATCGACGATGCACACCCTTCTACGCCAACTACAGCACCAAGGACGGACGTCGTTTCCAGTGGTGGGAAGAGCCTGTAACAGCTGTCGCTCTGAAAGATCGCTCTCGTGAATCGAACCTGGGTCCGCTGCATGCGTGAAAAGCGGGCGCGTTACCTCAAAGCTACTACACAGCGTTGGCAATCTGCTTTATTTCATTATAGACCGACACGCTGTTTACAAACAAGCCCGCGTTTGCCCACACCGGGTGTGGGCACTGCGCTTGCGCAGAAACCGAATTCGCGTGAAGTGACGCGTCTGCGCATGCGCAGTGCCGTCGACAGCGCCACCGCAGCTGCGTGACGTCAGCGCCGCGTGTTGGTCTATACGGTTTTGTGGAACAAACATGAGTACGAGTCTCGAGCAGTGCTCGCTATGATGACCACGGTTGCTGTGACGTCGCGATATAAAAGCCTACGTAATTATGAATTAATTCCAAACTTAATCCGAGTTAACTGCTGAAATGAAAAGCTTCGGCTATGTGGCGCGAGTCGCCGCCCTATTAAAGGGGTTCAGTCGTATCCATTCATGCATACCCTATAGATGAAACACATACGCATTACGTCATTGTTCGAACGCTCTGAAACTCGACGAGAGTACGACGCAAAGCGGCAGACGCGGGTGTCTTGGCGTCGCCGCGTGCTATAACGTCGCGCTTGTTGTGAGACGCTGAAATACGCGCTGGCGGCGGCGCTGACTCGTCTGGCCGTTCGTCACAAAGATAAAGAAGTCAATGCGGAGCGCACGTTCGTCTGCTTCTTTTGTATGCAGGGGTTGTGGTGACGTCAGAGCCCCGAGCTCTGCTTGGTTCTGAATTAAGGATAGCGGGTAGACCTCAAGGCAGCTTGCTTTGAGGTCTACCCACTATGCTTCATTCAGAGCCAATCAGATCTCGGCGTCGTTCTGACGTCACCGCCACTCCTGCGCAAGAAGCAGACGACTCGCTGTCCGCATTGATCCGCCGAGTTCCCTCCGTAGATTGCAGCGATTGGCTCACCCAAGTGACTGGTAGGAAAGTAGGCGTTTCAAAGTTCATGGAGTGTACGCTTGACAATGGAGTTCACCCACCTCGAAATTACGGTAAAAATCCTGCATTTTCGCGGCATGATATTTCGCGAATTAGGCAGCGGAGTTATACTCACGACCATTACGTTTCGCAATCTCTAAATACTGGAATTCGCCTCTACGGACAGTATAAATATTCGCGCCCACTAAAGTTTTCTAATTTTACAATTCGCGAAACTCGCGAAAATTAGGTGCTCGCGAACATTAAGGGTTTTTACAGTATTGGACACTTTTAGAAAAATCTTACAAAAGGGGCTCATTAAAAGCTAATAATTTAATAGAGCCGCGCAGTTTTCATGATAACACGTATATCAACCGGAAAGTGTCACTCAGTCCTGGCACGTAGCCAGGGGGGAGTCCCATGGGGCCCGGAACCCCCCTCCCCCCCCCCCCCCCCCGAAATCTTCCATTTTGCTGGGACCTCCTCTCCCCCCTCCTCCTCATACAGCATTTTCTCATGGGTGGGCTCCCCCCCCCCCCCCCCCCCCCCGAAACAAAATCCTGGCTACGTGCCTGACTCAGTCGCCTACTTTTTTTCCATTTATACAGTTTTAATCCCGACCCCACGGACCGCCACACAGTTGGGGTCTGATCATCGGTTGCTACTTTACGTGGATGTCTATTTACGCGGTGAGCCAAGCCATGGTTCAGCGGTACCTGACTCTACCGAACCTCAGAGGAGCCAGACAGTGAGTGAGAAAACTGAAATCGCTGCATTGTGATGTTTGGGCATTTCGCGAATTGAAAGGTTTTACCTCAGAAAAGTCAAGTCGGAAGCCTCTGAGGAAGGGGCTTTATGCGTTTACGTCAGAAAAGTGACGTTCACGGGATTTTTAAGATATCATAGCTTTTCGGGTGATTGAGTTAGTCGTGACATACACATTAAAGTACGTATATCACGACTTCCCCTACATTCTTGTCCCCCCCCCCCCCCCCCTTTCATGTTCATGTAATAAATCGCGAGCTACCCTTGAGGTAAAATAAATAAAATAAAATTCATTTGATAGCTCCTATACCTTTACTTTTGTTTTGTAATTTATCTGTTATGGTACCATAATAACTTATTTCATGCGGGATAAATGAATCGTTTGGGATGTTATGCATCCGATAAATGTGTATATCGGATTTCCTTTGATCAGAGCTTCACCTGATTTAAACACACATACACACACGCACTCAAAAAAAGCTTACATTTCTATTGGTTTACGTTCCTACACGATGCTTCCTTCCAGGGCCATCTGGTTCAATCTGCCTGGCCTTTCGTTCCTCTTAATTATATGCGCTTTGTCCGGGCTCGTCATGTACGCCAAGTATTACGACTGCGATCCTCTGCTCACAAAGAAAGTCAGCTCAAGTGACCAGGTGGGTTTTCTTTTGATTGGTGCCATCGGTTGGTGTGTTTCCCGTCATGGTGATTTGCGTCCACGTGTTGCGTGGCGGTCGAGTAGTGAACCCCATCCGCTGAACTCGGAGTTTACCGCGAACAAAGCGTGTTGAATGAGGCGAATTTCCTTAGAATATTTTTTTTTGTTCCGATTTCTTGGAGAGATAACTGTTTTGGTCAAACTAAGCAAGGTTTCTTAAACAATGACGTAACTTATGCTGCCAATTTATTTATTTATTTATTTATTTATTTATTGTACATACCCTCAAGCGCCGAAGCATTGTAGAGGGGAGGGGTAAAGCAAACAAAAATAAAACAAACTGACAAAACAAAAAAACATTCGGCAAGAAATTCAAATATCAAAATACACTGCGATTGGCAAAAGCAGTAAGCAATATCTGTTATGAACGAAATAAACAAAATAAAATGACTCATGTTGGCTCATCAAACAGAAATGTAAACAAAGATTGGCGAAAAAGAAAATAATTGGGTATAGTTGCGATATCTGCTGGAAGGTGGTTCCAGTCCTTTGATGTATGCGGGATAAATGAATAAAAAAAAAGTGTTTGTTTGGCAACGTGTTAATCCAACTTTATTCAGATGGTCCAGACGGGAAGAGTAATAGTTAGGCAATGTAAAGAAATGGTCTCGCAGCGACTGATGATGATACTCCCAATCAATGGTATTTTTTAAATATTTATTCGTAAGTTTAATTGTACTGTTTTTTTTTAAATTCTGCTTATTAGTCATTACACTTTAAGAACCCCTATTCAATACTCTTTAAGAGGACTCAAGGCTGTCTGCAAAACTATTATCACAAGTTCTTAAAAACCTCCGTTGTCCAATTGGGTCATGATAGTGGTATGAATCTGGCCTGCATGACTTAATACAACGAAGTTAGGGCAAGCTTTACGTAAACGTACCAGTGGCAGACATAAGCTCTCTGTTTGAGTTCAGCTTCTGGGGGAGTCGACGGCTCTATTACTTAGTCACCAAAAATGAAACGGTAGCACAAGGTAGTCCGGCATATCTTCTTAATATGGTTCAAGTTCATTGAGTTCAGCTCTCACCCGCCGCATACGCTAAGGAATTTTATGCAACTCAGTGCCACGAACTTATTTCTTTTTATTTGCATGGTGTCAACAGTTGTCTAGAATATTTAAAAAAATAAAAGGAATCGGTGATGACCCGAGAGACAGTTTGCGGGCACATGAAGTGTAATGTTTGGGGGTCATCACAAGGAGCTCATACGTTTGTGTTCTGGTCGACGCAGCTTCTGCCTTTGTACGTAATGGATATTCTTGGACTATTTCCCGGGATCCCAGGACTGTTCGTTTCTGGCATCTTCAGCGGCGCTTTAAGGTAAGTCATGTAATTAAAAATACTTAATATGGCTTTTTTTAGGAAGGAGGGGGGGGGGGGGGGGCAAAGTACCTTGTTCTTAATGTAAGGTGGGAACGACACAATGTCTTTTATTTGTGTCAGTGGAATGTTAGGAAACTAAATTGGTGGATAAGTTTGGCGCTAAGCCCTGTGCTTATGGGAAGCTTCTGCTTTTAGCGAATTTGAAACTACGACATAGGAGTTTAGCCAGAGCTGGCAGCTTGCACCAATAATATAGCATAAAGTCAAAGCTTGCAGAGGTTGTACCGACGTAAGGTTTTTAGTTCTTCAAACGTGACGGCCGAAAAGGCAGTAAAAAACCACCACAGTAGAAAAAAATGCATTAATATTATTGGTAAACTCTCCTTTTTGTTTTGGCCTAAAATAATTGAAACTATTGTTTTGTGGTGACTACTTAATATTTACTATATATACATATTACATCTTAAAAGGTCTGTCTGTCAGGCGAGCCTGCCCAGACGAGCGTGGTTCCGAAACTGTCCCTCGAGTTCGAAGCTGTCTCGAGCCCTATAGTTCACTTACTCGTCTTGTGCCGGCTAATCACTACACCATAAAAAAAAAAATACTAGCTGTACTGCACAAATCTCGAAATTCAAAAATATAAATATTCAACCCTAATGAAACCGTGTCCTCCATGCGAAACCGGTGGGAAATATGTTGCTTTAAGGCGACACTTCTTTTTTATGCAGCAATAACAACAAGGACAACAACAAAACTATATTTCTCAAGAGCACGCGCTACAAAACTATACTGAAGTCAGTCGAGCCAGATATTCCACCTGCTTTCTAACTCGTAATAGTTCATGATAAAAAAAAAAAAGTGTTTTGACGGATTCTTTCTAAATATTGTGTTGTCGATTTCCTTTCTAGTACCGTATCTTCGGGCGTCAATTCTCTAGCCGCCGTCACGCTCGAAGACGTCATCAAGAGGCACATCAAGAACGACATGTCGGATCGCTTCGCTACAAACTTGACGAAGGGTCTAGGTAGGCAAGTCTTAACCTACTTCTTATGTTTAATGAGACAAAAAACAAACTAATATTCATTCTTTTTTTTTTTTCGTCAGCAATGTCGTATGGATTCATCGCCATCTTACTTGTAATTATTGCACAAAACTTGGGAAACGTACTGCAGGTACGTAATCTTTATTCATTAGGTTTTTTCTGCCGTACGGTGACATGCTTTACCCATTCCTGTAGTGCCAGTGCGTCTGCTTTCTTTTTGTTTTTGCATATAAAAGCTAAAGACTGAGATAGGCATATTATGCAG
Organism: Ixodes persulcatus; assembly: GCA_013358835.2. Taxonomy (NCBI): domain Eukaryota; kingdom Metazoa; phylum Arthropoda; class Arachnida; order Ixodida; family Ixodidae; genus Ixodes; species Ixodes persulcatus. The sequence goes on from JABSTQ010011506.1 coordinate 308,877, forward strand.
CTATACTTTGTTTTACCTTAATTGATTGATGCCATTAACTCGTATCGTCGGCTGCGCCTGGACTTAAGCTGAAATGAAGTATAGTTACGAAGTTAAACATAAGAATACTGTTCAAGAAAATATTTTTGTCACAGGAGCCTCAAAATGTTATGTTCAGTATTCGCGGAACATTTGGGATATGTTTTATTATCTAATTCACCATGACTGTAAATCATTAATGATATGTGTGACCCCGATAGCCCAGTGAACGACAATGAAGCGTTCTTTTGTCTTCTCACATGCAAAACTATTTCAACATTTTTTTTTATTCGCTCGTGGTTGCAAGTGAAAACTGTTCTTCGAATGCTGCATTCCGTAAATCATTAAACAAATGGCGAAATGGAAGGCACGTGCGTAAAACTTGCACCAGACAACCCGCACTCTTGAAACTCAAACTGTATACTTTATTTCGTAGTCAACGCCTTAATCTGTCACAAGACAGGCGTTTGAATGGTATAGTCCTTACAAAGCGTGCTTCAGTGTCCGTGGCTAAATGCGTGAAATTCAGTGAAGCGCTTTGTCAAGACATTTGTTTATTGTTAAAAATGCAACACCATTTTCTTTTTTTCAGGCAGCGTTGTCTATTTTTGGGATCGTCGGAGGACCCCTTCTGGGCGTCTTCACCCTTGGAATATTCTTCCCTTTTGCGAACAGCATTGTGAGTATATGGCAGATACAAAATGGTTAAGTTTCATCATCTTACGTTGTTTCTAAAAATGAAATATTAGAAAAAAAATATGCAGATGAATAAACCGCACTGGTCGATTGAAACGATTGTTACGGAGCCCTAGAAAGACAAAATCCCGGTGCCGCCAAGTTTTTGTTTTCCGGCGGCTTCGTAACAATTGTCCCATTCGATTATTACCACCATTCATCTGCATATATTTTATTATGACAGATATGCAAGGGCGAGCGCTCTTCGCTCGTTTAGTTTTGGTTTGAAGTCGTGTACAAGGCTGACATTTCTTGAATTTTTAATCGACATTTCAGGTCACGGCTATACCATAATTAGGTCAAGTGTTCATTCTCCGACTACATTACATTCCAAAAATTTAAACTTTAAAAATTTAGGGAAGACTTTTGAATTACCGAACTAGTTAACTAGTTCGGCCTCTTTTCCAGTGGCCCTCATGGCCGCCAACTTAATTAGGCCATGGCTAAGCGAACCCTAACGGAAGTTCCTTTTTTTTCAAAATCTGAACCCACTGAAATGCACTCTGTAAGCTAAAATTTGTATGCTTTGTCGGAATGTGCGAAAGCGGGCTTTGTAACACAAATCGTGCCTAAGACATTCAAGTACGCATATAGTGGCATACAGCAAGTTTGACATTCGTAGGTGATATAGTTTTGTAAATTATTTTTCTCCGGAACATCTAATTAAAAAACGCGATAAAGTGCGCGATTTCATTACTTTCAGGGTGCAGGCGTCGGCATCATTGGTTCGCTGATGACTTGTTTCTGGATTGGCTTCGGCTCCTTCTACTTCAAGCCAGCCGTTCGCAAGCCGCCCGTTTCCGTCCTCGGCTGCCTACCACTATACCTTAACGTGACTGGCCAACGTGGCAACGTCACCCTCCCCGTTCCTGTGGACGTAGATCTGGCAAAGTAAGCCAAATTCACCCTCTTTCTTTTTCCCTTTCCGAACGTTCCCAATTCCAGTAAGCGTGGTGCCGACGGACAACCAAATACTTTATTAGGGTAAAACATATCACATCACTCGAGTCCAATGATCTTGGCGAGAACAGGTTTTGCGTAGTTGGAACGGCTGGATGCGCGGCAGTCTCGGGGTTTTCGTCTTTAAATAGGGAAGGGTAGCTGCCGCCATCTATCATCGTGGGCATCCCGAGCGCCCTCCTCAGCGCACGCTGAGCTAAATCTCGCCATCCAAGAAAAAAAAAAACAAAAACGATCGGTGTAAGCATGCTCGTACAGGGGAAGATCAAATTGCTAATGTATATGACAAAAAAGTCCTTATTTGCATTTTTAATAAGCTGATTGCCCTTTTGATTCTATCTGCAGCCAAGACATCATGTGGATTTATAAAATATCTTACGTCTGGTACAGCATGATAGGATGTATGCTGGTTGTCTTCATCGGGATCATCGTGAGCTTCATCACTGGTGAGGAATTTTTTTAGGCGGCGTCATGTTGTTTTGTTTTTTTGTTCAACCTTTTCTTTACCTTTTTGAAACTCTGCCAATCCCCTCAATTTAAGTGTGACGTTCTTTGGTGATTTTGCATGAAATTGTGAGGCGAATTTAGTCCAAGAATTTATATACTAATAATATATCGATGGTTTATTAAAAATAATGATAATTGTTTTGACCAATGAGAGAACACCAAACTTCCGTGCAAAACTTTGGAGCTCAAAATCGCCCCCGAGGACTGAGAATTGTGCTAGTCACGTTATGGCCTCTTGATACCATAGACAATAGCGGAGGCATCAGCTGGGCACGTCATGCTTTACCTCTTCTTCCTCAGCATCACTCGGGGGAGGAGAGAAAATTGTAAATGTGCAGACGAGGAATGTAAAAGGCCAATTTCTCGTTCCTGCGATGTTGCGGAGCATTTCTAAAAAAATTGCTAATTGTCTCTAGAAATGCTAATTTCTGGAGACAATTTCTGCGGCAAGAATTGTGCATTGGACCAAACCATAAAGAAAGAGCAGGATGAACTAAAATCTAAAAACGTGATAGGTAACTACCGCCTGAATTTGTATTTCATTTCTGCTACCTGTAAAGAGGTAGTGCGGAACTGATATTAATTTTGGGACAGGTCACGGCAGCACAGCCTATCCGCTAGCGAAGCGGAGCTCTAGCGTACGGTCTACGGAAAGTCTCTATTGACCTGCCTGTCATTAGAGCAGTTTTTTTCATTGCGTTTCTTTTTGCCGTAGTTAGTTTACAAGTTTACGATAGTTTTACGGGCTTACCTGTGGCTCCACAATGCGCCCTTGTGTACGCAAAGGTGCGCGGCACTGAATTCGGTACTCGCGCTCTCTGCGCGCCGATCTCAGTTGCGCACTTGCCCTTTTAATTTTTTTTCTAGAAATGCCACACATAATTTTTTCTTTAGTATTCCCGATTGTAGAACCTTTAAATAAGGCCCGTTTCAGAGCATCGCGACTTTCGCCGTGGATGGATGGATGGATGGATGGATGGATGGATAGATGCTAGCAGCTGTACCCTTTGTAACGGTCGGTAGCTTGCGTCACCTAGCCTAGAAAGCCAACTTGGTGGTCAAAATAATTGTTGCCAGTTACCCGTAGCTCTATTTGAAATCGCCAGAAACGGGTTTTTGTACTCAGAATTGTTAAAACAGTCGGCAACAAATCAAAACGATATCGCCTGAGCTTCCTGACATCCTATCGCGATATCAGGAAATCAAAATTTTTAATTGCAACGCTCGCCAATTCTGCCCATTCTGCTTCACGCACCCGAATGGCGGCGCCTACAAAAGAAATGCTTGAATGGAGTACCGGTACTCTACACCACGATGTAAGATATATATAGATGTCGACGCGTGCGTCACAGGTGCCAGATAAAGTCCTGTCCTCGCCTCGGTTACAAGCAGACTTGTGCCTATCTCAAATACTCTACTCAAGATACTGTATGTTAAATACTTTTTGGAGTATCTTGGTATCTTGCAAATACCTTTGATAGAGAGTATTTAATACTCTATCTTAATTACAATTCCGAGTATCTTGTACTCATTATCTTAAATACATTTTGACATTCCGCCATTTTCCGAGTTTTTCGGTATGAAGTGGGGTGGGCGTGGCACGAGGAAACGTGAACATTCTTTCGAGCAACCGAATCCTGTTGCTAGCTCCGATTAGCTACGGTGACTTAGATTGAGCTCGTGAAAATATCGCTTTCTTGCCGACTGTGACTCATATTTCAGCCGAAAGTTCGTACAATGAAGCTTCTCCCCTCGCCTTCCCAAAGGCGCCCCAAAAAATCCTCAAACCAAAGGTGTGGTTTTACGGAAGTAGAGATGCCACCCGGAGGCGCAAGCAGACCGGGAAACGACCTACGAGAACAATGCAGACTTAAGTGTCAAAAAATAACAAATAGAAGAAAATGAGAAGTGGACACACAAAAAATTAGACATTTTTGTTTTGCTTTTTGTATATTTGACCCCGGTAGGGCAAAACGTCATGTTTTTTTTTTTCTTTCTGTTGTCAGTTTGGCGCTTATTGCTCTCGCGAACACTGTCTGTAAGCGAACATTGATAAGCAGAGAACAGGACAGGAAACTAACTGCGTGCAGGGTGACGTGCCGTGGCTATTATGCGGGTTCTCTTTGTTATCCATTCACTCATATCCGTGTCTGAAGTTCGTTTATAGTGAACTCCCCGTATAGGGAATATGGATTGTAGTTAAACGATGCGTCTAAGGTGCGCCGCAGGATGTGATATTCGGTGATGTCACTATCGGCGAGGCGCTCTATCCCGTTTGTTGTCCCCACACCTCAGTGTTTACCCAACACAAGGCCTGTGCACGTGCTTACAGGCCTTGTGGGAATGTCCATGACGTTAGGTGCCGGATCTGTCCCGAAAGCAGTCTTCAGAGGATGCGAGTTTGACCCACTTCGGCTTTTGTGCTTAGCTGAGGACCGTGCATGCTGCATCGTTCATGCAGGCCGGAATGGTAACAAAAGAGCCCCTCCTCCCCCTCACCGGAGAACACGAACTCCAGCCGAACGCTGACGCCGCGTTCGGTTAAGTCAGCCGATCGCTGAGCCATTGTATTTGTTGTCCTCATCCATCTAGTTCTAAAGTTAACCGCTTGGGGGTGCCACGGTCTGATCTCCTCCCCAATAGCTAAAGTGACCTCTTTCTTGTTGTCCCAGAAATGTTTTGTAACATCTATCAGTGATACTGCCACGCGCGTCGCCCAGCGAGCGCGTGGCCGGATGGTTACCGCGCTTGGCTCTCGCGCGGAGGCTCCGGGTTCGATACCAGAAAGCGGACTTCTCTTTTATTTATTCCTTCAACCTGACATTCTGGTACGTTCGAGAATTTTGTCGTCTGATTGAGTTACGAAAGTTCTACGCGCCGAACTTTCTACGCCGAATGTTCCAGAAACCCACGCGGGTACAAAAGGTGCTCCGAGTGGCGGTCCGGAGTCAGTCTCGCCCCAGCGGTCGATCCTGCTGTTTCGCTGACATCGACGCCTGCGACGCTAGCCTTTCTCTCTTTTGTTTTGGGAACAAGTTCGCCCCATTAAACGTTTAGTTTCCTCAGTTATTCGCCGCGTCATCATTTATCATTCGTGACAATATTTTGCTCTTTATAGTCGGACTGCATAAAGTTGTTGTTGCGTGCTAATAAATCATTCTGGTAACCCTGATTTGCGTAGCTAAATAACTTTCGTTGTCAATGACGTCGATACAAATTAAGCAATGCGGAAGTATCTTCAAAAGTAACTGAAATACATTTCTAAGTATCTGTACTCTACTCAAGATACTTTACAGTGAAAGTAACTTAAGTAGTATTTTAAATACTTTATGACGCAGGTATTTAGTAACTTAACTTAAATACTTTTATCGAGTATTTTGTCCAACACTGGTTACAAGCAGCGCCACCAGATGGTCCCTCGATATGCGGCTAACGGCAACCTGCCGCGGGCTCGGGTTCATATGCATTCCTAAAGTTTGGATCACACTGCTCGTACATTATACAAAAGACAGTCTGCAAATACGAGTTACCGCAATATCCGTGGTTCGAATGCCGCGTTCCAAGTTTTCTGCTTGAACTCATTGCCATGCGTCATTTGAAGCACGGATCTCGCGGTGCCTTGCGTTCTAATCTGTATGCAGACTGTCTGACCCCGGCTTAAGGAAGACATGTCAGTTTTTAAAGTTTTTTGGATGCGCCACGTCTTGTAGAACCTGTTACTTGCCCTACGCGCGTTGGTTAGGGTGCTTCGTTATTGACCTCAGTTTCGTGAATCAACGGCGGCAACAACCGTTTTATGAACGCGTTGAAGGGGAGACATCTCTGGCTCGGTGCGCGTCTATACTCTGTTTCATACTTAGCGTGCAACGCTGTCAAAGCTACTGGTGCGAGCGCGTGGCTTCATCTATGGCTTTGTTTGGGCGAGAACGCGTGCAAATGGTCAACGAGATAAAGCCCCACGCTCGCTCCAGTAGCTTTGTTGAGGTCACTGTTTAGAGCGCATGCTCAGAACGAGCTCACATTAATAGGCTGCCAAGACCGGCAATCTTGATGGTGCGGGGTGCACGTTGCAAAATAACTGTGGAAGCTCGCCATCAGCACGTGCTCAGCATTAGCGCACACGGATATGGCCGCCAGTGAATACACCCTATAGCGTCCGTCAAGGTCAGAGCAGACGCTCCATGCCGAAAGAGTGTATGCCGAAGTGCCATGACAACAAGACACTTTTTAGATGCGGAGCATCTCTTGCTCGGGTCTATGTCCCGCGTCCGCGATGTAGTCGGCACTCGAACTACGCACGCGCAACTCTCCTCCTTCCCTCTCTCCAACAGCTGCGCGTTACTCTCTCCGCTCTCTCTCTCTACCAGCTGCGTGCACTGCGCGTGCGTTGGCTTCTCCTCACACCGCGCGCGCACGCGCAACTCTCCTCCTCTTGTCTCCTCTCCTTCAAGTGTGAAAAAAATAAAATAAACGGCGAGCGGCGAGCGTTCCACGTTTCTCTGCCGCGAGCCGCGACGAAGGCTCGCGTAGGGGGTAACGCTAGGGCAGTCGGTGGCGCCATCTCTCGACGTCAGCACGCAACTGACTCTTTCCTCGGAACCAACACGATGCTCCGCATCACCCCATGGTTCCCCTCGGGAAGATGGTGTAATTTTTGTTTTTGTTTTGTTTGTTTCTTTTCTTTCTTGGTTGCGTCGTCTGGACGGCGGAGACGCTGTCGGTTAAGGCTACTCGGGCGCGCGCTAAAACGACTTTATCTGGTCGATCGCGTCGCAGCGTTCGCCGTGCTGTATGCCGTCACCTACATAAGAAAATTACAGGACGACGCTTAAGTTTCGTTTTTAAGAGTGGAACGCGATAGCGAAACATAGAAATCCCCCTCGTCTCCAAGCCGTGCAAGCGTGTCTGCGTGGCAATAGTATGTATAGTGTGTCTGGCTCGCATCCAAAGTTCGAGTCCAGCCTTCGCCTGAAATTCTTCAGTTTTTTTTCATCATTAGAGACATGCGGCGACCTTTAATTCGCATTACATGTCATGATTTAATCACTCTCATTCTACGCGTGACGTCACATTTCACGTGAGCTTTCAGAGGGTAAAAGTAATAAAAGAAAGATCGAACAAGCGAATGAGACCAACACCACAGAGCGCTACCTGCAACTGAAGTTTACTCATGGAAAAACATATATATTCACACCGTGAAATCAAGACATGTGATGCTAGAGATGCGACATCATCAAACCAACGCTTGTCTATCTGCTATTCTCTTTTCAAAATTTTTTTAAAAATGCCACCTCAGAGCCAAACAGGGCTATCGATAGAGCGCTGACACATGTGCCTTCAACGCACTCCGTTATGAAGAACGCTTCGGTTATCTCCATTGCCGTTTTGTTTGAGTTTCTGGATAAGATAATGCTGTTGTCAAACTTCGGGATACACTCACACCTGTTACACTGCACTGTTAGATTTCCAGAGGGTAACGATCTTACTGACAGTACATGTTCCCTGAGCCTGTCATTTATACAACGACTCGATTGACCCATGCATACTCTGTCACTTGATAAATGAATTTTGTATACCACGCCTTCGCTTCACTCGTGGTATACAAGATTCATTTACCATGTGGCAGAGAATACATAGACCAATCTGGTCGTTGTATAAATGACAGGCTCAGGAAAAATTCACTGTCAGTAAGATCTACACCCTCGGGAAATCTTGCAGTGCACTGTACCAGATGTGGGTGTGTTTCGAAGTTTGAAAACACCATTATCTTATCCAGTATCCGAAAGAAAACGACAAGGGAGATATCCAAAGCGTTCATCCTAACGGAGTGCGTTGAAGGCACGCAAGGCACGTGTGTTAGCGCTCCATCGATAGCCCTGTTTGGCTCTGAGGTGGCGTTTTTAAAAATTTTCGAAAAGTGAATAGCAGATAGACAAGCATTGGTTTGATGATGTCGCATTTCTGGCATCACATGTCTTGATTTCACGGTGTATATATATATATATATATATATATATATATATATATATATATATATATATATATGGCACCATGACAGAACAGCACACGACAAAACAGCACGCGACAAAACAGCACGGTCAAAACAGCACGCGTCAAAACAGCACAGCGTCAAAACAGCACGGCGACAAAACAGCACGAGTCAAAATAGCACGCGACAAAACAGCACAGCGTCAAAACGGCACAGCGACAGAAGAGCACGTGCCAAAACAGCACGGCGTCGAAACAGCTCAGCGTCAAAACAGCAAAACGACAAGACAGCACAGCGCCCAAAAAAATGTGTTTAAAAATTATTTGTAGACTCATAAACTGCTCGGTTCTTTTCGGTTTATTGACGAAAATCAGTATACTGACGAAAATGTAATATTTAAAAGCGTTTCTTTAAAATGTATAGTGAGTTAACCAGGTACTGATATTTGTATTTGTTGTGGCAGCCGACGCTACTTGTTCTGCAAGACGCACTGGGGCCCTATCGCGATCTGACATTATTTTCGTGTGCCCGTATTTGTACACAGGACGAACATGAGCTTCACTACCGCTTCGGTCAGAAAGCAAAATGTAAAAATCCAGAAATTTGCAAGCATTGTACTCAGTGCGATTTTTCCCCATTTTCACGACTGCGAGAGGTGGTAAATTCGGGACAACCACAAAAACGGCTATAAAACAATCGTATTTATTGCCTTCTCTAGTAGACGGAAGCTAGGGTTGTTAAAAAGTGTGCGGCATTTAAAGGCGCGCTTGCATTGTACAGTTCACGATTAGATTTTCCTATCCCTATCCCTATTAGGTCCCTATAAGGTCAAAAACCCAGATTTCAACCTGAAGACCCCTGCGCCCCCGGAGCTTTTGTTGAAAGTTGAACTCACCTCTGAGACAAGCTGAAAACTGCGAAAGAAAGTGGTCATATGTCAGGAATGAGTCGCATCCCCCCACCCTTCCGCCCCCCCCCCCCCGCCCCCCCCCCCTACCCCTCCAAACGCCCTCGAAAATACTGACTTTTTTCAATTAATACTGACCTTTTCTTTTTCTGCTGACTATAAACGACACGGGAAAATCCGACAAACGCACCAACAAGAGCTTCGCTGAAGGAGGTTCGAACAATTGCACTCGTTTGTTTAAAGCTTTCCGCTGGATGCCGATCGGTAACTCCTGTTGTGATAAAAATCGTGGTCCACATACCAACTGCCGTGCCTTGTAAACTGTGGGTCAGGCAGATCCAGTATTTTTTTTTTTTTTTTGTGGTTATCAGTTTAGTCATCTTCAGCATATTTTTTATTATGTGGACTGCTACTAGTATTCATCATTGTAACATAGTCTTGTGGCCTCGTGAAAAGCCCGAGGGAGGGCTTTTCATTTCCGTGTTGCGGAGTTTGTAAAGCTCTGAAATAGGCAATAAATTCCTTTATAACCTAGTGACCATAAATGAAAAGGTCAAGGAGGTTCGATATTATTCGCGCAGAGAGAGGTGAAGAACGCGCTTGAAGTTGCTATATGCGTGCTGTTTCGTCGCCGTGCTGTTTTGACGCCCTGCTGTTTTGGCACGTGCTCTTCTGTCGCTGTGCCGTTTTGACGCTGTGCTGTTTTGTTGCGTGCTATTTTGACTCGTGCTGTTTTGTCGCCGTGCTGTTTTGACGCTGTGCTGTTTTGACGTGTGCTGTTTTGACCGTGCTGTTTTGTCGCGTGCTGTTTTGTCGTGTGCTGTTCTGTCGCGTTCCCATATATATATATATATATATATATATATATGTTTTTCCATGAGTAAACTTCAGTTGCAAGTAGCGCTCTGTATGTTAGTCTCTTTCATTTGTCCGTTGTTTTTTTAGCACTTTTACCCTCTGAACTATGAATCACCAACTAGCCCAAGTGCATACCCTTCTACATGTGAGCGTTGCGGGTTTAAAATTCCCGCGCGAGGTCATGCGGCTGTGACGTCATGACCCTATCTACCAATCAGGATTTTACCGTCCCACCGACGACGGCTCTTCCGCGACACGAGCTCCTAAACGCTGTCGCGATATCTTACACCGTGCTTCAGGCGTAGCTTATTTACAATCTCTATGCACTTCCAAGCATGGAGTCCACACTGGTGCCCCTTGCATGCAAGCATGCGTATTGTGCGCGTGAATGTAACTTACACAGGCTTTCACCTGAGGCACTTATATTGTAAAAAATGGGAATTTTTTCTCGCGTTTAGTAACATTTTTTGGAAGGCAAATTGTTGTCAAACGCGGCTTCATGGGATAAAAATACGCTAGAATTTACCTCTAATCTATTATTTGAAGAACATTTCTGAGCATACTTTCTGACCTAACTTTTCAGCAGGTTTTACGTGCTGGCGTCTAGCCGACTCAGAAGAGGCACCGACTAACGCCTAATTTATATAGTTTTTGGAAAGCCATCATTACTGTGTCAAACCGGCTGAAACACTTGTGCTAAAACCTGCCAAACCCTTGCTTCGTGTGCGGCCAAACTTTAATGAATCCATTGCGTCTGCTTTTTCACAAGGCGCTTAAGAGACTAAATCGTTGCAGTCTACAGAGACTACGTCTTTTTTTTTAATGTCCAAACTTATATTTTTGTCTTTCGCCGAGTTCCTTCGAGAGTCTTAAAGTGCTCCGCGTGAAAGTACGCGCTCTAAAATTTTTAAAATGCATTATTTAGTAGTAAAACCAGAAGTAATATTAGTGAATCTCATTTCCCGAGTGATGTACACCAATTTCCGGTTTCAGACAAGAAAAGCACTGATGCCCAGAGGGCCTTCAGTAACAACCGTGATTGACGTGAATCATTACAGGTTACAAGAAACCGTCTGATGTCAACCCAAGGACCGTCAATCCCCTTTATAATTTCCTCTGCAAGAGGTTTCTTCCAAAGACACTGCACGACAAGTTTTTGGTGAAGTCCATAGTACGTGCTAAACCTCTGGCTATTTCAAACACTGCGCGAATACAATGCGTTCTGTGTGTGTGTGTGTGGGGCGGGGGGGGGGGGGGGGGGGGTATCACAGTTTTTTGAAAGATGTACACATTTTTGAGTGATTAGTAGTCAATTTTATTCGAACGTTATTTGGGCATTGTTCGCTTTTTTCCGCCTTAGGGAATCTTATTCTGCAAAATGTGGAGCGTGGGCGTTCCCGCAAAGCACTTGGGAAAGCCAATCGCTGCAATCAGCGACGGGAGATTTAGGTCTAAACATATTTTCAGCCTCGTCCTTCGCTTAGTTCCCTCCTTAGATTGCAGCGATTGGCTCTTCCGAATGCTTTGCGGGAAAGTAGACGCTCCAGATTTCTTTGAGTTTACTGCGTAATGCACGTGAAAGAGCACATGCTAGCAGTTCTACACCATTTGCAAAATGTGTCGTCTACATCGGAGACACCAAACCAGGGTGTAAGATAGACAGGTGGGGAAACGAGAGCCAAATGAGCGACCGGATTGTGTCCCTTTCGGGTTTCTCTTTTTTTGTGGCGCCATCTATGTGGAGCACCGCGAACTCTCACTCCAGGTGGGCAACCGGTGGCGACCGGCTAAACCGACGGAGATTTTTTTTCTTCTCGCCGCAGCGCCATCTGTCGCAAATCGGGGGTACCCGCAAGCAGACGAGTACACAATCCGGTCACGGCATTGCTGTAGGCCTCTATGGGCCGTTTCCCCACCTGTCTATCTTACACCCTGCACCAGACGTTTATCTGGGGCTAACTTAGCGCTGCCTAAACAGACTCGCAACAAAAGTATTCTGAGTATCGTCGTTCGCCGGGATCCTTTCATTGTTTGCCCTGGTTAACCGCCTCCGTGTTCCGCTGTAAAGTGGACTCGTAGTCTCTCTCTTTTTTTTTTTTTTTGAAGTCCATAGCAAATACTTTACTATAGTCGGTTATAAGTTAAGAAGGTAGGAGAAGCTCCTCCCACAAGCGTGGTGCGCCGGTTTCAAATCCCTCCGCAATCGAAAGAAGAGTTCACTGGAAACGCTCCTTGTTCCGCTTCAATGGATAGATAATGGCCACGGAGTGGTGCCAACTTGTCTCCGACCCCCACTTTTTAAGAAAGCGACCTTTGTATTCATCGGAGAAGGAACCGAGCCCCTGAAAGCAGCCTTTGTATCAATCGGAGGGGGAAGCTAATCCCCGAAAGTCGTCTTTGTTTCCATCGGAAGGGGAAGACTTAATCTCCCTCTCGTGGCTTTCACAATGCTAAGTCAAAGTCGAGAGATAAAGCAAATATGTACAGAAAGGCACGACCCTTCTCGCGCGTTGGCCGCAACGTCACGGAAACGATGGGACGCTATTGGATGCGGAGGTGGCGGAGGGATATATGATTCCCTTTGAGGGGCATTTGCCGCTACCTTCTTGACTTGTAACCTACTATAGGGAATACATCTTACCCCCAAAAAATTCAATGATGGCTTTGGCGCCAACAGCTCTTGCGTAGTTGGAACGGCTGGACGCGCGGAGCCCCGGAGTTTTCCCATCGGAATTGGGAGGGTTGGCTGCCGCCATCTATCGTCGTGGACGACGCGATGCGCCTGCGTTTCCCTCGGACTCGGGAAGTCCCCACCGCTAGGGGAGGATTTGGCACTGTATGCGCTTTTTCTAATGCAAATGAGCAGAGTAGATTATAATTTCCTATCGTCAGCGACAATTTAAGAAGCGCAGAGTGTTTCTTAAGTTTCTTAAGCTTTCAGTGACTATAGAAAAGTATTTCTGTATATAATGAATCACCTATAACTACCCCCGTCATCTTTTGTTTTTTCGACTTTTAGGAAGAGTACGACAAAGAGCAGATGATTGCGCTCGGAAGAGCCGGGTCTCCCGAGTTCAAGCCGGATACGAGCAACGGAAAAGTGAATCCAGCGTTCGTGGCGAGCGACGACAAAGAGCTCGCCCTTGTGTCATCGGCGAGGGGCGCCACCAACATCCAAGTGACGACGCCCGAACTAATAGCAGTGAACGCGTTCGGCGAATCCCCGATCTCAGAACGACGGAAAACGGCGGCCAATGGCGTCACGGGATCCCCAAAGAAGGCCCTTTCAGAAGACGAAGCTGCGACGCCGTTGTGATCGTTGAACGGGGGTCGGCATGTTTTTGTTTTATCTTGTATAGAAAAAAGAACGCGCAGTGTGTGGCACCACAGGCATGAATACGTCTGTCGTAAGGTCTCGTGGTTTATTTTTGTGAATAATAGGAGTCAGTCTGGGATACTCGAGGGTGCTACATTTACCGAAAACTTAAGAAACGCAGGGCGTGGTGAGTGCCGAGCGTGGTCTTATCACTTCGCAACCAATGAAATCAAGGCAATAGGTGATTAGAACGCCGAACGGTGATCATTATAAACGACGCCCTGCGGTTCTTAAGTTTTCGGTGACTATAGTAACTATAACCGTGAAGGGCACAATTGAGGAAATCAAAACATCAAGAGTCATGTGCAGCTTACTTTTTTTTTGCGGGTTATTCTTGCGTTTTGTCTTTGTTTCCTCCGAAGACTTTTGTATTTTTCTCCAGTAATTTTCAATTTTTTTATAGGAAAACATTACATTTATTTTGTACATATTTTGTATTACAAAACACTTTTGAATTGCCCGATATGCTTCGGAACGCACGATGATGTTTAATGACTGTGTTGAAGCATTGTATAGAATCACCCATTTTTGGTCGTGCAAGAATAGGGATCAAAATCGCCTTTGAGTAGAGTTACTCGCCTCTTTGTGCATCTTAGGCCAGGAGATTTGATCGCCACGCGCGCACTTTAAAGAAAGGAAGTACGTTTCATTTTACTGTAGTTTTTGGTCCGATGAAGACTATGGAATATTGCGCTTCTCCTACGGGTTTTCACGTGCAGTGAAGGCAACTTTCTAAACAGATATATATATACAGACTTGTACACGTTACTGAAAAAAAGTAACCGATTACAATTACAATTACTTCAATCTAAAAAGTAACCGATTACAATTACAATTACAGCCTCAAAAAAGTAATCGAAAAATTACTCTGAAGTAATCGATTACAGCCCACGTTACTTTTCATACAACCTTTTTTTTTTTTTTTTACGGTAGCACATATACACATTTAGATAGATGTTCCGCATTTATTCATTTCTGCTTCGTTTTTGTCCTCTACATCTTGTTCAGATTCAGCCGCAGTTACATCTCGAAGTTTGCGTCGATCATCCGCCAATGAATCATGGTGTCATGAACAGAGCTCCTAGTTTCAATTGGCACAGTTGATGGAGGGATATTATTCGGAAACTAATATTAGGGACGAAGACGTAATTTTGACAAACCCAATGAAATGTACTAAACAAGAACTAAGAATATAAATGTTCAAAAGTGATACCCCCCAAACCAGTCAAAAACTCGTAGGAGCATTCTCATGAATTTGAATACGAACTGTTTCCTGGTTAAGACTCAAAAACAGTCCAACGAGAAGGTAGACGAACAACAGCGCTGCTGGAAGTATGCCTGGAAAATAGAGTGGCCAGTAGAAAACTAGAGCTTGTCACCTAAAGCTGCTGAGCGAAATTTGCTAAGCATCCCAGAAATTAAGGGTGTTATAATTAAGCATTTTAAAATTACGCAGTAAAATGATCAACATAACAAAAAAGCACGTTACCTTTATGTACGTACACAAGTTGGAGTTGGTCGCCCTTGAACATGAAAGCATCTTGAGTAGTGGCCGACAAAGCAAATACTCGAACGTCACGTTGATTTTATCTTTCATTTTTATAACCACGAGAAGAGCGCGTCACCTCCGCCGTGTGCAAAAAAAATGTATTGTTTATTTATTTATTTATTTAATGATACCTCAGGGCCCGAAGGCATTACAGAGGGGAGTGGGTTAACAGGTCAAATACAAAAAAAAAAGAATAGAAAACAAAACCTAAGGGCAAAAACACAACAATTCTAATGAGATGCAGGAATGTGATTATGTAGACAACGCTTAAAGGGGCGGTGCAACGATTTTATGATTAAAAGAATTTGCATTTTGTCATTTTTAAGTTGTTTATCGTGTCCCGGAGGATAGAGAAAACACCTCCTTCATTAAAAATGTCGCGATCCTGCAGCCCCAAGTGGCAGCCGAAGGAACTACGGCGAAAAGATTACGTGACCTCGGTCGGCTCTAAGCTGCAGCATAACGCCCGCTAATGTCAGCAGAGAGAGGGAGAGGAAGCGTCCTCCGAGAGAGCACATGGGAACCTACACGGCACTCCGAATGACGTCACTGGGAGTGCGACCGGGTGTGACCCTGAAGACTGGGAGTGAGTTGAGGGGTGCCCGAAATGCAAATATTTTTTTTTTTTTTACGCAACAACTAGGACACGCAGGCGAAATCGGTTTTCTGTTCTTTACTTCAGAAGTGTCAGAGGGCAACTTCCACAAATCTTTGAACGAAGTCCGGAAATCGTTGCACCCCCCCTTTAAAGTTGATGTGATCACTTATACATGCCACGGACGATGGAAGGTGGTTCCATGAGGCCCTTGTTTTGGGAATAAAAGAATTGTAAAAAGTAGTAGTCTTACAGGCAGTCCGGCTCCTCGCGGAACATTACTGATTTCCAACTTTATGTTGATAATTAAGATATATGTAGGTGAATTCTATATTAGATATATGTTATCTTATTAAGACATACAGGTTCCAAACGCCAAAAGCATCGCTTTTTCCTCTGACAACCAACTTTGTAAGGACTATAGACGTTTGCAAGCATGGCGTCCCGGCTGGTGCCCCATCCGTGCAAGCACGTGCAGCATGCACGTGAAGATAGCCTTGGCAGGCCTGGGATTCCACGTGCTTGCTCACACGAGGAAGAGCATGGCGGCCGCCAGATGCCTTTGTTTGCAATCGTCTATACCGCCCCGTATGAACAATGCGCAAAACTTGCTGTTTTCTTGAGGTGAAAACGGGTATAGGTGGCAAATCTTCTATAAATTAAAAAAAAAAAAAAAATCCGTGACAGGTTAAGAAACGTTTACGAGGAAGAGAGGAGAAAGCAAACGCAAGCTTGGAGTGGAGAGGAGGTATCTCCTTTCTGTTTCGTTTTAGGTCATTTTGGCGAACAGAACACACAAACAACCTTTCGTGTCGCAGTCAGGCTCAAGACTGAGCTCTCGGTTATTAAAAATAAAATGAAATAAAAGAAAAGACGCCTCGTGTACGGGGCGCTCAAATTACGCGACGCGGGGAACGGCTCCGCGCGAACGGCGGTTATCGTTCGCTCTTAGGGACTTTGGAGCTCGCGAGCGTCGCGGCGACTCCATCTGCTCCATCTCCGAAGCTTTCGTCTATTTACTCCTCTCCAGCTCGCAGATATTTCTTAACCTGTCGACCGGTCTTGCCCAGAACTGAGTGACTCCAGCAATTTTAAACCCTCTCGCAAAAAAAAAAAAAAGAAGAGAAAATAAAGTGAGAAAAATTGTAATGGGTAATTTTGTAATCGATTACAGCAAGAAAGTAATTAAATTACAAGGATCGTTACTTGTTAAAGGAAGTGATTGAAGCGTTACAAATTTACAGTAAAATGTAATCGATTACAAGTAATCCATTACTTGTAACGCGTTACGTACAAGTCTGTAAATATATATAGCGCTCGGTGCTCTACACGTGTCTGCGCTAGAGTCAATCTGGGGCGTCTCTTTTTTTTTTCGCAAAGTACTTTGGTGAGCCAGTCGCTGCAATGCGTAGAAGTAGCTGGACGAATGACAAGGCGGACAATAAGTTTAGACCCCTCCCCCCCCCCCCCCCCCCAAAAGAAAAAAGAAAAAAAAAACGGTCTGCATTGTGGCGCTGAGAATATAACGTTTCACTGCGTCCAGGGCCACACCTAGCGTAGACTGCTCCTTTGGGGGTCTAAGCATATTTACAGCCTCGCCGCTCGCCGAGCTCCATTCGTAGTTGCAGCGATTGGCTCTTCCAAGTACTTTGCGGGAAAGTAGATGTTCCAGGTTTCTGACAGTGTGAGTTCTATATCAGCATAGTCTGGATACACCGCCTTCGGCGGCTTTTGTATGTGCCCGAGAGAATGGCTTCACTGTTTCTGGGAAACGCCGGGCCTACCAAAGCTCGAGTTCACATTATTCGCTGTTGCGCTTGAGTTCAGTGAACACCGTTGTAATGCTCTGTTCGAATGAAAGCCATGGATCCTTACTGTCTCGATTTTTGATTGAATTGTGCGACTATCAGTGGGATAAGCAGTTCGTTTTTTTTGTTTTTTTTTTTTTTTTGGGGGGGGGGGGGGGGGGAGGGATATGTCTCGGCTGGCCATTTATGAAGCTACTTGTGAGGGTTGTGGGATTTGCAAATTTATCCCCAAGCGCATTTGTTGGCAGTATATGTGTACTTAAGGGGCTTAGTTTTTTTGTTTTTTTTTCTTTTTTGTACATAAAATAGTTTGCGGTTAGAAACGTGTTTTATGGAGACATCGTTATATTAGAGGTAACGTAGCTATTTGAGAAAATAAAATTTGAAACAAATTAAACGGGCCTCGGAATGCATTGTGTTGTACCTACTTGTGATTGGTACAGTTTCACGAATCATTGAAACAACACTTTACATCACTACAGTTTTAATAAATGCGATAGCATTCATTTCGGCGGTCCGGTTCAGAGAGGAGTTTCTCCTTTCGTTCTTTTCAACTGTTTGGGTTACGTTCTCGCCCCTGCACCTTTGATAGCGCTGCGCGCAACTATGTAGTGAGTTAGAGTGCAGTGTGTTATGTGAGGGTTGCTTGCTTGGGCACCTTGAAAACCTGCGATTTATTCTGCATATACAATCCATTTACTATTTATAACACCATACTTTTTTATAATCAGCAGTCTACATTCTACTTAGGGGTTTTTCGGCTTGTCCATATTTCGCACCCTAAAAGTTTTTTTTTTTTTTTTTTCTAATCAGCCCTTAAAGGGATTTTTCGTGAAAAACCTATGAGGGCTTCTTATAAGCTCCTTTTGTGATGCAAAAGAGTTCAACACCGCTCAGTTGCCTTTCTAGTGCGCAAGGGGGCGATAGTGCTTAAGCGAAACCATTCTTCACGAGCTGAAGGAGTTTTTGGGGCGTCAAAGAACCTTCCGTGATCAGTTTTTTGTTTTTTTTCTGAAGTGTACTATAATTTATTATTAAGATCTCAGATTGAGGACAAGGTCGGACATCTTTCTGGATAGGTCTGGCCTCGAAATCTATTGCCTTCTTTGGTGTATGTATTACCTAAGCTAGACTTGCCGACCCTAGTTCTACATTCAAAAAAGTTTAGTTGGGATGACAGGGTTTCTAGATGGGACACTGATTTGACACGATCCTTTCACTTTATAGTTACCGGGAGAGCTTAACGTGGCCAGGCCCAAGTATCTCACCATTGCCGTGAAGCCAGTGTGAACGGGGTATTAGCCAATAAGAACGCCGTAGCGCGAATTAGAAAGCGTGAATATAAAAAATGAAAGCCGTTTACAACTCCCTGTAACGCCGAATTAGAGCGCAGCTCTTGAGGAGGAGGAGGGAAGGGTACTGGGGGGGTCACGTAACCTCGGGGGGGTGGGGTCACGTGACCTTGGGGGGGGGGGGTTCACGTGACCTGGGGGTCACGTGACGATGGCGTCATCAGTGATGATGACGATGACGATGCAAATGCCGATGATGTCATCAGTGACGTCACTGATGACGTCATCAGTGACGATGACGATGCGGATGCCGATGACGTCATCAGTGATGACGATGCGGATGCTGATGACGTCATCAGTGACGTCACGCGTCCCATAATGCACCGCGCGGTTACGCCGACGGCGACGACGACGGCGATGCCGACGGCGACGGCGACGCCGACGCCGCTCGAGCCGGAAACGGGCGCCTAGGAGCTGCGCTCTAAACAGAAGCCATTTTTCGGGGTAACGACGGCGCGTAGGTTCTAACCATGTAGTCTTTTAGAGCGCAGCTCTTAGGCGCCCGTTTCCGGCTTGAGCGGCGTTGCCGTCGGCGTCGGCGTAACCGCGCGGTGCATTATGGGACGCGTGACGTCACTGATGACGTCATCGGCATCAGCATCGTCATCGTCACTGATGACGTCACCAGTGACGTCACTGGTGACGTCATCGGCATCCGCATAGTCATAATCACTGATGACGTCATCAGTGACGTCACTGATGACGTTATTGGCATCGCCATCGTCACGTGACCCCCGAGGTCACGTGACCCCCCCCCCCTCCCGAGGTCACTTGACCCACCCCCGTACCCTTCCCTCCTCCTCCTCAAGAGCTGCGCTCTAATTCGGCATTACAGGGAGTTCTAAACGGCTTTCACTTTTTAGAGCGCAGCTCTTAGGCGCCCGTTTCCGGCTTGAGCGGCGTCGCCGTCGGCGTAACCAAGGTCATCCCAAGGTCACGTGACCCCCCAAGGTCACCCCAAGGTCACGTGACCCCCCGAGGTCATCTCAAGGTCGCGTGACCCCCAAGGTGACCCCCACGTGACGTCGGGGGAGGAGGGGGAGGGGGGGTCACGTGACCTCGGGGGAGGAGGGGGAGAGGGGGGGGTCACGTGACCTGGGGGGAGGAGGGGGCCCCCCTCCCCCGAGGTCACGTGACCCCCCCCCCGGAGGAGATTGAAGAATGAGGGGAGGAGGAGGAGGAGGGGTATACGCTCCCCTGATTACCCTTCCTTCCTCCTCCTCAAGAGCTGCGCTCCGATTCGGCGTTACAGGAAGTTGTAAACGGCTTTCACTTTTTTTTTAGCCCCCAACAAACTCTTAGGTTTTATGCAAAAGAAGTCAACTCCACCTTAAATCACAGTACAGGCTGCACTAAAAAGAAACAAACCCCTTACATCTTGTGCACAGAAGAAGTGGTTCCTTCCGTTTCCATTTCTTGTGTAAAAATATATATACACAAATTGGAAGTTGTGTATATGACCGCACAACAACAACATAAAGAAAGCAAATATTGGACATCTGTAAGAACTTGAGATTGGGCGAGTTGGTTATTCATGCTTGTCGACGTAGCGCACTCGAAAAACTGTCACTCAAGCATCCACACACCCAAAGAACACACCTCTCACACAGCGCTCACTAACAACTTTGTATTTCGTGTTTAACTTCGGCTTCTACTTCTGTTTGAGACGATTTGCAAAAAGAAAAAAGAAAAAGACGAAATATGAGCCAAAAAAATTACGCCATCTTCCCGAGGGGAACCATGGGGTGATGCGGAGCATCGTGTTGGTTCCGAGGAAAGAGTCAGTTGCGTGCTGACGTCGAGAGATGGCGCCACCGACTGCCCTAGCGTTACCCCCTACGCGAGCCTTCGTCGCGGCTCGCGGCAGAGAAACTTGGAACGCTCGCCGCTCGCCGTTTATTTTTTTCA
Source organism: Ixodes persulcatus (assembly GCA_013358835.2). Taxonomy (NCBI): domain Eukaryota; kingdom Metazoa; phylum Arthropoda; class Arachnida; order Ixodida; family Ixodidae; genus Ixodes; species Ixodes persulcatus. The sequence goes on from JABSTQ010011506.1 coordinate 329,439, forward strand.
CACTTGAAGGAGAGGAGACTAGAGGAGGAGAGTTGCGCGTGCGCGCGCGGTGTGAGGAGAAGCGAACGCACGCGCAGTGCACGCAGCTGGTAGAGAGAGAGCGGAGAGAGTAACGCGCAGCTGTTGGAGAGAGGGAAGGAGGAGAGTTGCGCGTGCGTAGTTCGAGTGCCGACTACAACGCCGACGCCGCGGGACATAGACCCGAGCAAGAGATGCTCCGCATCTAAAAATTCCCGTCTAACGCTTAGGCTAATTTGCGGCTAAATAATTAATCTCTTTTCGTGATAATGTTATCGACGGCGTACTAACACATTTGTCCTCTAGTCGTATGATGTTATCGGCTTCGATGATTTCTCTTGTTAATTGGTCTACACTTTTGCCCAACACGGTGCTGTTGTTGAAATGTGCGACACACCCACAATCCCGACAGTGTATCCCCAAGTGGCCAGAGTTGGCGTTTACGATGTTGTTACTGTGTTCTCGAAGGCGGTCATTTAGACATCGCCCAGTTTGTCCCACGTATTGCCTTCCGCAGGAAAGGGGGAACACACACCCTCAAATCCTGCAATCGGCTGCTCCAAAAAGCATAGGACCAACTTTGTGCCTTGCGTTGAGGGGGTTGTATATTCATTCCCCCTTTCCTGCGGAAGGCAATACGTGGGACAAACTGGGCGATGTCTAAATGACCGCCTTCGAGAACACAGTAACAACATCGTAAACGTCAACTCTGGCCACTTGGGGATACACTGTCGGGATCAACGTTATTAGAACAACTCAGTTCTGGAACTCCGCTCCGGAGGGGGGTCCCTTTGCGTGGCGCCTGTTAGAGGGCGTGCGCTCCGCATTAATACTCGCTATCATCATCATTGACGGCGCGGTTCTGGCTTTTCTTACGGATAACAGCAGCAGACAACTTTCAAATTGTTTCTGATGCTGTTGGTAGTCACATTTTTACTTTTTACTGGCGAAAGGGCAAAAACTAACCCAAAACCATGTTGAACCTCGAGAGGAGTCGGGACTCAAAAGCAGCCGCGGAGCAGTAGCAGGCGAAAACGCTTGGATTAATGCGCCGGCAGCGCCACCTAGCTGCAAAAAAAAATCGGACACGGTTTCGGACCCCCTCCAATGTACAGCGTCTATGGGAAGTTCCATAACTGAGTTGATCTAGTAACGGTGGTCGGGATTGTGGGTGTGTCGCACATTTCAACAACAGCACCGTGTTGGGCAAAAGTGTAAACCAATTAACAAGAGAAATCATCGAAGCCGATAACATCATACGACTAGAGGACAAATGTGTTAGTACGCCGTCGATAACATTATCACGAAAAGAGATTAATTATTTAGCCGCAAATTAGCCTAAGCGTTAGACGGGAATTTTTTGGCTCATATTTCGTCTTTTTCTTTTTTCTTTTTGCAAATCGTCTCAAACAGAAGTAGAAGCCGAAGTTAAACACGAAATACAAAGTTGTTAGTGAGCGCTGTGTGAGAGGTGTGTTCTTAAGGTGTGTGGATGCTTGAGTGACAGTTTTTCGAGTGCGCTACGTCGACAAGCATTGGACATCTATAGGCATTCATTGCCGGGACTGCAGAGGCTCAGCAGACTTAAAATAACTGGAACACGCGAGAAATGTTTGAGGCTGAGAACATTGTGAAGCTGGACAAAAAATGTGTTAGCAACCCTTTTATAACCTTATCCGAGAAAGGGTTGTTTTGTATAGCACAAAAAAAAAAAACATAACCAAGTGTGGTAGATATACAAACAGCGTAGAATAAGACCAAATACAACCTGAGCCGATAGTGAGCGCTGAATGACTGCTTCCTTTTTACTGGTGCGCGTGTTTCAGTGTGAATTGTTATTGTGCGCTGTAAATTATGTCTTCTCATCATGCTTTTGGCGGTCTGATCTTGAGATAAAGGATTATGTTTCGGCTCACGTATGGGGCACAAAGTCAATAGGGACTTTTATCAAACCGTTACCGCGTTCCGCGTACTAAACAACCGGAGCCTCTGAAGCATGCTTTTAAGCGCACGCCCGGGTGATATCATGAGCGCGGAGCGTGCGCTTAAAAGCATGCTTCGAAGGCTCCGGTAGTGCGGTACGCGGTACGCGGAACACCGGTAGCGAACGGTTCGCTAAAATTCCCTATTAACTAAAAGCTTCCACCTTGGTCCGTGTCACGCTCAGTAAATATTTAATTCTTTTAATGGGAAGTTAATTATTATATCAAAATTGACACGTGAAAGGCTTGCGAGTGTCTGTCACGATTCATAATCACTTATAAACACTTTGCATACATTACAAAAACACAATGTTTGTCATATCGAATCAGAGCAACTATTGCAATGAGATTGTATGCTTCGAGGTGCAAGGGATGCAGTTTATTTACAATACCTCAACATTTACATTGTACGGACTATACATGTGAACACAAAAAGAAGGTGAATATCTATGCTATGTACAAATAAATTACACAAAGAGCTTGGGCACTAATCAATCATTGTAACTCGGAGGTAAAGTTTATGGCACAAATGAAATACCTCATATCGCACATGTAGAATACCTTCTAATTTTAAGTCTTCACGATACACCGATCAAGGAATTCATTTGCGAAATTTACCACTTAAATAAGCATGAGACAGCCCTGAAATATAATTATGATAACATTGAAGATTTTGTTTTCACATAATATCTACGAATGCGACTAACATTGAACTCAAACACACTAAAGTTAACTGTAAAAGAAACGCATTGGATTTTTAACAGAAATGAAAAGTGCAAAAAGTTGTCTAGCCCTTGATTCACGCTACAGCTCATAGATGGCACTTGTAGTCTGTGAAGCATCGAGTGCCTTCATACAAACGCGCTGCACACAACCTTGTGTCAGTGGCACTCAATGCGACTAAAGATGTCTGCCCTGAGAGAGGAGGACATGACCCACTTGAAACATTAAGTAACTCTATGGCACAGCAGAGTATCGCATTCATCTTTCCCATTCTGACGCAATGCAATTGAGGGAGAGTGAACATGTTACGGTTATAAAAAGTAAAGCAGTATGACAAAGTTTATTTTTACAGGGGTGCAAAGTAACTTTAAACCTAAGTACAAACTGTTACTCTCCCTACCACTCATTAAAGAAACACAGTATTTCAGTTTATTTACCTTAGTCTATTACGATGTAACACAGGACCATTTGACCTGCTTCAGGAATCAATGTGCCACAATACGAGGATCAAAAATATCTAAAACATGCTATCGCACACTTCTGCTACATTGCTGTCATACAACACCTGATTGTCCAGGGCACATGACAGTCCACAATGGTCGCTGGTAAACAAAAAATGAGTGTCCTGTGTGGACATGTCAAGATATGACAGCCAAACGATACCATAATTAAAAAAAGTTGTATGAGTTACCAGCGTAAACTCACTCGACCACTTGACCCTCCAATGCTGCAAGAAGGATGCTTTTTTCTTTAAAACCAACTCTCAACCCTTAAAATAGACGCCAGCAGTTGTTTGAAACATGCCATGCGCTGTACGCTCATAATGACAAGACAAGAATACAGAAATCCGGCCGCGTTTTTGTAGCACGTGCGTGCGCACACCTGGCTCATAGATCAAATGTTTGCATCGCGTCAGTCAAATGTAATTTTCACTCTGCACTCTTTTGGAATCAATCTTTTTTCGAGCTTTCCTGACAGATTTGAGCACCGTGTTCTTGAAATCAAAAAGAAAATCCTGAATGGCGCAGTTGATGTGACGATGAAGGTAAATAGCAGAAGCATGGACTCGTGTTTTAGTATGGCCAACTTTGACCTGACCAGGTCTGATAAACTAAAACTCGCATGCGGTTCGAGCAGCGTGGGTTGTATATGAGGTTGTACAGTTGGCACTTTAAAAATAAAACTCTTAGATCAGCATGGTTGCGTTATAGCCGGCAGCTGGAAACGTCGCAAGATGATCTTCGAAGCGACGGTGGTTCCGGGAACGACAGATCTGTGATGCCGCGAATGTAGGATATGGTACTAAGAGCCTCCTTGGGTGCCTTGTGCGGGATATCCAATGTGATGTGCTTGACCGGAATCTTCTCTTCTTGGGGCTTGCTGGGTTCGATCTGTCGAAAAAGGCGGCAGAGTTGACATTTAAAAACGGCTCGTTGTTTCTGCCTCTTCGTGGAAATGAAGTTCTTATCGGTAAGGAGCTAAACATTTGGGGGATAAGTTAAGAATTAAACATGCTGAGGGTCACAGGTCTACACAGAGTTGAAAAGAAAGACCTTTCTTTTCCCAATAGATCCGCCGCCCCTCCGCGGCGGCGGATCTATTGGCGCTCACAGGCGGCGCAGGTTCAGGTTCTGCCGCGCCCTACTTCCTATATCATGTTACCGCCAAGTTTGTAGGCTGATCTGTTTGCAAAGTCGTTCCGGTTGCTTCCTTTACGTCACGTAGACGGAGACGCTATACGCCGGCTGTTGAAACAGGAACCGCGAAGCATGTTACAGGGTAGCGCACCTCGATCGCTCCGGCCCATGTACATTTTTGGGTCGGTTGTACGAGAATGTATTAGGAATTTTCACTTCAAAACTAACGTTCACCTCCGTGCTGTCAATTTGTCTTTTTCTGACCATCCTGTAGCATTTTTACACATTTTAATAAAAATGAAATTGTGAAGAACGGGTATGTGCACGCACCATTTATGGCAACCGCGTTAGCGTCAATTTGGCCATGTTTCTCGCTTTATAACTTAAAAGCAACACAAATATTGCATCATGTTTTTGCAGACTCTGTTAGTACATATTATAAACGTTAATTTCAGACAGTTTAAAAAAATTAAAGATGGCCTTTTTTTTAAATGATTTTCAAATAATGCATTTTTAGTTAAATGCCCCCGTGTGAGCAATTCTTGTAAATTTCTCCAGCTAACCAGGACAACAATATTTCACGCAAAGATGAACTATATACAGGGCAACACACTGGCAAAGTTTGAAGTCCTTAGCTTTTATAGATACGGAGAAACATATTCTTGAATCCAGAGCGTTATTGCGCAATGTGCCGCTGTTTGCGATGTTTTTTCTCAAAATAACTACCCTAATACTCGGTGATTAATACTTTTTGTCAATCCTTCCTATGCCTAATTTGTTAGTGAGTATTTGAAGACCCGTAGCCAGAACAGTTTTTTGGGGGAAGCCGCCCGAAATGTCAACATTGCGCGATACGCAAAACGCGCATGTGACTGAGGGGGTGCTTACAATTTTTTTTCGCAAAGACAAAATTTTTTTTCCGAAAACAAGGATTGGTTTTATTCTTCTGGGCATAAAGCCAGCACAATATATTTATTTCATCAAAATTAAAAATGTTCACCGGACATGGTTGTTCGATCTTATCTGAAAACGCCCAGGTGATGAACATTCCCCGTGTTAAAAAAATAATTTCAGTTTCAAATGTTATTAGATGGTTTTAGACCTGTGGTAGAAGGCATCTCGATTGTCTTGAAAAAAATATCAATTGTTTATAATCATGTACGCAAGAGACGGATGTGCTCAGGGGTAATATAATGGTTTTTAGTCTGCGCGATATAGTTATTTATTTAAGATTATTTAAGGGGTAATTCTAAAGTAAGCTTAATGACATAATGGAGAGAATTTGTTTGTGCTAATATGTGGCTCGAACTTAAGCATTCAGAAAGTTTCCGGGAATTTTAGACTTGATATCAGTGTAACCTGCTATGCGGTTTTTTTTTTATCAGGTGCGAACTTGATGAGGTGGTTGAATTGGTGTGACCGTTTTATTTTTAATTTGCATTTATACGAACATATTGTGCGTTTTAAATGCTATCTATGGTTACCTATGATGAATGCCGTCTCATGAGTAGGTCAGGAAGCCGACAAAATACCCAAATATATTTGAAGCATAATTCATCTAAGGACGAAACTAAGAAATAAACATAAGAATTAGTCGAACTTACATAGTCGTTCCCGACGTTTAGTCTGAAGTATCTCCGAAATTTCTCAGGTACAAACCAAAAGACGACGTCGGCTAACTGACAGATGAGTTTTGGATTTAGCGTGGCAGCGTTTGTTGGAGCTGAAATGCACAATACACATACACATCCGTTATTCATTCTTAAAACAAATCTCCGTTACTCTCAAGCTCTTGCTGTGGTTGACGGAGTAAAATGTGGTTGCAAATCGTTCAAATATTTTCTGTCCGACATTCAGGCTTTTATTGACGTTCGTTTGATCCAATCTAGAAGCCCGTAAAAGTAAGCATGTCTTCATCATATCTGATAAACTTGGAAACGCACAAAATTTGTTGCGAGTGAGCTGGACACATGCTGTGTATATGTGACATCACGTGACTTTGCGACGTAACGTGACTCTGACGCCACCTGACGTAGTGATGTCACGTGACTTGACGTCAAGTTCGGGTCTCATGCACCGTTATGGGGTCACTTGACGTCATTATATCACGTCAATCTGTGGCACATGACGTCAGGGTGTCACGTGACATCCTTACGTCAAGGTCAATAAGCAATGCAGCCCCTATGGGGCTATGACTATACTGCCTAAATGGCCTTGACCTATGTGTCGGTCGAGTGTAACACGTTGATTTTCTTATGAAAGCCAGCCCTACAACTCATTCCTTTGTTAAAAGACATACAAACACTAAAATAGCTGTTTTCACTGAGGCAAAATAGATCAAATTAAAGCGAAATATATATATACTTAGCATTCTATATTCGTATTTACCTCAAAAACCACAATAAAAAAAATAAAAAAGTTTGCGTTGGGTCGTTTTATGTTGCGAATTAAGACACATATGTAGCTGCATTTTAGACTAGCTATTTGATATTTTATCAAGGCGTAAACGTTTCAAACGGCCAAAACATATGTTTTCTTCCCCGACAACTAAATCTTGTAAGAAGTACTCGATCCGCGGAGCGCTTGACCAATGCGCAAAAAGCTTTTTATTCTTGCCGTGACAAATAGCTTGTTATTGTTAAATGCCGCCACAAAAGCATAAACAAATTGCAATGGCTAGAGCAGAAGTATCGATGAGTGTAGTGGTTTGTAAGTTTCTCGCATGTGATTCCGAAACCTACAGTGCAAAGATATTGGTTCTAACGTGCAAAATACAGGACGCGCATCGGAACTTACTGGTGAAGTAGCTCACCGGGACCGCCACGATGATTACGATGAAAAACGCAATCATGCTGTACCAGAGGTTAGATAACTTGTAGACGTCCAAGGTGTTCTCTCTGAAAACCAAACGATTCCAGTTTGTACAGATACAATATCAGTGTTATGTATAGAGGAATACTTGGAAAGCACACACACGTAATGATTTGAGATTTGAGATCCGATTCGTAGAGCGCCCACTCCGCATTTTAATCAATTTAACACTGGAAGCGGGATGTTGCCACGTAACCCTTTTTCTTTTAAATCTAAGCCAGCACTTGCGTTTCACAGAACGCAATTCACAATGAGCTCTGTGAAACGCATTTTGAACAGTTTAAGATAAAGAAGAAATACATTGATATTATACTCATAATGGTGTAATCAATCAAATATGCATGTTCCTTAATAGTGGGCCATATGTTCAAGGAGGCTCGGACTCTATTGCTTCATAAACTTGCCAATGATATTAGGAAGTTGTAGTATTCGCACTTGTTTATAAGATCACTGTACTTCTCCAACGTTTAACTGCGAGTGACGAGTCTCAAGAGATTACACAGAAAACCGCTTCTGGTACGTTTAAATTTTAAGATTTCGGGCTAAATACTTCTAGTTTGTGTAAAACTAAGCATGCATGAGGATGGTTTCTGGAAACTTGGGAGTAGATTTTTCCCTGCTTTTACCACAGTCTCGGGTTTTCTACATCATGGTCAACATCCACCAGCTCGCCTGCGCACTCACTGTTTTTTCATGAGTAGATTCCGTCGGGGACGTTAAATTGTCACAAGCCTCGCTCACCCGGTGATGACCGGTGCGCCAGTCGCGTAGCTTCCGAAACCGGTGACATTCCTGAATTCCTCTGGACAACCGTCCACCGTGGCGGGAGGAGACGCGGCGCCCATGTTGTGAACGAAGGCACCCAGGTTTAGCCAGAGGGACAGCGTCAGAGAAACGAACAGCCCAGATAGGGCGCCCTGCGGGAGAACGCATCGCACAATCACGTAAACTACGATCACTTCTTTTTATAGACTGCTGCCGACAGCCGCAGTTACCTTTACTAGTCTGTCCATCCGCTATACTCCGTTTCACCTTAAGGCCCTGTCACACTGAGGCAACAGTTGGACAACTCTATCCGGCAACACGAGGAAATCGTGTTGCCGGCGGCCCTGTCACATCGCGGCAACAACAACAGTCGGGCAACATGTTGCTGCCGCCCGGCCACCGTGTTGTCCGATTTGTTGTCCGACAACCCTGTCACACCGCGCTAACGGCGGGAGCAACACGGGGTACACTCTGCCATCTTGATTGTTTACCCTCGTTCATGTGCGGCGCGGAGTCGCTGGAAATGTGACTCTACAAAGTGCTAGTGCTTTCGAAGTGCCAGAAATTACCACGAGACGACATCATCCTGTGACTGTGATTAGAAAACTTGACACGGGGAGTATTTTCCGCCCTTTATTTTATCAAAATGTTGTTCATTCGCTGACAAAGAAGATAGAAAACCATATGAAGTGTTTCTGTCCGGTTCTTTCCTTTATACAATTCCTATTTTGTAAAATTGAGTTAGCAGCGGCAGTACCCCAAAGCGTCTTTTGTACCGTGGTGTTGAGCTGAACTGACAGTGCTTAAAAACTGCGACACCGACACGATCGGCCTTCATAACAATCGGTGGAATAAATATTTCTCAACGCTGTCTATTTGCCTACCGCCTGAATATGTGATCGCCTCATTCCTCAAAACGTCCTGGGTATTTTCGAAACATATCAGTTGTATGGTAGCGGCTGTTCCCAAGTTCCAAGCATCAACAGTGTCGGTTTAAGTCTTCTATATATTTTAATCTTTGCTTTCCTGGATTGTTTTTATTATACTTTATCAGGTGAGTAGGCATGCCATTTTATTTCACTGGCAGTAATGTGAGCTGGGGGGCTATGCTCGACGAATGTTCCGTTTCTCCTAAAAAGAAACGGAAGTGACGGAAGTGACGATATCACGTCTGATTGGCTAGAGGCTCAAATGACGAAAGGGAGAACTTTCGCAATTTGAGCCTCTAACCAATCAGACGTTATATCGTCACTTCTGTCACTTTCGTTGCTTTTTAGGAGAAACGAAACATTTGTCGAACATAGCCTCCCTGGTGTCACGGCGGTTCTAATTTCAACACCAGTCTGAACGTTCACGACCCTAGCTGTGACCATTTGGCAGACATGTACAAGTTACTCAAAAAAAGTAATTAAGTTAAGTTACTGAGTATTGACCTCAAAAGTAATTTGAGTAGAGTAGAAATGACGCAAATGGAAAGTAATTGAGTAAATTACTAACTACCGTAAAAAAATAGCGAATTACTTTTGAAGTTACATTAATATGTTTTTTATGGTAAAAAGAAAGTACATAGGTTTTGATCCGTTAGCGAAATTGTGCTATCCAAATATGAATCGGCTTGTTTTTTTTTTTCACAGAAGTGCTTTAATAGCTGGTTCTGCTTCTGCATGCCTAATTGTTTTGTACTTTCTTGTGTGTTTGGTCAATGATGTTCTGCGAATGTGTCATTTCTACTTTGAGGTTTAGCACTGCCTGAACTTGATATTTTAGACAGTGTGGGCTTAGTTACAGTGTTGCGTAAAGTATATATAAAAAGTACTTGAAGTAAAGTGCAAAGCAAAGGAGAGGTAATGTACTTCACGTAAAGTAGTAAGTACACCGGGTGCAATGTACTTGAAGTAACGTACTATAAATACAATATATTTAAAGGTAAAGTTCAAGTACTTTTAACACAATCTTTCATGATGCCCTTTCAATCCCTATACAGTAGTTTTTTAACTGTCATGCATTGCTCCAGGGGTAATCGGAGTTGCATCAGTTTTTTACAGAAATGACAGCAAATATTGTATAAAGTCGCCACAAAGTAGTTGTTTTACTCTCGCTGACGAGCTATTTGACACAATCAACTTACAAGGCACTTATTTGTGTCTGTCTTATAGCCGCCATTACTTCCCTCAGCGAAATGACCAGATGACATCTCGAAAGAGCGCGTTTTCACACGACGATGCGCCACTTCTTGTTTTCGAATTCGGGGAATGTACATTGAAGTCGGGAGTTTTACTTTCTTCGAAAAGTACAAGTACATGCTCAGAGAATGTACTTCAAGTAACGTACAAGTTTTCTAAACTGTAGTACTTTAAATACCATGTACTGAGAGTACTTCCCAACACTGCTTGTTTATTATTTTTATATATAAAAGAAGTTGGGGAATTATTAAGGTTTCTCGAACGATCTTCGAATCTTTGAAGATCTGCATATTCTGAGTTTTGGAAGGGAAGGCAACGCAAAAAGGTCCCCTTTGCGTTGCCCTTTAGCACGCGATTCTTCGAGTACAGCACAAACTACGGGAGCACCAGATGAGCCTCAGAGGAGGTGCTGCATATTTTTTTTTTTTGCCTCCTTTGAGTGAGGATGCAGTGTGTGCAGCTCGTATAGACCTTTTCTTTAACGACGCCGCCATCTTGAGAATTGCGGCGCCGACGACGCCGTCTAGCGGTTTAGAAAAAGAAATACCGGCTAGTTCTGGCAGCACAGCTATCTGGGTTGGCAACGGTGTGGGTATGGGGGGAACTTGGCTAGACTTGGCTATAATGGGCTGCAATAACTTGGTTGGAGCTTGTCCGGTTGAATTCAGCTGGCTACTCACAGGCCATCACCTTGCCTCCTCGAGAGAACGAGGACGAAGACGGTGGAGTGCTTTGATTGAGTTTCCACAGCGAAGTATATATGAGCAGTTTAATGTAGTCTATGCAGGTAAGCTCTCGGCATTTCATAGCTCCATCTTGAGTGGTGGCATGTAGACTTTTTCATACCTTTCACATACCATGGGGCTTGCAGTGATAACCTAATTGGACCACCTGCGCCGGTAATTAAAATCGGTCCTCTTGTCGTAGACGAAGTGGTCGTGAACTTAAACGTGACGTTGAGTCTGATACGAATCTCTCGCGATTCAAGCTTGCAATCGACTGACTTCATAAATAAAGATTCTTGGGGAAAATGCGAAGCTCGATAACATTGCAGCCACACTCGTGCTGCAGCTTCTTGTGCTCATGGCACACTATCTGCTATTTATTGTTCTTATGCTTTTTAAAATTATTTATCCATCCGACGACCACGCAGTGGTAGCCAGACAACCGTAGATTTTCAGAAATTGCAGCACGGTAAAAAGGAGCACTCGGAACTAACTCATGCACGACGTCCGTTTTTAAGCCTTTTCGCCCATACCCTTGGCGGTTGCATACCCTGTGTCAGCGGGCAATCCAAGAATACACCAGGTCGAGGGTACGTCAGTTACTGGCTGGTTTGAGGTTATGCGAAAAAGGTCTATAGTGAGCGAGAGTTTCTACGTTGGGGAAAACCGGGGACCAGCCCTTTCTTCAAATGGGTCAAGTCTCCTTGAGCATCGAGACACAAAGAAATGCCAGTCTTCGGCGCTAATCCCGTAGCTACTCGGCCTCTCTTGCGTCGTGTCTGTTCGCTCCCCGAGCCTAGTAGCAATGTTGTTGCAGGGGGGGGGGGGGGGGGGGGGGGCTCGTGAAAATTTTGGGGGTTTCGGACTCTCCGAACCATTTTCTTCCCCCATTTCCACCGCCATATGCCTCCCCCTCTTTGCAAATATCAGCCGATCTCCCAACATCTTATCTCTTTTCTGCAGGAATGTTTGTTGATAGGCAAAACAACCACTAAAATTCGAAAGTAAGTTGTAATTTGAGTAGAAGTTACTCGGAAAAAGTAATTAAACTAAACTATTAATTACCGAAATAAAAATGTAATTGAACGTTATTAAACTACTCAGAAAAGTAGTTAAACTACAGTAACTTGAGTAGAGTAGTTGAACTACGTACAAGTCTGCCATTTGGACAATCTCTTTCCGTAATTACGCAGTGAAAACATTCAGCAAATTATTTTAGCTTTACGCTCAGCTTTAATTATTGTTAAATACCGTTTTCTAAGCCTTTATTCAAGTTAGGCGTTATTGATAGGGAACTAGCTCTGCCATTGAAGCTATCTCTGCTGTCGTGTTGCCGGCCCGAAATTTGCTCAGCCAGAGATCAGGGCAACACACGTTGTCCAACAGAAGTTGCTGCTGTTTTTGTTGCCGAAAGCGGCATCATACCGAGGCAACATTTTAGTTGTCGTTCATGTTGTCCTGCTGTGGCCGCGAGGTGACAGGTTTGTCGGACAACATGGCGAGCGAGCAACAAGTTGCCCGACTGTTGGACAACGTGTTATGTTGCTGTTGCCGTCGTGTTGCCTCAGTGTGACAGGGCCTTTACGATAAAGAGCAGAGGACTTTACGAGCCTCTCCAGCCGATCCAGTGCTAGGAAGATATCATGCGACTACGCAACCCTCCCGTCGCTCCACCAATCAGTGGAGGGCAACGTGACAGTCACACGTCATGGGATCTGCATTGGTGGCTCGTTGCGTCCTCTACCACAAATCGTAAGGTGAAACAAAGTATGGGAGCGTATACGTTGTGCAGTAATCAGAACGACGCGAATAGTATACTTTGTACGCAGTTGTTGATTTTTTATTGCTACATTTTTTTTTTACTACGACCACCCTGGTGCTTCTGATTTGCCAGTCTACGTTCATAAACCGCAGGTTACAAGCTTTATATTAGAGCAGCCACATGTAAACAGTTCCATGTAACAAAATAAAAAGATAAAACCTGGGAATTAGGAATTATAAGCTGAACAGGGCTGACCAAACACAAAAGCTGGAACTCTGAATTCAAAAAAAAAAAAAGAAATCGAACATTCGCAAGTCGTGAGTGGTACGTTGACGACACTAACCTTGCTGTTTGCCATGGGCACAAACATTCCCAATGTGAAGAGACCCAGAAGGGGACCTCCAATGGCGCTGTTGATGACTTGCGATGCCTGTGGTTACGTTGCCAGGGAAGAAAAGCAAGGCCAAAGGAGAAGCAAAGAAGGCGATTTAGTCTATCGCGTTATATGGCAAGCCCCTTGACATACAGTTCTACAGCGGAAGGCATGCAACACAGATGCGTGAAAGAAAAAAGAAATAATGATGCAATAACTTACAGTTCCGTCACTGCCGGGTTTTACATTCAGAGTGTCCAGGAGGTGTTTTTCGGAGTTTGTAGAATAAAACAGAGTTTGGAGGACACGTTAACAAAGGTTGAAATCTGGTTCGCAAGCTATGCATAAAGCGGGATATTCATACCTTAATTCGATCCAATTTCGATTATTATCTCTCTCCTTCTATTCTGTCAACAATTTTAAGGAAACCAGTGATTATAAATTATATCTTATAATTAATATAATGTATCCCTTGATTCTATTAAACAGTATAAGGCTAAGTATAGAATTCCTTAGATATCGCTAGCTTCCTGTAGTTTGAACGCCTTGAGTAGAAATCTATTTCGCAAAACAATGTTGCTTGCCGGTGATAGCTTTGTGCCCCATGAGCGTGAGATATATCTTTCTCTGCGACGTATGTCTCACTCGCTACAAATTCCGAGCGTCCGTCGTAACATCACGCTTATAGTCCACGATGTCTATCACTAATGTCTTGCAGGACACGTAGATCTTAGAGCAGCTCAGCACCTCAGTGCAGCCCAGCATACGTATCAGTGTTACCTAAAGCTTTTAACTTTAACTTCGTGCGTGTCACATCTGCTTAAATGTTTAACTGGCAGACTTGTGCCGAAAACACTAATCCAGTCTAGTGTTATTCTGACCATTAATATTGCTATTACATACTATTACTATTACTCTGTAGGTCCAAGTACGGCTCTAGTTCAACGCAGCATTGATGATCGGCCTCTCAACACTAACGTTGAACCACAACCAGACTTTAAAGCTCAGTCGAATCACGCAATAAAGTACTCGGTCTTTTCCGAGGCCCGCGCGATGTTCCCCCGAACTCTGCGCGGTATTACAAAGCTCCGAACCACACACCCCGAACCCCCGGGAGGCAAAACTCCGACCGACGGAAGCGCAAGCGCGTCAACTCACTGCGAGCACGTTGCCCATGTGCGAAGCGACGGCCACCAGGCCGATGGTCAGCAGGCCAAAGAACACACCTGCAGTCCACCGAGAACAGAACCGCGAAGAGACACCGGGCGCTCTACACCACAGTTATGATCATCTATATCTTAATATACTTCCAGCCCCCAAAATGCAGTGGTTTGTTGTTGTTGTTTTTTTTTTTTTTGTTTATTAAAGCTTTATGGGCGACACTTTACAGAGATTTTGTCCTTGTGGGCTGTCGTCGCCGGGCGCGCGAAGAATTAAAAAAACCCTCTCCTCCCCCCTCCTGCCGCGAGGAAAAGGAAGTCGGGACTTCCCGTCGGTCGTGCCGCGCGAAGAAAATAAAGAGGGCCGCCCTGGCGTCCCGCCAAGAATGACTCGACGAAGGGAGATTCTTCGTGTCGTCTGCTTGAAACACTTGTGTTCAAACATTACTCGCTTTATACGAAATCCCAATTTGGCAGTATCTATAGTTGCTACACCTTACCTCTACCGCGCTTATCCACTTACTTCACGGATCACCGAGCACTGGTGGCAGTCGTCTGTGGCATCCAAGACGGCAACCACGACGACTATGAGAATTAACCACGTAGCACCTCCGTCCTCAGGTACGTGACGGCACCATTCAACCCGCATTGCGCGATCGTGCTATAGCTATAGCTTTCGTTTCTTCGCACATTGAGGGCAAAAAATACGACTTTTTTAACCGTAAAAATAAACCACGCACCGCCGAATGCTGATTATCTTCCCACATGCAGTGCTAGCGGTTCGGGCCTGCTGCCAATGTTCTAGAGCTTGCCGTTATCTGGTTCAAAATCTAGCAGGAATTTTCATAAATTTTTATTCTGGAAATGACAGCCGACGTAGCCCATGAATATATGGAGATGAAGGCTGTGAGCAACCAAAAACGGCCCCATTTTTCCATTAAAAAGTAAAAAAAACAAAACAGTTACAACTTTTGAATTAGATAACGGCAAGCTCTGGAACTTTGGCATCTCGTCTGGGGTTGCTAGCGCTACGTTGGGGCGAAGAGTCGACATTCCATGACGCGTAGATTTCTTCTACAGTAAAAAAAAAACATCGTAAATATCATATTTTTCGGAGAAACGCTGTACATTATAGCTAATGTGCCTGGAGCGCCTCAAATGTGGTCCCTGGATTTCCTAATTATGAAGTCGTGGAAGTTTCATGCTGTTGCCTGTCGCGATCTGGGCGGTGGCACAGCAGCAGATGACGCGGTAAACACACCAGTCAGAGACACGCTCCGGTCACATTAGCTCTAATGTACAGCGTGTCTCCGAAAAGTAATAAACAGCATTATGTATTGCATATATATATTTTATCGTAAATTATACCTACGCGTCGCGGAATGTTGATTCTTTACCCCAATGTAGCGCTAACGGTCCAGACCAGATGTCAAGGCTCCAGAGCTTGCTGTTATCTGGTTCAAAAGTTGTAAGTAATTTTCTTACTTCTTTTTAATGGGAAAATTTGTCCCGTTTTCGGTAGGTCACGCGCTTCATCTCCATGGGCCCATGGGCTACGTCGGCTGTCATTTCCACCACGAAAATTTTTGAAAGTGCTTCCTACACAGCAACGAGTTGGTACGCTGCGACGACAGGAACAATTGCGTTAGCTCGTCTTTTGTGTCTGAACTTTTACGACCAATCAGCAGGATCGCGACATCTGACAGAACGACACGTCGGCTCCTGAGACTTCATTTGTTGCCACATTGGGGCTTTGATGAGTGAGCAGTAAGGACGCTAAACACACCAGTCGTTCTTGGGCACGGTAATTAAAACATCAGGGCTTACGGCACTGAATATTTCATTGGAGCTAGCGATTGCTACCGCCGGAACGGTATACCTGCTCGGGCACGAAATCGGGGCAGGCTTTGAAATCACAGCGCGAGCGCCCGGTAGCCGTACGGCTCATCGCGGTTCATGTATGCTGAAACTTCCTATTAAAAGTTAACCCATAAAGGATTGTAAAAAGAAATGATATGACGGTTGTCTAATTCCAGCAGAAGGTCATGCGTCTCCAATACGGATGATTTTGAACGAGGAGGAGTCTTTAAGAGACTCACCCAAACCGTTTATTATCCGAGCACCGGTCTGTTCGCTGATGTCTTTCCTGAAGACGGCTATCACGTCCACGTAGTAGACCGATGCCAAGGCATTTACTCCTGATGAGATGGAACTGAAAAGGGACCAGTGTGATATTAGAACCTGCCAGCGGACATGAATATTATTACGCATAAATAACTAAATGTAAACGCCACATTATCAATGCAGCTAGGTTTTTTCTTTTCTTTTTTTTTTTTTTTTAATGGGAGCGTTTCATGAAAGGCAACTTGTCTACTCGAACATTACAAATATTTGGCTTGATGTACATTGAGGGACTTGGCAAGTCGAATTTCGAATGAACTTTGCTAGAGTTGTCGTGGATTTAGTATAAATCATTGGCACCCAACTACACGATTTTCTTTTTCAAACTTGCGTTATCACTTTTTTTTTGTCATAAATTTTAATCACTTTTTAATCAATCACCGCTTTTTTAAACAGATTACGATGGACAAACGTTTCGTCATACATTTTATATTTACCACGTTTCAGTGCATCATCAGGTGCTCAAGAACCCGTTAATAACCTATGAGGCATTGCGCATGCCACTAAGAAAAAAAAATTAGGCTGTGGCTACTTATAAGATAGCAAGAACACATAAATGTTCACGCGTTTGTACTGTCCTCTAAGCTGCGATTAGTTTTCGCCACGTTTATTTATTTATTTATTTAACATACTATTAGTCCTGTGTTTAGGACTCTTATAGGCGTGGAGAAAAAACACTTCAAACAAAATCTGCAGGGGTGAAACAGCAAAGTCACTTGCATTCATGGGTACAGATCTAAATTTCAGGAAGCGCGCTCAATGTAGAGAAAAATTCCTCAGGTCGGCTGCAAGACACAACACTTTCGGGCAGTGCATTCCACTCGCGTATTGTGCGTGGGGAAACGAATTTTAAGACACTCTTTATCGTATCTGTATTCTCGTGAATGCCGACTGTACTTATTTCTTGAAATTCTAGACTGGTGAGGTGTAACATATGATGCTGTGTCGATACAAAAAAAGTAGTAAGAAACATATAAAAAAGTTTTAGACGCTCAGTTTTTCTCCTGCTGGTAAGCAATGGTAGACCAGCTTGAGAACAAAGTTGTGTGGGGGACTGAAGTTGGTGGCATCCAGAAAATATAAAGCGCACAACAAATCGTTAAACACTTTCCAATTCCTGTTCAGGATAGATTACGTAAGGGTCCCATACTTCTGAAGCCTATTCAAGTAAGGGTCTCACCAACGTTTTATAGGTTAAAAGCCTCGTTTCAACGGACGTATGTCTAAGTGAACTGTGAAGAAAGCCCAACCAACTATTAGACTTTTTAACTATATTACGGACGTGCGTATTCCACTTAAGATCGTTTGCTATAGTGACGCCTAGGTATTTATATTCTTCCACACGAGTTAACAAGGTACGATTGTAGGAAAACACTAGCGGTTTACGTTCGTGAGTGATGGTCACGCACACTGTATTTTTAAGCTTCAACGACATTTGCCAGGTTGCACACCTTTCACCTTGTTTAACCAAAGAACGATATAGTTTTTCTTGATCGGGGACCGTCTGGACTTCAGTAAATAATAAACAATCGTCTGCAAACAGTCTAGCGTGCACATCTTCATCACATTAAGTCGTTGATAAATATTAAAAACAGTAATGGACCCAATACAGATCCTTGAGGAACCCCTGATGTCCCGTCACACACGTCAGAGTGGGCGTTCTGAATATTAACAAACTGTCTACGTTTATTTAAAAAGGAAAAAATCCTTCATCTCACTTGAACCGTTATACACTTGGTTATTAAACTGTTCCAGCCATAAACACATTAGTGCCCGAAGGCAGCTTAAATCTTCACGTCTGTCGATGCAAGGGTGAGGGTTCTGTACCCCTTTGCAAAAGCTTGGTTTTGGTTAAGTGCGTGCTTATTTTTTGTGCTTTTTAATTCATATAAACGTGCAGACGTTTTATAATCTTGAAAACGGTCTTGGTCCTTTGCGCAAAATCCCAATTACTGACAACATGTACGACAATGGTCTGAAGATGTTCTCATATACCTGAGTGAAGCGGCAAATATTCCAGCGACGAACAGGCCGGGTATACCTCTTAATTTTCCGAGGACATCCATGACGAAATACGGGAGCAACTGCAAAAATATACGTCACTATGGCAAGTATCGACGCTTAGGCGGGTCCAACAATAATGTTGCGAAACGTTGTAATTGAGGCCTGGGAACTAAACGTTAAAATACCTGGTCCTCAGTCGAGATCTGCTTGATGGCGTAGATGTCACAGGTAGCGTACTTGGAGTACACGAGAAGTCCCGCAAAGCAGCTCAAAGCCAGAACGATGCACAGGTAGGGGAAGTTGAGCCATACCACGCTGTTTGCAAATAAAAAAAAAAAGATTGTGTGTAAGGAGGGAATATAGCTGGTCTGTATATTTACAGTTAAAAAATCTGAAGAAGCGCTAACTCATTTTAACCTTTAATCCCAGGCTGAACCGGAGCATAGCTACCCATCCCTTAATTCAACGAATGTCCACAAATACCTTAATAGTGTTAGTACTTTGCCGTGAGCATTTTTTTGCTGCAAGAGCTTGTACCTTAAACGACAGTTGGTTCATTCGTTTAAATAACCAATGAAACGCGAATTTGTATTGCATTTAACAAATGCTGCAGATTTCTGCAGCTCCCTTCACCTAATCGTGAGACAAATTACTGGACACTGTAATTATTATTTGTTATTTCTGAAGCCATAGCCGCCTGACTATAGTCGGTGACAGGTCAAGAACGAAGTGGAAGCTCGTCCCACCCCTTTCCACTTCAGCGGAGCGAACGGTGAAGAAGAGGTCGCCTTCTCTCCAGCGTTCGCACTGTTAAACTGGAAAGAGGTGGGAGGGGCTTCCACTTCGACCTGTCACCGACTAGTTGCTTTACTATCGCGGAAAATTCATGCGTGACCAGCCTGCCATATTTCTATGGCGTGACTTCCGTTCTTTGGTTTAAACGTGCAGCAGGACTGGCACATGAAGTTTAAATGCAAATATCTGGAAGATTTGAAAACATAAGAAATTATGAAGCCGGGGGGGCCGTAACAACAACGCACTCCAATTGAGCGTTGCAGCTTGTATTGTCCGGGGTTGCGTTCAAGTGGGCAGATATGTGCCTAATTTCTTCAGATCGCTAGTGCAGTGTCCCTCCTCACGTTTTAAGAAACATTTGACCGAAGAAGAAGTTTGTAAGCCCCCGCGATGCAATCTAATTTACTCCACGATCTTTGAATTTGGCGCACATTGCATTCACAGTAGGTGTACATATGAGAAAAATAATCTCACATTTTTGCTTCTCTGAGTGTCGGAACGGTCAGGTAACGGAGAACCATCATTTGGTTGGTGGCATAGCTGGCTGCGTTGGTGAAGAACATTCCGATGGACAACCCCCAGACTGTCTGGTGGATCATAGGATTGGGGTTCACTCTGAAACGTTAATGAAAGCGAGTATTTTGGAACCGGTCAAAGCGATGGGGCTGTCCCAACACCACCTAGAGTAATCAAATCCTGTGAAGAGTCTCTAACGCTGCGATAGACCCTTTCCGAAATTCAGTGCCTTCTGGTGGCTGAAATGGCGGTTTAACTTTTGCCGTACTAAGGGCGTGAATGAACCTGTAGCCTGCAGTATTTTATCGGGCACCGTCACTTTCGCAAGTCAATGGCAAACGAGAATGTGCTCTTCACTGTACAGGTCTTTCTCGATCATTTCTTTCAGTGTCGATGGCCACAAATATGCAACCAGTCCGAACGAAGCGCCAACCCAGATAGACGTCTCGATAAAGTTCTATACATCAGAAGGCTTTGAAGTCGATTTTGTGCTACTAACAGATTGACTGGGCCCGAGTTATAGAAATGAGCGCTTACGAAGGCTCTTGCATTCAATTCCTGCTTCGTAACGTGCAAATGTCCCGAATGTATAGGCCTCAAATCCTCAGCTTAGGAGTATCTTTGACTTGTTCCTTCATCAGTAAACAGAAAGCCGCCATTAGTACACCACATATGCCATTTTTCAGATGATGATGATGATGCTAGTGATCAAAGTGGCCAGACTGAACTTCGGGAAGGGTCTAATTGACCCATGTCCGACGCCGAACGTGCTGTAATGCATTGACTGGAGACGAGGTCCAGTCGAACGCTGAGGCAGAAATCGCGCCAAAGCTGCGTCTGCTCTCGATTTTACTGGGATGACATCGATATTTGCTCGGGCACGGGTTTTAATTATCATATAGGCGATGTTGACTGGTCATGCCCTGATATTTCTTAAGTGATCGATGTATCATGATGCCACGCAGGGGTTCTTACTCGTCAAATTGAATCTTGTGTCCGTCGCGACAGATGTCCCAGACCTTTTGGAAGCCTCCCATCTCTCGGATGCCCAGCAGTACCACGACCACCATGGCCAGCACGGTGACGACGGCTTGAAAGGTGTCGGTGTACACGACAGCCTTGATGCCACCCTTCGACATAAATTAGACAAAAGTTAAGCAATCACTTTTATTTAACACGATATTAAAAAAAATACATTTTCGTCTGATATAGTAATGACCGCATACGAAGCGCGGAACGTAGCTTATTGTGTTCACGCGTCGGCTAATGCCACAATCTGATTGGATCTTGAGCGAACTTGAAAAACACGAAAGTGATATAAATAAACACACGCCATGCAGACACGTGGGTCCTCCCTCGGTCTCGCACACACTAGAAAGTCCAATCGTATTAAAATGTACTCTACGTGTTAAATAAATATTACGCAAACAACAAAAGGTTCCCTCAATTGAAAAAAAAACCCAAAAAACCTACGTACCTATTGTTTTAACTCCGGTTAATTGAGTCTCATTCCCTAAAATGTTTGTTATGTATTTTTATTTTATTTTTGTCTATTTTTTATGTTTTATATGTTTGTGTTGTCAGACCTGCTGGCAGTACAAATGGGAACCCGGACTCAGGCAAGCTGTGTCTAGCGTCTTATTGTCTGGGGACGTTCCAGTGTTTCTGGAAAAATAAAGCTTTGATTAATTGCTTGATTGATTGATTGATTGATTGATTGATTGATTGATTGATTGATTGATTGATTGATTGATTGATTGATTGATGATTGATTGATTGATTGATTGATTGATTGATTGATTGATTGATTGATTGATTGATTGATTGATTGATTGATTGATTGATTGATTGATTGATTGATTGATTGATTGATTGATTGATTGATTGATTGATTGATTGATTGATTGATTGATTGATTGATTGATTGATTGATTGATTGATTGATTGATTGATTGATTGATTGATTGATTGATTGATTGATTGATTGATTGATTGATTGATTGATGATTGATTGATTGATTGATTGATTGATTGATTGATTGATTGATTGATTGATTGATTGATTGATTGATTGATTGATTGATTGATTGATTGATTGATTTGATTGATTGATTGATTGATTGATTGATTGATTGATTGATTGATTGATTGATGATTGATTGATTGATTGATTGATTGATTGATTGATTGATTGATTGATTGATTGATTGATTGATTGATGATTGATTGATTGATTGATTGATTGATTGATTGATTGATTGATTGATTGATTGATTGATTGATTGATAATAAGATGCTCAGGAGATGCCCCGTTCTGCGGTTCTTAAGTTGTCGGCCACTGTACAGAAGACCCACATTTACGAACGCACAACCTAAAACACGCAAGATCAAGGCACATGTAACTCCGCTCTAATGATTTCGCTAACTTTCGCCGGTGACAACACACCTTCACAGAGAGACAACAAACGGCGTACCGTTGCGCTTTTCAAGTTTCTTGATCGGCCCCAAGTTGCCCCCCAACTTCTCGAAGCATCGACTGCACCTTATCGGTGAAACAATGCATTGCAAGTGCTGTACGCGTATTGGCAATGCAAGTGCCGTGCATGGAATACACTGCATTTCTTTTCTTTTTTTTTTCTGTTTCACATTTTGACCACTAGATCGCGCTAGTATTCGCTGCACATTTGTATAAAAGCTGTAGGGGTGGCAGCTACTCGCTTCTTCGCATCTTTTCCGCTAGATGGCCTGTGGCCACTATGAAGTTGCGAGAGTTGCGTATAGCCCAGTCGATCAATCTAAAGACTGCGCGATTCGGCTTGTTACGTCAGCCTACGTCACTGATCCTAGGACGAGCGTGGAGTGCCAGCATAGTACCTTCACCACCGAGCACCCGCGACGATGCATTGCTGACTAAGGTCTTCGGATAACCCGGGGAAATATTTTTTGTTGTTTTTATATGCTGCGTCGCCATTTTCGTTGCGTTCGGTCTAAGCGGCGAAAATGGAAGTCTGCTATAAGTTGCAACGACTAATGTAATAAAAAAGAAGAAAAAAAAAGATTACGTGTCGTGACGATGTAACTTTATCAGACGACAGGCGGATTGCAAGCGAAACAAAGCCAGGCATTAGAGGCGCAATCGGGCAATGTGGAAGGCCGTTGGAAATACGGAGACAGACGCCTACGTTTTTACTGCGTTCGTCGTCGACCAGAATCTCTAGTGTTTTCGTTTGTGCGAATGTGAGGATCAATGCCTTATAAGTGTTGTGTGCCGTGGTGTGGGGAGAATTATGCCGGAGGACCGATCTGTTACGCATATTCTCCTTCGAAACCGACGCGTAACGGCGTATCCGATGGATTAAGGCAATTCCGGAGCTACGTGTTTTTCGAAGGTATGTTAGTTTGGCAGCGTTTTGCTTTGTTCTTGCACTTCCGTATTGTCACCGTGACTGGAAAGATGATATCTATATAGTAAACAACTCCGCTATTTTCTGAATTCTCAAGGAGGCATAGTAGGTATTTTTAGATTGAGATATCGCTTTCGAAGTCTTTCGAAATATCTTGTTGATTTTAGCGTGCGAGCTAAGTGATGAGAGTATTTTGCTTTCTGTTCTAGCACTTTGTTTAGTAAGTGATAAAAAAAAAAAGTCAGTGTTGCCAGTCTCACTTCTTGCCCTTCGTCCCAACAGTAGTTTAGTAGCGACATATTTTGGTTCGATTTTTTTTCAGACTGTTCTGCATTTGCATTATGCATCCAGAATATTTTATTGATGACTCAATAAAGAAAATTGTAATGACACCGAGATAATTTATTTCTGTACACAAAATTGCTTGCCCCGAAAATTTAAGTAGTCATATGTATCTGCAGACGGCATTAGACGTTTTATTGCGCATTCATATTGCATATCTCAACCAAAACTGTGCAATGATCATCGGTGTTATCAGTTATCAACGTGTGTGACTTATTTTCGTTCAAATGATTAACACAAATGCAATGTCCACCTCAAAAAAAAAAAAAAATTCTCTAGCACTCGCTCTCTTTTTTATATGTAATATTATGATTTTTAATGGAGGTATTATTATTAATCCGCTAGAACTGAGCACATCGATCAGTTCTTGCGGTTGCGTGAAAAGTTGTCAGGGACTTGACACTAATTACGCCACCAGATTTCGAAGAGCTGGACACTTGTGCAATCCTCACCTCGTCGACTAATATTTCCATCAACAGTGTGTGCAAGGAGAAAATGCTACCTTAGTGCAGGATGTCAGGTCTGCTCTAGCCAAAACGTAAAAAGTGTCTGTGTACGCAAAAATATAGCGTTGTTAAAAAAAATTGCCGAGGACACCTAAACACTTTTCATGAGTTGTGAATGAAAAAGCATGAATGTCGTTCTTCGGCTCCCTAGTTCGTCTGCGGTGTACTGGCGTGGATGGCCATCTTCGCTACTGCCGAGGTTGCGGCCGCCGACGATAGAGATGCCTCAGGCGCCGCCATGTTCCTCGGCGCCGAGAGGAGCAGAGGCAGCTGCAGCCAATTCCCTTCAACCCCCCCCCCCCCCCCCCCCCTTTTCCGGCAACGCCTGACAGGAGAGCGGCGGCCGAGCGCGCGCTCTCGTGAAGCGGCCGCCAATGGCTATCCAGAAGCCGTTTCGCTCAGCCAATAGGAGGACTGGCATTTCTTTCGCGTTTTTTTGCGGCTACACACGCCGCCGGCTCCGCTCCATTAGTTAATTAATGCTTTCGCATGAAAATAAAATTTAAAAAAAAACACCGGAGGAATTACAACACTTCTGTACGTAGCCGCTGGGTAACTGCCTCATAGGATGAACTATACATTGTGTCACACTCAATCATTACATGATGGTATTCTGACTTGTTATTGAGCACCCTTGGGAAATATCTCATTTGTCTGAGAAATTTTTTGGTCCAATAAACGCTCATGATAAAATAAGATTGCACAAGAACACATAAGAAACATAGAAGAGTACATAAGAAGTTATGAGAAACTGATAGGGAGTTGTTTTTATAAGGTTCTTTTATGCTTTTATATGACCTTATCAAAGTATATGTGTTTATTGGACCAAAAAATGTTTATGCATGTAAGAATTTTCACTAGGACAGTCACATTTCTTGTACGCATTTGCTTGTTTCACCCTCTTAAGTAAAGCAAATGACCCCTTACGCAGGGCAATGTCACTCATTTTCATACGTTTTCTTAAATACAAAAGTGCCCGTCCAACCTGTGGTCGGAGGTCAACAGCGTGCTGTTATTTTTATTTTATCTTTCAAGGAAACCACGTGGAAAGCGCAAGGCATAAAATACTTTTTTTTCACAATTTCTAGTTGTGTGGAAAGCATAAAACATCAAAAAAGATGTTTCAAAATAAAATATTTGTGATTACAGGCCAGCGCTTCGTTTTTATAAAGGTGATCAAGCTGAATAATAGTGAAAGGGGTGCAGTCGCTAATATTTATCATGAGTGTTTTCAGTCGATGTAACTTAACAGACAAAACCTGCAAGTCAGAGTTGTTACATGAACTTATATAGTCATAAACGTTGTAATTCGAAAAAAAAAAAAACGTCGTCGTCGTCGTCACGCGAGGGGGGTAACATTCGCATACAATATTTCGATTCGAAGCTACAGGCCGTTCCTGCCAGCAGCTTAGCGCCCGGCCGACTGTCGCTTTTCCGCGGGTTGTCTTAGTCACGGTGACGTCACGGAGACGTCACGCAGCAGGCGCGCAGGTATTCGTTTCTACAGAAGATGCTGGTCGCGAGTACGGGCCAGCGACGTAGTCCCCCTTGCACAGATTTTTGTTTCGGCCGCCTATTTTCGTATTTTCCGGTTTGTAAGTTGCACCACCCAATAAACCGGTGTTTTCACACAAAACAATTGGTATATAAGCCGCACATTTGTATAAGTCGTGCTTAAATTATATTTTTAATGTCGGTGCGACGAAAACACATTGATAAGCGTGCGTATGTGTAATGTAATCGCGATACGAGCATGCACACGTGGGAGTCAGTTTCAGCATTCTCGTCAACGAATCCAAGGAGAGGTACAGCCCCCACGACAAATTTGCACAGTTAAGTTCCATACTTCGAGAAAAAGATGCATGTGCGGAGCGCACGTTCGTCTGCTTCTTGCAGAGGGGTAGCGATGACGTCAGAAGGCCTAACTCTTATTTCCTGATTCAAACAAACAAATTGTGGGTAGACCTTTGAGGTGGGTAGACCGTTGATAGTGGGTAGACCATATAGGTCTACCCACTGTCCTTTCAGTCAAAGCCAATCAGAGCTCGGCGTCGTTCTGACGTCACCGAAACTCCTGCGCAAAAGCAGACGAGTTTCGACTTGTGTCGACTGCAAAAGCAGACGACACAAGTCGAAAGCTCTATAAAACGCATTGACAGAAATGTTCTAAAAAAATTAAATCGGAATTTTTGTTGTAGAACATTTTGAACTATCCGCACCGCGCCAACTAGGATAAATATTCTAACTTGGAAACTTGTTGACTGCCGAGAAGCTACACAAAAAACAAAAACCGATGATGTGAAAAAAAAAAAAATCAGTCTGTATCTTGTTGCCGTTGCCAGTTGTCCGCTCCGCTATCCTTTTCGTTGACAGCTGCAGTGTACACAGAAAATACGCCGCAGCTGTTCGAATACTGCGCATGACGAGGCTGTGTCAACATCCTCCACGTCAAGAATAAAACACGTAATGATGCACTTCCGTCTTATGTGACGGTCGTTGGCCTTACTTATAGTAAATTTTCTTGATGCTTGTTTTTGCAAGTAAGACAACTAAACGAATGACGAAGCACATTTTGTAGGAACAAAATGGCGCGCCATTCACTTCACTCTTCTACTGTAGCGCCGCCATTCGCTTCCTAAAATCTGCACAGTCACGCATTCGAAGCTTCAAAATATGTTGCTACTTGTAGGAACCTCTAATCTAGGAACACATACAGCCACATAAGCTAGTGTTTTGTACGATAAGATTAGGGGTCCGTGTTTGCGATATATACCAATAAACCGTCCCAAAATTAACCACTGAGTCGGGTTTATCGGGAAAGAAGTACGATTTTAACTGTCCTTGAATACAAAAAATGCGAGCTAGACGTGTATAAATATATGGCTATACATTATATTTTCCCAAGACATGCACTCTTACTCTGGTTACACATAAGTCCGGCTAAATTAACGTTCCACATATACTTTCCGCAGCAAGTCAAATGTTTTACGTGAATTGTGGATTATATCATGAACGCCGGTTCTGTCCACATCATTTATTTTATTTTATTTTTTTTTATTTTTCATGGACGGACGGAGGGACGGTCGGAAGGAGGGACCAAATTTTGGGGTGCGAATTTCGTTAAAAAACATTCCACATGAAAAACAAATATAGCAGGATTGCATGGTAGCACGCATTGGGGATTTCGTGCAAACTGGTCGTTATAGCGTTCTAATATAACGGCTATATTTGATAAAGTTGGTGGAACAGAACCTATAAACCTTAATTTACTCTCGTTCCCGGCCACCTGGTAGGCATATCCGATATGGGCGACGAAAAAATAGTAAAACATTTCATGCTGCAAATAGTAAAAAAATAGATTGGGTGCTAAACGAGAATGGGTGACGGTTACGAGTATATCCTGAATGTATTCTATTGGTGTGGCGACAGCAAAACTATGTTGTCGCCGTGACGACATTCAAGATGGCGCCGCCCTTGCGGAAAGGTTCTATAGTCGGGGACTGGTTAAGGGTAACGTGGAAGCTCCTCCCACATCTTTCCACTTTAGTAGAGCGAAGGCTGGAGAGGAGGTCGCCTCCGTTTCCAGCGTTCTCTCTGCTAAAGTGAAAAAAGGTGGGAGGAGCGTCCTCGTTACCCTTAACCTGATAGCGACTGTAGCTATATATTATGCCTCGTGTATACAGCTTCAGATACTTACGATGCTTGTGTAAACGGTGCACACTAATCCAATGGCTGCAACTGCTGACCAAAGCGTCATTCCAGTCACTGGAAAAGAAGAGAGCATTCCATATTTCTTGTTCGTCCTCATTCAGTCAAAGATGTTGCTCTACTTGTAAAAATAATAATAAAAATAAATTTCAAAAATGATACTCACATTGCGATAACGCCAGCGCTGGGGCGTACAATGAAATGGCGATGTAGATCGTCTGTAGAAAGAGTTTTATTGTAATCGGTACTCAGTCATCAGATGTACGCTGAGTTTGAAACCAATGTTTGCACAATAAAATCACTATTTCGATTTAAAAAAAGAAGTCATCTACTCGGCAAAGAAAGCAGTCCGTCTATCATATGAAGATATGTGCAGTCATACGTTTTGCACACGTCTCAGGATGCATTTAACCTCCAAATATTTATCTTTTATGACGGATTACACGCGTGATTTTAATGCCTCTAGACGTTCTACTCCTGCGGATGCAGGCGTGTGACAATTTGTTTCTGTATATCGATTAGATGTGTAAACCACAACTAAATTATAACTGCCCGTCTTGAAATATTAACTGTGTTCACAAATACCTAACGTTAAATACATTTACTTGAGATAAAAATGAAATGCTGAAAATATAAAATATCAGGATATTATGTTAGCTTCTATTTAAATGGGCCGTGCAACGATATTGGGCAGGAATGTTTCTCACTTTACACAAGCTTACTGGCACTAGTGGGACCAAAATATAATTGTTGGCTTGAGCGATCGCTCGCCGCGACCTTCGACGATGCTAATCCTTTAAAAGTCGACAATCGCTGAGGAAGCGGCTGAGGTCTCTGAAGAGAGAACCCAAGGGGAAACCACGTGATCCCCCAGAGTACGTCACTCGAAAGGCGACGTGGAGTGCTGAGAAGCACTTTGACCTTCAATTTGTTTCATGTTTTTTACATAAAAACTACCACTCGCAAGAAAATATGGTTTTCTGTTCTTCGTTCCATGAGTGACACAGATTAATTTCCGCGGTTAATTGGCCAAAGTTTGAAAATCGTTGCACCTCCCCTGTAACCACCACAAGCGGCTGCAGATCGGTAAATATTTTGTTTTCTTCTTTGCGATTACGCACCGGAAATGCAGTTTTTCGGGGCAAGGTGACGCGTTTTTGGTCAGTTGTGCTTCGATAAACAATATAAAAAATACAAATTGCCAATTCTTTCAACACAAAAATCGTTGCACTACCCCTTTAAAAACAAAATCCTAACAAGTTTGGTTATTCATGTTGGTATGTTAATACTTTCTTAAACTAAGTGTATTATTTTTCCCTGCCACAAATCGAGTCTACAGTTTTTCTTCTCTGCTTTAATGATTGATCCCATAAATTAACCTTAATTCATTCATTTGATTTCTTCGTTTTTTTTTGTAACGGCTTTTAAAGGAACCCTGAGGTTTCTTAGATCACCTAAATATGGCGATAACTCACTCTGCGGGCTCTATGCATCCTAGAAATTCATAAATCATAACGATGCGTGGCCGATTTTCCTATTAAAAAGTCAATAAAATATCGAAATTATCTCCGGCGATGGAAGGATCATCATGCCGGCAGGCAGCACAGCATGTGACCAATGAAAACACGACATTTCTTTAAGGGTGCAAACGCTGTTATTACAAAATATGCATACTTTTGTAGATGATAGAAGAAAGTAAGAGTAGTCGAAAAATGTTAAATTTTGCGCGGAGAGGGCACATAGTACTGCAATAATCGCTTCAAAAACAGTATTTTTTTGTAGTTTGCGGGAGTGACGTGTTTGGTCGTCAGCTCTCGAGCGATCGAGCGCGCGCTCGTTGGTTTGAATCGTAGTTCGAAGTGTATGGGCAACGAGCCGCACGCATTCGAGAAATCACTCCGCAATTCCACATGTCAAAGGCGCGAGGACCCTTCGCTTGCTATTGACTCACAGTGGTCTTTGTTTCAGAAAATGTTCCTCCCATCGCCGGAAATAAAATCGTTGTGTTGCGACCTTTGATTTATTTTTTAATAGGGAAATCGGCCGCGTATCGTAATGATTTAGGGATTTCTAGGATGCTTAGAGCCAGGTGAGTGAGTTATCGCCTTATCTTGGTGATCTCAGAAACCTCCCCAGGGCACCTTTAAATTGTCTTACATGACGGGACATACTAATATACTCCGTTTCACCTTACGATGAACCGCAACAGGCGCTGCAAAACTCCCGGATCCAATCCTGAGCTCGGACCGCGTCACCTGACCTTCCCGTTCGGGAGAGCGACGCGCAGATCGTGAAGTTACGTGGCATGCGTGGAGCAACTAAACTGGCTCACGTGGCTCGTAGTGTCCATGGCGGTACATCGTAAAGGTGGGTTCACACGTCTTCCTGTTCGATAAGAGACTGCCCGTGGTGCTTTTTATACGCCGAAAACGGCATTTACGGTTCTAGGAACGAGAACGCTCCTTGTATCGTCAAAAAGAACATACCATTTCCAGTGTATAGATGGCGACAGCTGCCATCCGAACCATGCGGCTGAAGCGCAATTCTAGGTACTGCAACTGCAAATAAAACATCAAATTAAAAAAAGAAAACTATTTGGACTCAGATGTGACGGTTTCACGGAACGCTAAAAATAACGAAAGTCTGTGTATATCTTTCTGTCGTCTTTTTATTTTTTCAGTGCCTATTATTTCTTTTTTATTATTTTTATGTAGTGATTGAACGGGAGGTATTTTTATGTTGAAGTTAGAAGAGCTGGTTTATGTTGAACCTAGGATGTAAAACCGTGTTTTGGCATTATGATAGGTTTTGTTGACAATTAGCTCGGGTTCTTGCTCAAGCGTGCAATGGGGTCTAGCAAGGACGGCAGGAATTCGCGTAATACCGAAGAGTTTATACCAACAAGACACGGTTGAAGTACTTTACACATCACCTATACGACATCAAGATGCGCTCTGTCTAGTTAAGTACGATGCTGGGCTAGTGGGTGCATATTAAGGTACAAAAAATATAGCGCAAAAAAGTTGAGAACAAGAAAGTAAGGATAGGTGCTAGTCTCTCGTCCGTCTCCTTTCGCTGCATAATTTTGTTAGTACCCGCCAACAAAATAATACAGCGAAAAGGCGCTGTATTATTATCTTGTCCTTATATCTTGTCCTTATTTCTTCTGCGATATTCTTAGTTTGTGCCAAATCATGCGTTCTGTCTTCTGTATCACCCGGTTGAGAGTTATATCAATAGGCCCCTTGCGTGAATTTTAAGGGGTCGCAATTTTCCATGGTATAAGCGCTTCCGCACTGCACTCTTCGACATACATATAATAATTTGAGCACTTCTAATCGCCTGGGGAAGATACGAAGTGAGTCCGCGTTAATTCTTACAAATATCAAGACGCGAACGCTAAATACGCGTGTCTCTTCAGTGGAACGTACTCTCTTATGCACCCTCGCACGCAGTGTCTTGCTGTTCAGTTTGAACGGTGAAATTTTTTTAATATGTATATTAAGACTCACAATATAAATGCTATTGAGCTTGTTTCTGTACGGCGAGCAAGTGCTTCTAAAATGCGTCGTTGGCGCATCGGAACGAAGGAGTAGCACGCCAATCAAAGGGCCACATATGGTGAATTCGGGTGGTACTTTCGGCGCTCACTCGAGTTCGCTTTCGAGAGCGCGCCAGATCGAGTGGTGGAAGCCAGGTTAGCGGTTGTACTGCACTGGCTAAATTTCTCATCTACAGCTAAAAGACCGATTACCCGTTGAGGCGCATCTCCATCAAGGCTGTATAAACATAAAGAGCAAACCAATTTTTTTTTTCAGTGGCGTTCTTGGAGGGAGGGATCACGTCGCCGCGTTCTTCTTCCACCACTTGATCTGGCACGCTCTCGAAAGAGCGCTCTAGAGCGCTCTGAAAGCACCGCGCGAATTCACCAATAGAGAACGCGCAGGGAACGCGAGATAACGAGGCAGTCAAGCGCGCACCGTCATTGCCCGAGGTCGGGGGGAACACAAGCACGTGGACACATTTGAGGGGTAAACAAACGCACGAACTTCGCCGCAAAGAGCAGACGAACTTGTTCGTGACGGCCGCCATGTTGAATATTGACGTAGCTGAGTTGGGGCAATATCGCGAATCACTTTATCCGCCGTTTGGAAGGCTCTAGGAATCAAGGGGTTTGTGCTAGTTGTCCTTCTATTTCCTTGGCCCTACTTGTTTTTATTGTAGTTATGCTTAAACTATTTCTTTCACTGTTTTTCGCCCAACTTAACTACGTCATATCTCAATGTGCCAATCGTCACACGAAAACGGTTTATAAACCTACTCAATTCTCTGACGTCACGCCACTGCGGTGGCGCTGCTGTCGGAACTGCGCATGCGCATACGCTTCACTCCTCCCGAATTTGGTTTCTGCCAGACATGTACAAATTACTCAAAAAAGGTAGTTAAGTTAAGTTACTGAGTATCGACGCCAAAAGTAATTGGAGTAGAGTAGAAATTCCGCATCTGTGATAGTAATTGAGTAAACTACTAACTACTGTAAAAATGTAGCGAGTTACTTTGAAGTTACTTTCGAAGTTACCTTTTACATTTTTGCGGTAGCAAAATGAACAGCAGTTTGGATCAATGAAAAACCCTGCGAGCCTAAAATAAATGCAGTCTATTTATGGCTTGCGTTTTCACCTTCTTGCTTCGCTATTATAAAAAAAACACTCAGTGTACAAGCGAGCTAGTGATAGCTAATCATAATGTAACACTACGTCTGTGAATATTAGAGCTTTTCGGTGTTGATTTTTGCTGAATTCAGCAATCCTACTGCCTGCGAAGCGATAATAAAACGTTCGGGGCTCGCCCCGCATTGTGTTTCTTGCTTGTGTTGCTTGTGATACAAACGGTATCGGAACTCATCAAATGCTCATTCGAATACCAGGAAAAGTAATGAAAGCGGATAAGTGAAGAACGCTCACCTCGTAAGCGGTCATGATGTCTAACTGGTAAAAGATGGGCATGAACAGGTGCGCGGTAACGGCCAGCGCGAG
The DNA here is from genome assembly GCA_013358835.2 of Ixodes persulcatus. Taxonomy (NCBI): domain Eukaryota; kingdom Metazoa; phylum Arthropoda; class Arachnida; order Ixodida; family Ixodidae; genus Ixodes; species Ixodes persulcatus. The sequence goes on from JABSTQ010011506.1 coordinate 362,130, forward strand.
CAGGTACGACAGAAAGGTCATGGCGTACAAGGTCCCGTTGCGGTAGACCTCAGAAGCGTTCCCCAGGAGGTAGGCCGCAGAAATGAAGCTGGCCATGAGGGACGTGCCAACGGGAACTGGGGTCAACTGTTTGTTGCCCATGAGCAGCTGTCGAATTGTGTTCTGGGCACCGCCGTGGAAGGCGCAGAAGAGGCCGATGGCCCCGGACATGGCCAGCATGCTGATGAACACGGAGTAGTCGTAGTAGGTGAAACGATCTAGCAGTTCCTTGGTCGTTGGAATCTCCATGGCTACCTTGGCGGGCCTTGCACACCCACTGCGAGAAGACCAACATGTTCTGTTTTACGTCCACTATAGAAACGCTTGGATTGATTGCAACACCTCCTAGATCCTAATGGAATTCAAACTGTCCTTGTTACAAAGTACCACCCCACTTCGGAGGTTCGAAGACTGATGGTTTGCAGACATCTTGAATACTGCGCGACGACATTTTTATTTGTTTCGCATTTTACTTACAAAGAATATCGATAGGACACCAAACCTTTGATCCGTAGGTTACTTCTCCAAGTGAACACTTTCTATCACAGTAGTAGTTCTGATATAATGACACCCTATTGACTCTATTGGAAGAAAAAAAATCAGAAAAGATGACGTTTGCTTCTTCGCGCTTACAGCGTCGTCAGTGTACGAGAGCATAGCCGAGGTATTCGCTCGGATGCTTCTTTGCAACATTGTATACGAGCTACTAAGACAAGAATGTTATTTTGCAAATTCGTTTTTGTTTTTAAGGTTACGCCCAATATGATGCGTGGCCAACACCAGTCAATGTTTGTCATGGCGACCGATTTAGCGAACAATGGGGCTTAAAATTACGACAGAGAGAACACTTTACTCTGTCCGCATATACCCGTGATAGAATGCCATTTTAAGCATCTTTAAACCAGAAAAAGCAGCGTCAATCGGGCTGCACGAAAGCGCTACACATTGGGTCAAGTAGAGCCACAAATAAATATGTTATGTGTAATACGGGCAAACTTGTCAGCCAGGATTTTGATTGGGTCCCCTTTTGAGCATCCCGAATGGGAGCCCCTTTGGGACTTGGGCAAACCTCTTAAGTTGCGGGCTTGTGACGTCGCGTTCTTGCAAACGCCCCAAACGGCAACCTTTCTGCTCTCCGAAGAAACTCTTCTTGAATCACAAGGGACAGCAAAATTATTTTTATCTTACAAGTTGCATGATCTGCGTAAACTGGAACATGTGCGCTGTAATGAGCTCAGATTCGTACAAAATCAACCCAGCGTTGTGATAATGAGGGCATAGAAACTGTTGCTTCCGATGAATTGGCAACGTGTGAACAACACTTCAGTAGTTCTTTTCTCTTAGAGAGAAATTGAAGCGGTTCTACATTTAAGAGACGAAAAAAAAAAAACTTGAATCGTCTTCATTTGGCCTCCATCATCACGAATATACAATATTTCTGAGCGGTACACCATGTAGCCAAAACAGCGCATTCAAAATAGCGCTGAAGCCCCTCCTTTCCAGCGAATTCGGTGGAAAAAGGGAATAGTGACGTATTATACAGAGAACTCAACATTTCCGCGTCTTTCGCAAGCCTTACCCGAGCAGTCAGAAACGTTGCACGCGTCCCCCTCACAAGCGGCACACGTAAGGCGAATGAAAACCTTTGGGTATGACGTCATACTCAGTGGTTAGTTTCTCGGTTTTTCTCGCGTCTATTCATACGTTCGGGTCAAATGCTTGGGATATTGAAATTCACGGGACAAACATACGCTAGAATTAATCCCTATCTCGTTTTTTCCTTCAAGAACCTCTTCAGTTCCCCAATAAGTAACGTCCTATTGTTCATAGTTATTGGGTATTTGCAGTATTTAGTTACACAGTATTTAGTTACACAGTACGAAACAAGGTGCTTCTGAGGTCAGGATTGATACAGCGGCTCACTCGTTTTCATAACACATTTTCCGACGAGATTTCTTAATAACGGCCTCTAGTATAATACATTCCAATCCGTTGTGTTGACTGTGGCCTAGCTGCATTGGTTTTTTAGTCCGAGATTGGAATAATTTGGTTGTGTGCGAATAGCGGTTCAAATCGAATAGCGCAGCATCATCCTTAGCTTCAACAGACTGGTTGCAAAGACACTGGTTGTCGTGTCTGCAAAGACACTGGTTGTCGTGGCTATCTTTGACACTGTGAAGCTTACGAATGACTCAGTGCTATTTCATTAAAACCATCATTCACACACGCCTTAAATAACTCAAAACTGATTACAAAGAGAGATTCCAAGTAAATTTCCCCTCATATGAGAAGAAGCTATATGAAAGCGAGACTTCATTCGCTGAGAGATAACGCTCACTTAAGCTTACTTCACGTCTATGGCCAGGAGGGGCAGAACATCGCAGCTTACCGCTCAATGAATCCTCGTATCACCTTGTTGTTCGCGAACACAACTCCACACCGTCTGATTTGCGAAGTTCCGTATTCTACCGGATCACAGTGAAACAAGCTCTAGGGAAGCATAAGCACCCGCGCTTTTATACGTTTCGCCGCGTCTGTGTACGATCGGAATGAGGAAGAGAGAAAGCTGAGACTGTGGAATAGCGGAGGGGTATAGAAAAAAAAGGGACGCTGACAGGAAGCAGATAGGAAGCCAGGTGTGAAAGACAAAAACACGCGCATAATGGAGCGCGTGTCTTGTGCGTGTATTTTATTGGGTAGGTGCGTAACCTCGGAGGAATAAAGAAGATCGCAAACGATACGTCCCCGGTCTGCGAGTCAGAGATAAAAATGTTATGCGACGCGTATGTGGCGCTTTGTTATGGCGGATTTCAGGGAACCGGCGCTAAGCAGTCTCCGTTGGATTCACGTATATGATTTTTGTCCACTACGCGCCTTTCGATGACGTCTTCCTGGGTGCTCGGAAAGTTCTGACGTCATAAACTAAGCAAAATTTCAAATGGGTCAAAGCAACGCTGTGCCGCTTTAGTAATCTGACCTTCGACATTTGTCACTAGACTTTAAGGAGCTACTGTTTCGTATTCAGCGCAGAAGAAACACGGGTGTTTTTTTTTTCTTCTTGCTAAACACACACACGCACGCACACGCGCACGCGCACACGCACATACACATGCACACCTGTTTCCAAGCTCTTCCCTTTTATGAGGGAATTAGATCACATATGACTTGCCCCACATGGCTTCCCCATGTGACTTCCCCATGTGACCTCCCCCAAATGGCTTCCTCATATGATTTCTCTCTGTGACTTCCCCCTTTGGCTACTTTCATATGATTTCTACATATGACTTACGCCATATTACTTCCTGCGCATGATTTTCCATTTAGACTTCCATCATATGAATGATGTCACACGCAAGCACGTTTGAGGGAATTGTCAAGAGGGCACTTTCACCCTTTAAAACATTTTCAGTAAAAGTAAACTGTTTTGTGTATGTTAATACAGCCTGAACTTAGTCTGCCTCAACGGACGACTTTTCCCTTAGCTGTAGATGAGCAATTTAGCCATTGTGGCACAACCACTAGCCTGGAGTCTTTAACGTGCACCACGCAGTAGTGATACACGACCGCTCGCCGGTACGATGCTCATCCAGATCAAAACGGGCAGGGGTGGGGATTGAACCCAGGATCCTTAGGTTCTGCAGCGCGAGCTTTCGCTCCACGTGCTCCGAGCTGGTGTGCGCAAGACCGCTCGGCCACCGATCCCCCAACGCTTCTAGTATGTGCATGTAGACTGGGCAGACATGACATTTTATTGTTAGCATTTTACGCAAAGCGAATCGTGTCAAAAACTTAGCTCTGCCTCCTGCAGTGCTGTCGTGCATATGTATACTAAGCCGTACGGCCAAGGTATACGCATGCGGCGAACAAAGTTCGGAAACACCGTCTGTGTGTCTGCCCCCTAAGATATGCAGACGTAAGAACTCGGCACCCATACGTCTGCAGACCATCCGGTCAAGAGATACACGTCTAAATAGCATATTTGTCTCTCAATCTGAAGACAAACCAACGAAGGGAAGTAGATTCGTCCGGTGCTTGAGAAAGGACCACACATTACAGATCAGTCTCTAACATTTGCGTGGTTGCCGTGTCACTTCAATGGACACGGCAACCACGCCGTGACTATGCCTAACCTGCTTCCAACAATCATGCAGGTACTCGGTTGCCTCTGCATCGTATCGGACGTACGGACTTCATCAGTGACTGGCCGATTAGCAAAGATTGGCGATGACTCACCGGTCGATCAAGGCGCAGCATCACAACCGCTGCACGTCGACAAGACCTACTGCGCATATGCTAGGAGCACGGTGACGTCACACAACGATCAAAGTTCCTGCAAGCTGCTGCATATAGCAGCAACGCCCGTGCCTGCACACTTCAGTGAACACGGCAACCACACCGTGACTATGCCTAACCTGTTTCCAACAATCGCGCAGGTTGGTGATCGTAAGTATGGATTTCGTAGTGACCATCTATGTATTTTAGTGTTGCCGTGTCAACACATACTCCTGCAATGTGCAAGTGATTGTCTGTCAATGGCAAGTCTGTTGCTGAAGCTATCGGGAGATGTTGAGGAAAACCCCGGTCCAGTCACAGATGAGATACTGGAGCAAATACTTCAGAGTCAAAATGACATCTTAAAAAGAATTACCGAAGTTCAAGATAAACGAAATTCCACAGAAGCCAACTGCTTATTTGTGCAGAACAGGCTGTCGGAGATTGAGAAAAAAACTGGAGTGCGTGGACGAAACATGCAGTAACAGACTTGCCAGGTTGGAAAGGGCTTTCACCAGTCGGGATGACAAAATGTATAATCTGTCTATATAAGTCGATGACCTAGCAAATCGGGGGCGGAAAAATAACGTTATCATCAGAGAAATCAAGGAATAACCACTGAAGAGCGAGGATACGCTATTGAAAATTGTGGTTGATCATGTGTTCGGTGCTAAACTAAACGTGAAAATTGACTCCATTGAAAGAATACACAGAATAGGCAGAAACTTTCCACGCGGAAATCGACCGGTTATTGTTAAGCTTGCGGATTTTCGGGGCAAAGTCACATTTCTGAAAAACTCTGTCAAACTGAAAGGTACCGCATACAGCATTAATGAAGATTTCTCCAAACAGATTAATGAAATTAGGAAAAACTTATGGAGTTCTGCTATCGAGGAAAAAAGAGAAGGGTCAAAGGTAAAATTGATCTATGACAAATTTAAAGTAAACGATACAATGTACGCGTGGGACGAAAATAGAAAGGCAAGGTATCCTGTGTCGCCGGGAGCATCCAGTCTCGGTGAGGCTAATAGTAACTGACTGCACCAGGGTGCACGGATGGACTTCAAGATAATAAACGTTAACGCTAGGAGTATTCTGAATAAAGCTACTATGGTAGAATGTGTTGTGCTAGAACACGAGTCTGACGTTGTCGGGATTACCGAGACATGGCTACACAAATGTATTTTGGACTCTGAAGTTACGCCTCCAAATTACACTATAGTGCGAAAAGATACAGCTGGGCGTGGAGGGGGAGTAGCACTGCTCATTAAAAATGATCTAATATTCACGGTACTAGAAGTGTTCAATAAACTATAAATGATATGGGTGAAGACTAAGCTGAATGGTCGTCCGGTAGTTATCAGAGCTTTTTACAGACCCCCTAACTCATCTATAGTAGAAATGTCGCGAACCACCTTAGGTTCGATTTCGAAAGGTTTCGATATTTTCGAAGTGAACTGAGGTTCGAAATCGAAAAAATTTTGATATTTTCGTATCGACCGAGGTTCGAATTAAACAATTCGCAACTTTCGATCACACAACTAGTTTAGAAATCGAAATGTTCGAAGCTTTCACGGTTTCTAAAATTTCGAGTTCGAATATTTCAAATATTTTTTTTTTTACTTGAGGTTCGATAAATTCGAAGATTTCTCGAAAAGTTGGAATTTCTTGGGATCTGAAGTTCGAAAAATTCGAAGATTTTGAAATTCTTTGTATATAAAATTCGAAAAATTCGAACGCTTCGAATTTTAATAGACATAAAGTTCAGACAATTCGAAGATTTCGAATTTCTTTCTACATAAAGTTCGAAAAGGTCGAAGGTTTCAATTCTCTTTTAACGCTAAACTAAAAAAAAAAATCTTCGAAGATTTCGAATTTATTTTAAGTCCCAGTTTTCAAGGTTTGAAGTCCGGTTTTCCGGGACGGAGGAATCGCCTTGCAAAAAGCACAGAAGCCGACACAACTCGAGGTCGAGAAGCGTTCTACCATACAAGTGGCGTCAGAAGAGGAAAAACGGGGGGCTCCAGCCTCCTCCCCCCCCCCCCCCCCCTTTTCCGGATATTTCGGACTGTTAAAGAAAACAATACGGGGAAAGAGGGCGTGTAGCTTATTTTAATCTGACAATATTTATGCAAATGTATAGCTACTGTCGCTCTTCACTGCATAAAAGATAGCGTAGATGGTCATTGTCGGAAACTCGTTGTCAGAAGGCACTACTTGTCACATGCTTAGTGCTTCCGAAGTTCAAAGCTATGCCTTTTAGACATAAATAACTGTGCCATTAATAAAAAAAATGAACATAACGATAAATGCGGGGATAAAAAGCTGGAGAAAAAAAAAACTATCAAGAATTCGCCGGAAGTGTTGTATTCTTGCATATTCAGAGGCTCAGAACTTCGAAACAAGTTTCTCATACCAAAATGTGCACAGGGTAAAAGAAACACGTCCCAGGAACGTGAAAAAAAATGTTTTCTTTATTTTTCTGGAACAATATATTAGAAATCTTCTCCCATGAGTTAAGTTATTCCTTAACGTGAAAAAACAATAAATACGTTATTTTTGTATTCTGCAGATAGCAATGATATGTACTGTCTGTGGTGTTAATTTAATTGCGATACCTCGAACAACTTAGACGAAAATAAATACCAAGTTTAGGGCATAATTGCAAGTAGATACATGTTTGGACATTTCTTCGAAACTCACCTTGAATAACAATAATCACATCTTAAGACGACACTTACCTAGGCTATACATAGATAATTCTTAAAACGTTTAACACCGCTACCATAAATAGCTTCGGCTATAGCGCGCTTCAAATATGGCACAAACGACAATCGTCAAAAACCCGTCGTCCTTCCTCGCCCCTTCGGAAATTTATTTCTTTAAAACTAAGCATACCAGTACATTTAAATAAACGGCATCGTCTTTCGTAAGGAACGCAGCACCGCCTGTAAAAATTCGAGAGAAAACAAATTACGAATGTACCTCACTACTTGAATTCAAATGAAACCGTCCGCCGGTCTTTCGAAGTTCGACGAACGTCGAACGTTTACCCTAAAATTTCGAAGTTCGTCGAACTTGTGACTTTTCAGGATTCGAAAGTTCGAAACGTTTTGAACTCTCTTGATAAATAAGTTCAAAAGTTCGAAAATTGTCGAATTCCTTTTCGTAGGAAGTTCGAAAGTTCGACAAGCATCGAATTTTTCAGCGTGATAAGTTCGAAAGTTCGAAAGGGATCGAATCTTTTAGCCTAATAAGTTCGACGGTTCGAAAAGCGTCGGACTTCTTAGTTTAACAAGTTCGAAAATTCTACTTCCGTCGAATTTTATGATATAGAAAGTTCGAAAAATCTAAATCTTTCGAACCTTTCGAACCGCTTGATTTGATCATCGAAACTTCGGTTCGAAAAAAGTTCGCGGCATCCCTAATCTATAGACACTATCTTGAAGTTGCGCAACTACATGGACTTAAAACTGCATCGTGAAAAGAATGTCATATTCTTGGGGGACTTTAATCTACCCGGTATTGATTGGCAGACACTTAGTCCTGGACAGGCTGACGTTTCCATTTGTGACCAGTTGCTGGAACTTGCATTTTGCTACGGTCTGACGCAGGTTGTAACGGACTATACAAGAGTAAACTTAACGACGTCGACGGTACTGGATCTAATCTTTATTTCTACCAACATTATTTCAAACATGTCGAACTGTGAAACTTTCGAAGGTTTATCTGACCACAAGATGGTAATGCTGACTTTGAACATGAGAGCCGACGTTGATGCTAATCAGTCGCGAAAAGGTTTCTCAATTTTAAAGCCGCGGATGACGTGAGCATTTTGGATTGTTTGGAAGGTCGTTTGATGATTTTCAGATGTTTTATCGGTCACGTGCTGGCACTCAGGCGCAGTGGAATCACTTCTCGGATGCGACGGCACTTTGTATTCGGCAGTTTATTCCCAAGTATGCCAAAAATACTAAAAATAAAAACCCTTGGATTGTAAGAGAGGTCGTGCATGCAAATAGAAGATTAGGCCGTGCCAGAAAGGCATATCCGCGGAACGCGGATGCTAGTAAAAAGAAAAATATCCAGAACATGAGAAGGAACATAAAACAGCTTATAGGGTCTTTAAAGGCGAAGTTTTACAACGTCACGTTGAAAAACTTTCTTAGGGAGGCACCGGGCAAATTCTGGAGCTATGTAAATCCCCAGGCAAACGCCAAAAATGGTTACAGGTCCGAAAATGATCTCAGGCGAGCTGATGACTTCAACTCAATTTTTTCTTCGGTGTTCACTCTGGATAACGGAGTTGTGCCGAGGAATGATGACATAACTAATTACCCCCCGATGAACAATATTGAAGTAAATGAACAGGGAGTGCTAAACCTACTACTTAATATGGACATAAAAAAGTCCCGGGCCTGAAGGAATCCACAATGCAATTTTAAGAAGGTACTGTGAATGGGTTGCCAAATATTTAACCATTATTTTCCAATCATCACTCTCAGAGGGTTTGTTACCAACTGCATGGAAATGTGCTAAAATTATTCCTATAACAAAAGTGGTACTACTTTTGATGTAAAAGATTATCGCCCCATATCTCTTACCAGCACATGCTCCAAACTGCTCGAACATATCGCAGCAATGATTTCTTTTATCAATCGTAGCACGGGTTCAGAAAAGGCCTTTCTACTACAACCCAGCTGATCGAAACGGTTCACGAGCTAGCCCAAACAATTAATCATCGCGGTCGGACTGAAATAGTATTCTTAGACTTCGCTAAGGCTTTTGATAAAGTTTCTCATCAGAAGTTATTACTAAAACTGGACAAAATATTTAAAAAAAAACACAAGCATAACACAATGGTTTCGTTCTTATCTATCTTCTCGAGTGCAGTTTGTTGAGACCGGGGGTCGTACATCAAGTTTTGCTCCAGTCCTTTCTGGGATGCCTCAGGGAAGTGTTATGGGTCCGCTGTCATTTCTAATCTTTATAAATGACCTCCACAATGTAATTGAAGTGTCAATACGATTGTTCGCAGATGACTGCGTGATATATAATGAAATTAGAACACCAGATGATCAGGCCGAATTAAATAGAAATCTACAAAATATTAACAAATGGTGTCAAGATGGGAAAATGGTCTTAAATCCAGGAAAATCAGTCTTTGTGACAGTTACGAGGAAAAAACAATTTCTGAGGTACGACTGCTGTATCAACGAGCATGAAGTCGCAAGGGTAACTGAGCACAAGTACTTAGGCTCAACATTCACTTCAAATTTACGTTGGAATGCTCATATAGACATAGTGTCTGCAAAAGCCAATAGATCGCTATGGTACCTAAGAAGAAACTTGTCGTATGCCTCACCGGACGCAAAACGCCTCGCCTATAAGATCCTTGTTAGGCCAGTCATAGAGTACGCCAAAACAGCATGGGATCCACACACCATCACAAATGCATTTAAATTATAAAAAGTTAAGCGCTTAGCTGCTAGGTTCATTTATAACAAATACCGGCGCGATCATTCTCCTACTGGGCTCTGTCAAATGGCTAATCTTCCAACCCTCGGCCTCGAGTCTAGAACGCATTTTGAAAGATTAAAATTTATTTTCTGAATTATTATTGATTATATAAAGATAAACAAAGATAATTATTTCCAAGTCCACGAAAAATTAAGGAGTTTATACATAAGAAAATATTCTGTGAAAAACGATTGCTTTAAAGTTTGTTTTTTCCCAAGAGCCGTCAGGGAACTGCCGAATGAAACGGTGACATCAGCATCCATTGCGGCCTTCCTTCACTGCATTGAAAACGTTTTGATATGTGCGAGTAACTGATCAATATCGTGTGTATCGTCTTGTTTACTTGCCAGCACGGGAAGTTATCAATGAACTGTCGGCATTTTTTATGAAACCAAGCGAAATGCGAGAACTGTGTGTATTTACATCTTGTACCTTTTTTCTTATTATCGTTTGTACCTTCCACTCCTGTAATGGCCCTATGTTAGGGCTAACAGTATCAATAAATAAATAAAATAATAAAGTTATACACGTCTCATAGTTAACCAACTGTCTTTGTTTCTCTGCGATGCCTCTTTTTTTAAATTTCTTCAAAACCACGGCTTAAAGCACTATGAACTTTGAAGAACGTTGCACTTAATAATCCCTAAGGAAGGAGCAATGAATTAGTGGTGCAAATCTATTAAAAACTTGCTGTCGATACAATCACTAGTTTTTCCTTAGATATATCAATAGTTTCGAAAACTATTGAGAGTGGACTATCAAAGTACTATTGATAGTATCGATAGTCGGCTATCCACAATATTATCGATATTTGACTATCGATAGTACGATTGATAATGCAATGGATAGTACTATCAATAGTTGGCTTTGTGCGTTGTAAATTTGAAAGCGCGTGGCAAAAATAGGGACTTTTAGTAGATCGTGCGCCAGAGCTCCGCTTTGCTAGCGAGAGCCCGTGCCGAACGTTAAAGCATGGATTCAGCACGCGAACGCTGGGCCCACTCTTCGCCACGTACGATCTACTAAAACCCTGTATTAGAGAGTTTTAGTACTTCGTTTTCCAATGCCCGCTACCGCTGCTGTCCATCATTAGGTGATGCGGGTTGCAAAAGTCTCCTTCTGCGGCGCGCTGCCATCTTTGTCTGCTGGGCTGTGGAACGTCTTCTGAGCATGCGCTGTTGCTCTCCTGTGCGGTATATCAGGTGCTGTGCATGCGTCCACTGCTCAGTGACTCAGCATTTTCCGCCCGGGTGAGAAGCGATGCAAAGGTCTGTAAAAGGCCGGCTTGCTGTGGATGTGCGAAATAAGCTCGTCTGGTGTGCGCCGGAAAACTCCGTGGCATCCATGGCATTCACGCGTAAATCCGCTTGCCCGGGCCAGCACCTCCTCTGCCGATCGGGCCGATAGTCAGATGATAACATGACGTTCGCGCCATCCGTGATGTCATTGGCTGAGGCCGTGCGACAGTCGTACTGCCGTGCAACGAATATTCGTGGCAAGTTGGTGGCATGCCGGAGCCGGACGAGTTCCGTCCGATGCTCCGGTGCGACCAAACCTGTTGTATCCGACCGGCGTTCCGACAGTTCGTACGTCGGATCGGACAGTTCTTACGCGCAAGTGTTTCGTGCATGCGGGTTGTCACTACGCTCGCCCGTTATCGCGTTACGCTTACGCCAACGCTTGAGACGTGCACCCCGCGTCAGTTCCGGTATTTAAACGTTTCCCTTCCCGCTATAAATTCCAAAAGCGCCCGGAAACGTTACGAGTCTGCCCACAAGCCATGATAAAAAAACAACAATTTTGCATCTTTGTCTTTGATGTACACCCCCATTCCCCCGCCTTTTTCTCCTTCCTTCCTACAAGCAAAAATAAAAGTCCCACGCACTACTGGACACAAGTGCCAAAATCAATTGTGAGAGCACCTGCTTTCAACTATCCAGGATTTCGTATGATTCATGTCATGATTATTTCATGCGTGCAAAGCATGGCGAATAGGAGAAATCCACACTACTGACTTTGAACGCAGGACCGACTGCAGGCGCATGAATATATAGCGTTCAAAGTGGCTTTGACCGTAGAAGCTGCCGCTCTCAACCGGAATCTCTCATGGCGGTTATGCGCGCTTGTTTTTACAGCGGAGCTGTTAAGAGCTAGTATCCCCAGGATCGTGTCCGTCCCCAAATAGATGTCGACACAACACTTTATACAGCTACCGCGATTTATAAACAACGGCTGCAACCAGACAACCGGCGCTTGCCGGTTGTCTGGTTGCCTCCGTTGCTCATAGATGGTGGTAGCTGTCCAGAGTGCTGTGTTTGCCAGTTGTCTGGTTGCCACCATCGCTCATAGATTGCGGCAATCTTTCCAGCCTTTCCACTCTGGCTTGACGACTTGCGGCCGGCCATTACTTCATTCCCACCATTGCACAGCTTCGCTGGTCTTCCTTCTTCACCAGAGTGGAAAGGGTGAAAGATTTTGTTGATTTTTACTATTTTACTTACCATATAGACTTAGCTGTTTTGTTTCTTGTTGATAATGCTTTTCAAAAAAAATTTATAGATCCTTTTTTTTTTTTAGTCTACACGAACGAAAAAGATCGGAGGATCCAAAATTCTTCAATCCGACTGTGCCCAAACCTAACCTCTGAGACGAGGCAGATCGTTGTCTAGCTTCCAGAGTGACGGTACACTTTTCACCGTACCACCAAGCAGATTCATTTCAAGCAATTCAGACTTTTGCCAGGCAGTTTGCGTTCCGTCTCTGTTCTGCGGCGAAAACTGTTATAGGGACTTTCCGCCTGCATTTGTGGCGTTGGGGTTGTGACACGCGGAATATTTCGTTTAGGGTAGAGGGGTCCAGTTTAACGCCATTAAAGGTGTTCGGGAAATGGTATGTATACACGAATTGTTTCTGTCAGGGGTGCGCGAATAGTGATTAGTTTTGAATAACGCTACTCTATTCATATCCTTCACCGTGAAAGAACAAAAACACGACATACCGGCGTTTTTTACAGTGTTGAAGCTAGAGATGACGCTGCGCCATTTCTTTCGGTTCATGGTTTAACTGACCCCTTACCTTCTCCTTTTCGTTGTTTATCTCTTTCTCTTTTCCTCCCTCTATCTATCTCTCTCAACTGAGACATATAGTACCATTTAAGAATAAGGACAAAGTTTATTCCTGAACGAATACATATTAGACACTCAGTTCATGTAAGCGTAGAATCATGTATGCTAAACCTCCCAGTGTCTTCGCTGGTTTGGCACATTAGATCAAAATATTAAAAAATTAAAAAAATCTTAAACTGAAGGTGCTCGTCAATATTTTCCGCTCGTACTGCATTGTGATGCACCGCTCGTATTGCATTGTATATATATATATATATATAATGCAGCTTGTAGTCATTTGTGGATTAAATCTGTCTGCCGTGAATTTATTAAAAAGATATGACAAAACAAATAACAGTTCCTGTTTTGCTAGTTTATTTCACTATTAAAGGAGTCATGAAACGATATCGCGTTGGAATGTTCATGATTTTGCAATGGCGTACTGGTCCTAGTCTGGCCCAAGTATTCTCGCACAGACCGCCACTGATTCAGAAGCTTCTTTGTCGCAGTGAAATTGCGAGAATAAAAGGGGACTGTGGTGTCCTCAGGGACACAGCAGAGAAAAAGGACAGGACCAGTCCAGTCAACGTTCCAAATCAGACTGTCTATTCATCAACAAAGACAAAAATGAAGTACAGATCATATGGTGGTGATGATGTTTTGTACATATGTTGCTAACGCAACCCAGCTACACAAGGCAGAACACAACAGGGCCTATTAGGGGCGAAGCTCCTTAGGGTCTAGCCTTGTCCGTCCGTCCGTCCGTCCGTCCATCCGTCCGTCCGTCCGTGCTCACATCGATTGCCATCCCATCTGTCTTCTTAAAAAAAGAAAAAATGTTTGCGCAGTCGCCAGAATTCGAACCTGTGCGGGGAGACCCCAATGGATTTCTAGTCCATCGCCTTAACCACTCGGCCACGACTGCGGGACGAGTAGGGGGCTCTGAGATGTGGTAGTAACTCAAGAGCTGGGGATGTCATGGATGAAACGTTGCATGTAGCCGCTCTACGTCTATACAGGAGAGGGCGCTGCGGTCAAATGCGTCTATAATCGCGTTAAACTTTGCATGCATTGGCTCAACGTTTATAGACGAGAGGGCGCTGCGGTCAAATGCTCAAATGCGTATATAACCACGTTCCATACCACACATTCTCTTTCTGACATGGACCGTTGACTTAAGCGGTGGAGGTGCGTTCCCACGGCTTCTAGCGGATCCAAGCTGATCCGCTAGAAGAACCACTGGCTCTGCATTTCACCGACCTTAAAGCAGTAATAATGAAGTCGAAACGCAACCCGGAACTCAGCACTACCTATAAGCAATAAAAAAAAATCAGCACTACCTATGAACAATAAAATCAGTACCATCAGCACCACCAGAGCTTCGCCCCAATCAACATCATTCATCACGTGGAGATGCGGTCATTTTTTCTTTCAGTATCGCCTTGGCAAAGCTCTGTCGCTGGTTTTTAGAGGGATCCCCCGTAGGAGCCAGCGACAGAGCCCGTTTCGTTGGCAGCGCGAGCTCACAGCACGGAGCTAGGGCGGCGAGATCCGTGGCGTGGGCAGTCGCGGGTCCAAAACGCCATAATAAACGTTTGGCTCGTCCGAGCCAAAGTACCGAGCGATTCGGTCGTTCTTTCATTTACCCTACAAATGGTGACCCGGACGTGATGGCTACTACAGTGGTTATAACATTTTACCAAAAATATCTTTATAATGGCGCAACGTTTCTCATTCCCAATAGACCCTTTCCGAAATTCAGTGCCATCTGGTGGTTCGTAAAGCAGTTTAGGTTTTGCCATATCAATGGCGGAAATGAACTTGTATCGGCACCGTCACTTTCGCAAGTCAACGGCTCGCGAGGAATTGTTAAGTGTGAGCTCTTTCTCAATCACTTTCAGTTCGATGGTGACCAAGAACCTGCATTCAGAACAAAGCTCCAACCCACTCGGATGCCTCGAGAAAATTCTATACACCAAAGTGCTTTAAAGCCGATTGTGTGCCGCCCACAGATTGACTGAATCTGAGTTATTAGAAATAAACGCTTACGTAGCTCTTGTGTTCCATTCCTACGTCGCGTCGTAGTGACCCCCCAAATGTACAGGCCTCGCAAGATCCGCTTAGGAGCATCTTCAACGTCTTCCTTAGAAGGCCGCCATTGGAATGGCACAGATGCCGTTCCACAGATGATGATAGTGATCAAAGTGGCCAGACTGAATTTCGGAAAGGGTCTATTCGGTCAGAAAACGTTTTGTTAAAGGAAGTTCGTTTTGAAAACACACTTCCAATAAAATATGCTTTGATCGCTGTTTCATACAACATCGTTCCGTCACTTCAACTATATTAGAGAATTATATGCTAAGCACTCACTTATAAATAACGAGAAAAATAATATATTATGGGTACTGACAACTCAAGGAGGGCGAGAGCTTCTTTTTGTTCGCATTTCGGCTCTCTTATTGGTTTATTCTGCCATCTTATTTGCTGCGGGGCGATAATACGATGGCAAAAGCTCGCCACGTCATGCGTTCTTTTTTTTTTTTTAGGTTGTCGGAGAGTTTAGAAAGTTTAAATTTTCCCATTTCTTACTACCTGACTCAATCAATGACCACGAGACTTTGTTTCGACGTAGCTACGAACACCACCACTATAGTGGTGTTCGTAGATCTGTTGCCAGAGGACCAGATCCTTGACTTGACGTGCATGCTTTCATTGTCTCATCTCGGTTTCTCCCAGCGTCACCACTGCATGCCGCAGCCGTATCGCTGCCGTAAATATCAACGTACGCACGGTGTCGACCTTTCCCCGTGGCGGCGTCAACTTCCCCCCACGGGCGCTGTGCGCGTAAAACGACAACGATAGCACGCACCTCGAGCAGCTGGAAAACACGACTGGATCAAGCCGGCCTCCGTGTGAACGCATAAAAACAAAACAAAAAAAGCAAATGCAACACATACAAACCCCAACCTTCTTCCGGTGAACAACGGACCAACACGCGTGGCGTTGTCATTGGAGAGAACAGAAAGACGGTAGTCTGAGCTCAATTCAACCGCAATCGATACATGATTTTTATTAGCGACACGCTAAAATACCGGTTCGACAGTGTTACTAAACCCGTCAAGAAAATCGGTTCTCGTGCCTTCCTCTTCCACCGTGAAGGTTTATGAATGACGCAGTGCTATTTGACTCGAGACACTATTCGCGCACCACTAAATTTTGTGCTTCGTTTTACATTAAGCGGCAGCGCCTAAAAAACATCCCGGCACTCACCGTATTTTTTTTTTGTGCGTGCTGATTTGTTTGGTTGTTTTAATCAGGCGCAGAGTGTGCCATGACTTCACACTTTTAGTCTGTGTGCATGCGCTTGTTTGTTTTCTAGGTTTTGGCCGCGCTTGAACTTGGGTTCTGGGTTTTAGGTTCTTGGAAACGTAGCCTTGGCAGGATAAAACATTAGCATGTTAGCATTTACCTTATTAAAATGAAGTGAAGCTCATCGCTACGTTGTGATTGGTGAGTGGAAGAGAAGAACTCAGTCTCGACTCCAACAGAAAGTCAATTTTACGCATGTTTTACCTTCATAAGCTATTAAAAACTAAGGAGAGAAAAAAACTTACAGAACAACCATGGCTCACATGCAACTCTTTCAACTAAACTTTTTTTTTTTTTTACAATAGCGCGACGGACATTAATTTAAACCAGATGTCATACCAAACATGCAGCAACAAAACAAAAAGCTGTTGTTAGTTTTAATAGACCCATTTGTCGTACCGTTTTCTGTGTTTTTTGTTTTTTTTTTAGCTTACCCACCCTCTTATTTCGAGCAATTGGCGTTTTACTTTCGAACACTTTTAAAGCTGAAGTAAAAAACAAATAAATAAATCATCTTTTTTTTACGCAGTATTGTGGAAAAGAGACGGAATGCTTCGTGTGTTGTTTCGCGGTGATGCTGCACAGATTATCTTGGTACGCATTTCGTGCCGCGACCGCACAAACATTGTAGCGCGTATCCGTCTCTGAAAGAAAGCCCTACCAAATCTATTGGGCAGGAGGTCGAACTATAGGGGGCCCTCTGACCCGTTTGTTTCCCCACACCTCGGTGTTTACTCAACACGAGACCTGTGCACATGTCCACAAGCCTTATGGGCATGTCCATGTCATCTTCTACAATAGAGCGCGGGGCACAGTGTAATGTAAAAAAAATACTAACAATCGACCCCGAAAGCAGTCGTCAGAGAATGCGAGCTTGACCCACTTCGGCTTTTGTGCTGAGCTGGGCGCAGTGCATGCTGCATTGTTCATGCAGGCCGGAGTGATAACAAAAGAGCCCCTCCTCCCCCTCACCGGAAAACACGAACTCCAGCCGAACGCTGACGCCGCGTTCGGTTATGTCGGCCGAGCGCTGAGTCATTGTATTTGTTGTCCCCTTCCGTGTAGTTCTAAAACTCACCGCTTGGGGCGTCATGGTCGCTCCTCCTTTCCAATAGCACTCGAGCCAGAGTAACATCTTTGCGTCTCTTGCTGTGGCACACTCCTGAGCCTGCTAGTCAATCACTCTCCGTTTTCTCAAAGTGTGTTCTCGTCCCGCATGCTCGAAACCTTCTATGGGGACTATAGTCCCTGGCGGCCATATCTGTGTGCGCGGCTGCTGAGCCCGTGCCGACGGCGAGCTTCCACAGTTCTTTGACAACGTTCATTCCACACCTTTAAGATTGACAACCTTACCAGCAGCCTATTAATGTGGGCTCGTTCTGAGCATGCGCTCTTAACAGCGCACTCAAATATGGCGGCGTTCAGTGAGTGCCCATCTCGCTGTCCTGTCATACCAAGAAAAAAAGATAATGCTGTACGTATTATTCCTGCGCTTTGCAAAGTAGTTTCTAGAAGATTTGGTTGTCGAAAGAAGACACGACGCCTTTGGTGTTTGAAACGTGTACGTGTTGATAAGATAACATAAATCCAATCAAAGACGCGAGACGTATAATCTGGATGTGTGAATTCTTCTTACTTTCACGTAGTGCACCCCTAAAAAGGCATAGAGCTGTTTGTGGGCACCGAAAATAAAGTATTAATATTATTATTATTCCTATACCCACCTTAATTCAACGCATGAAGGGTGAAATTAGTAACAATCCGCAAAAAGCCAGATTCTTTTTTCTTTCTTTTTTTTTTTTTTACTTCAGTTTTTTGGAGTAAATGCGAGTATATGTGACGAGGCCGTCGTGGTGCCGGATTTTCTACGTCACCAACTGGAGGCCAACGCGTGACACACTGGACACGAGTGCTGTGTCAGCGTTTGACCGGGACTTGAGTTTGATCAGTGAGGACGAGAAAACACTAAATAAGTTCAGATTGTCTATGAGGCATATAGTGCGGAAACCTAATGCGAGTTGCCGCCGATTACACACTAATCAAGGGAGGTGTCGCGCTGCTGTTATTTTTTTTTTGCCGCTTTTTGAATTGTTTCCAAAGATTTCACCCTATTGAAACAAAAACTAAATTAAAGCACTAGATATATGTAAACTTTCGCTGACGTTTTGTGAACACTACCATTCAAACAACAAAAAAGCGGCGTTTTTTTTTTTATCGATGAAAATAGAGAACGAATACGTAATGTTAAACGTTCCAAGTGTGCTGCGACACAACTCTAGGCAGTGTAAGTTAAGATTTGCAAGCAAGGAAAGGGAAGAACGTTTGAGAGCGTGAGCTTTATTTACAAATTAAAATCTTCGTTTGTCGATATTTGTTAAAAGTTGTGTATGGTATTCATCGCGTAAGATAATGGAAGATTCTAAATTGGCTACAAGACTTTGTCGTTGAGTGAAAATGTGACGATCGGGCGCAATACTAGAACAAAACAACACTGAGGTACAATTTGCTTGGGTGTGTTGCGCATTGCAGAAACACACCGTTTATTATGTGACAGGCGTGGCATAAGTGTGTTCAAAAAATAATGAACGAGATTTTTAAACAACATTAAAAAAAAAAGGTTAGAGAAACACTCCAGCTCTGAAATGTATCTTTGTCATAAATGAACTACAAACAAAAGTGTAATACACACGAATTTATGTAATTTTTATTTGAGTTCACTTACGTTTACAATTCTACATATAATAAATTATTCTTTAAATTAGTATCAAAATGTAATTCACATACACCTCTCATTCATACTGCTTGGCGGTTGTGGCCATACAATCAGAACACACAAAATGATCAAAATGTGGCGCTAATGACACAATACCGGCAATAGATGAACACCGAAGTGACGATTCTACTAAAAAAAACACACACACACACACCAAGCATGTTGTATAAACACTGAAACGTGTACAAACTGTACAATGGCTGTTACTTCAGAGTTCTTCCAAGCACAACAAAAATACCTTTGATACTCAAAAGTGCGGTTTGTATTCTTTGGTGTTTTACTCAACTTTGCTCAAACGGGCGACCACGCTGACGATTGTGGAAGGTGATACGCACGTACAGAGTTTGGCAGAAGCAAAGGCAATTATTGTGTGAAATTAAAACTTTGTTTCTGCTACATAAACCATGCTTCATCATCCGGTCTTGATGTATTTATTGACTTTTTATCACCTCTCCTACAACACAAAAGAGCGCAAGTAGAAGTAAAAATATGTAAAAATGGTGCTTTAAACGAATCAAAAGCGAGCCGTGCCGTAGTGGTGAGCAGCAGGGTTTGTTTTTTCGTCTTTTTAAACAGAGGTAATACGGTTAACAAAGTAACGGTCTGTAGAGGTATAATTGGACAATGTGGGAGTATACAATGTTTTATACTCAAAACAAGTTGCTAATAAAGTCTCAACGAATGCATCAGCCCACGGGAATCTAGCTGCCTCTTTCATATTTTGCAACGTTCCAGAATGTCGCTTTTTTTTAAATAACTAATTGTTGAAATGCACAAATATTCTGTGAAGTCGCTGGAAACACAGATAACACGTGGTAGTCTTATTTTGAAGCGCCTCACCGCGTAATTTGGTATTTGATACAATGATATGATCTGGTATGAGATGATGTCAAGTGGTGTGCCGTGGTGTGATGTGATGTAGTGTAGTGTGATGTGTTGTGTTGTGGTATGATGTGGTATCATGATGTCAACTTGATAACTGTGTGTACGGTGTCAAACACGTCCTTTCCTCTGTGGCAGTGATAACAGCCGACTCGCGCGAAAAACTTTGTAACTGCATGACTAGAGTATTGCATCCCTTGTCGGCCATGTTTGCACTTTGACGTATTAACGGGGAATAACGCTTTACTTACAGGCACACACAGTTATTTTCACACACACACACACACACACAGACTCGGAAACACACAGTTGACCAATGAAAAAAAAAAAATGTTGGATGCCGAGATGCTAAAATAAATAGGAATGTCTTCAGAATAAATACTTAGCTTATGACATTCTTTCCTACACTTCTTGCTTCTGACCTCTTACTTTGCTCTGTTTGTGATTTCCAGCAACACAGTTGCCACCTCACAGATTAGAAGCGAACCACTCACTCAATACCGTAGATACGAAATGTCGCATTATTTGTGAGGCTGCCGCCGGCTCAGTAGTAATGCAATTACTCCTAAATAAGCTACAGACACTGCGAACATGACAAGAGAAAGAGACGCCAATGCCCCCAAAAATCGTGACCTGCGTGAAGCACTCTTCATCCTTGACCTAATTGTGTTTGTTATTTTGCATTCGAGGCCCTTCTTAAGGCTGGCTCACGTAGGTCTTTGCATTTGAGTGTGGTCGACTGCGTTGTAACCGCTTGTCACCGCTTAGCACGAAAGGACACGATGGCACACTGGAGCCCTCTATCAACTAATCTTGAAAACACTTTCAATCTAAAGGTTTTACAGTATTCGCGAGTTCCGGTGCGACCTGATAGATGGAACCGGTGTGACATTGTATCCTCTCGTCATGAGCGGTTCAAAGAAAACGCAAAGTACTCAAGCGCACTGAAACGCAAATCTGTAAACCAGTTTTTACGAGCATAATGTCGTAGGTCATGCTAAGACTAGTGCAACGTCCTGTTTTCTGTTAGTAGACAAGGAGGGCTCATCGACTGAGCCGGAGCATCCATCTTCTCGACGATCACAAAACAGCAGCTGTACAGAGCGCTTTCCTAAGCAGCTAATTGACTGGGAAGTGCGCCTGTTTTACGCCGTTTTGTACTCTGGGATACCGAAACCTTTCTGCTATAAATGAATGTAGTAGTCATCGGTTGTTCGCTTCCTTTGATAGCCGAGACCCTGAACCCCGTGGAACTCCGGACTTGGGAAGAGTTGATCGGTGAGCCTTTGAATCACGCTCACGTTGGGACCAAACAGGTCAGGATCCTTCTTGACAGTGACATCGTTGTCAAGTTTTCCGTTCGATATGGCAGGAACACTGACGCCTGGAGTAGGTTCCACCTAAAAAAGACAAAAACAAAAAACGACGTGCGGTCTTTTGAGAGAAGCAAACAAGATATCGAGAATTCAATTTGCCTTCGACTGTTCTGCTACAATTTGTTTGGGAGGGCGTGCGGAATTGCGAGCTAAAAGGCATAGTGTCTATAGTCACTGACAGAACTGGAACGACAGGAATGGTTTTCAATTTTTGTCTGCCTCGATAAAGAACTTTCTGTGTACGTACCTATCTTCTGGCGTGGCGCGTTCTTCCAGCATCCCAAGGATGTCAAGAGACTATTCACAAAAACAATGCTCGTGATGGAGTTAGAAAAACTAGAAAGCTCCTCTTTGACGTTCCAGTACTATGAGTGACTACACAATGTCCGCGGAAGCAAAATTGAAAGGTATTTAAAGAAACAAGAAGATATTGGATTAATATACAAAGGGAATTAAGGCTGATCGTTAACTATTAAACTCTGCCGAGGGCGATAAAGCGAGTTATGGGGAGAGCACAAAACGAAGTAGGAAAGAGTAAAAAAAATATATATATATATAAAAATGAACGAAAAAAGAGAGATGTTATCAAAAGTAGAGTTGAAGACCATTTTTATGAAAGGAAGTGATCAAACAAGAGCAGACAACTGAAGGATCTGAAAGAACAAGTATACTAGTATCGCACTGATAGATTGATAAAACATAAAAAATATGCAAGTTTTAATATGGGGTATTGTGGTAACTTTAATGTAAAGAAGTAAAAGACAACAGTAAAAAAACGACTGTATGTACTAAAACAGGCTTTACTGTCATTCAGTGCGACAACTGTGACAGGAGTAAGGAAAAACAAGCTCACGTATTCTCTTCCAACGTTGAACCGGAATGGCCGCCGCCACCTCTCCGGCAGATACCAAAACAGGATATCGACGAAGAAACAGATTAGCTTCGGATTAAGAGTTTCAGGTCTGGTTGGTGCTGCGAAAGAAAAAAAAAATAGTTGATCTGAGTTAGCTTCATGAATCCTCTGAGCAGCCATCACGGGCAAGGTGCAGAAAGAGCAAATTTCTGATCATGTTTCAAATTGAGTACGAACTAGGTTGCATCTAGACTTAGAAGTAAGTACTCAAGTTATCAAATCACTTGTAACCGATTGTTTTTTTATGGTAATTTTGTAATCATTTGATAGTTTTATTAGATAGTAATCACAAGAGTAATCGAGTTAATTTTGAAAGTTTTAAAATGATATGTATCCGTTGCTCTTTTTTTTCCTCCTTCCTAATGGCGCTCCTTGTTTCAGCAACCTTCCCACCGAGGAGTTGTTGAACAAAGTCTCCGACAGGGCGACGGTTTGCCAAAAGTGTTGGATATCGAAGAAGAGTACGTTGTTTGTAACCTGGTGATTTTAATCTAATAATGGACGCCTCAAAAGGCCCGTTTTCAAAACCGACAGATGAATAGGCGGTTTTGAAAATCTGAAGCAATTTTTCCTCTCAAGCAATCAAGTAATCTGTTCGAATACTTTTTACTCAAGACTTTTTCGATATTTCGAAAACTCCCGGGCGCAATGCAAAAAAAACACTTGCAATAGTTGAGCGCATATTTTTTTTCGTTAGAAGTGAACAAAGCTTGAAATACTCTCTACAGAAATGTTTCAGCCAAGAAACTTAATTTTAAGATGTGTGAAAAATCGTCGAAAAAAATGCCTAAATATGAAAATGTTGCGAAAAAAGCCAAGTTTGTTATTTTATTTTGCTTGAAATTTTTGCTTCAGCTAGACCAGTTGAAATGCATTTACGTTGAAGAAAATTTTATTTCTTTATTTCTGTGGCCTTCAAAGTTGCGTCTACCTGCAATTGAGAAAATTGTAGTTCCACCTTCTCTCAGACGCATTTTTTTAACGAAAACAATAAAGCTTTTTGTGTGTGTGCGCAAAAGTAAGGTTCATTCGGTTGTATGGACATGTTTTGCAACATCATATAAAAAAATAATTGAAAGCAAAAATAGGCATGACACTCCTATGGCCGTCCTTATCTGAACACCCCCCTCCCTCCCCCCTGCCTTATATTTCTAAAATGATTCGATTTAGTGGTTCTCGATGATGCTTAGCAAGTTTTTCATTGGAACCATGTGTTTATTTTTACTAATTAAAGTGTTATAGTAAAATTTAGTTAATTATTTTGCTAATTAGTATGTTCCTTGTTGTCTTTGACGTCCGTCGTGACTAGCAGTTTGTTCCCGAGAAGAATTACTTTTTTTCTTTATCACCCTATTTTTAGGGATTTTTTAAAGCCTTCGCTGAGACACCCGGTACATCATGACGCATTGTTCGAGACCGTAACGAAATTTTTGAGGTATTTATTAAAATTTCAATTGTTCTCTTTTTTATTCCTCAATGTTTACAACGTATATATTATGCAAAAAAAATAGTTCTTCGTCTTTCTGCAGGCTCCTAAATTATTTAATGGAAGTAAATGTATTCCCAAGATCTGAGGACATTGTATACGTGACAAAATGTTTGTCGCATGCTGATTGAAATTGCATTTACACGGGCCCTGTGGCACAAGACAAGTAACATATAGGCGTCTACGGTCTAGCTCTTATATATGCGATATAATTAAAAAATATATTATCAATTTTATGCTAGTTTATTACGACTGTGAATAGGAATGTGTATAAGCATGAATAATGCCAAGCACTGGTTCGTTGACATTGTGTAAATAACAAGAAATCTATTTGGTTCGAGGTGAACGTCTAACTGTGGCAAACGGTCTTACTTGTCAAGAAGCTGACGGGAATTCCAACAACGAAGGCAACGAGGAAGGCCAATAACGTTTGCCAGAGGTACGACAGCTCATAGACACTGAGCGGCTCGTCACCAATTCTGCAAGTAAACAAAAAAAACATCTATGCTATTAGCATCCACCTTCCCCGAGCAAAAAAGCTGACGCAGAAGACACATGTACATAAACACGTGTGCATGTCGTTAGGCATGCCAATATTGGTCATTTCTTCTTGCATTCTCACGTATTCAAGTCCCCAAACCAGTAGTACCAATCGCTATTACGGTTTGAGGAGCTCGGTTCGGCAAAGTTATGCCGGCAAGTGGCATTGAGCTCAAAGGTGACAGTACGAGTGTTTGACATTATATTTATATTAAGTGCCACCTGCAACAACTCTTCCCCCTTTCCCCCAACCCCTCGAAGACTTGCACGTGTTTAACTCAGATTATCATGTTGTTGTTTTTTTGTTCAAAAGTATGTTAGAACCGAATGCTCTAAGAGTGCACCTTACCTTATGCATAAAGACCTCTATACACGATAGCGTTTGACTACATTGGACTATACGTTGCGAGATCTCGAGTCCTAAAATTACAGCGACTTGCCACTACAATCAAGCGGCTCAACGTCCGGTCTCCATGGCAACTGCAGCGGTCGTATCTCGAAGTTCCTACGCAGTTGTGAAGTTCGTAAAACGTTACTGTGACTGGGCCTTATCTAATACCTTCTAGAAGAAAAAAAAAACACTGCGATATCGCTATTTATAGTCGCTGACGGCTTAAAAACGCCGGGAGGGACGAGTCACATGCATCTTGCAATCGCTTTGCGTCCAATAAGATTGCGATATTAGCTCATATGAAAGCTGCAGAACAAAACACGAACCACTGAGAGTCACCATAATATAATGCGCAGTGCATTTCTTAAAATGTCAGTAACTATCGAAGGCGTTGTCCCGATTTGTCACGGTACCGTAAGTTATTCACTGCTGTTAGTTCAGATCCAAGAGCTTAGCACCAATCTACGCGCTGCTTATTAAAGGACGGAGGATCAGTCTTGAGAGAACGTACGGCCAAGGTCGGAGGTCCTTGACGTACGGCATGTAGGTGGAGGAATTGGTGACGTTCATGTACAAGCTCATGCAGCCGTCCATCGAGACCGGTGGAGAGGGGTACGGAATGGCGGCCGTCATGGAGCCGATGCTGATCCAGAGGGTGATGGCAAGCGAAGACAGCACGCCAAGCAGAGCTCCCTAGACGGCAAAAAACAAAATCGGCAAGGCTTGAATTGAAATGCCGGTGTACGATCGGCTGATCCAATCACCGTAGCCACTAACAACTTAAAAAACGGACGCACTAAAAAAAAGAAAAAGTCCGTAGAATTTGTTTTTTTGCAGAACACGAAGACAGCCGGTCACAGGGAGCAGTAATGTATGATCCCAGCAAAGAAGCTCAGAATACGATTAAAGCTGACAAATGTGCAGAGACAATGAGCATGACCGTTTCATTCGCTCGTAGTCCCTGCGCCCATTGTATTTTTTTTTTTTTTCAGATAATCATATCTTGAGTTTTGTCGCCTGCTGGGGACCTTCTGCTGTTCGTCGTGACTGGCTGTCCTCGCGTCCTGCAGAAAAGCCGATTCACACACTTTTTTTAGACAACGGGGCATGATGAGTTCCAAAATCCTTATTATCGCTTCGTAGGGCATGAGATTATGGCATTAGCCCGATAAGAAGGTCGAAGCACGAATCACGAAGCGTGTGAACTTAACAAACCCCGCCCTGCGTTTCTTATGTTGTCGGTCACAATACCAACATTGACATCACCACGGAAGAGAAGCTTTTGGGGTAGCATGTTTTGCATTCTTCTTTTTAAATCTCGGAGACCGCTGAAATTACACGAATCTACCCACTGTAAAACAACAGAATTTTTTTTATTATTATCTCTTGGATAGCGCCCCCTTAATCGCCTAATGCGAAGTTTGCAGAGTGGTAGCATGGGACGAAATATCTACGTGGTCATGCATCACAGCGAACGTTGTGTGCGGCTTTACCTTCGAATTGACGTGCGGGATAAACATTCCCATTGTGAAGAGACCGAGAAGAGGACCACCAATGCTGCTGTTGATGGCTGTTGTTGCCTGGAGACGAACATAGAAACACCTTATTAACATCGCATGGTCTGAACACGACGTGGAGCTGAATTGTAACTACTCTTCTAAATTGGAAAATGTAGAGAACTTTGATAGCTGCAATTATAAGTATGCTGTCTAGGATTCGATGTTCGACCATAAACCGTATGCAAGCTCTTGTTCAAACAAAGTGATGAGAGCAAATTTATAAGCACTGAGCTATATTGTGAAATATTGTTGCCATCTTGTATGTGTGTACTAAGTAACTATGGAGTTGATGTTATTGCCGAAAGTGGTATGGTAGCGATACCGTCCTGACTGCATACAATAAAAAAATCTATACAAATGACGAATGAAGCGGTGGTGCAAGATATAAAAATTGCATATTTTTATATCTTGCACCACCCCGCAATTGATTGTTTTTATGCGCAACTGTTTGGTAAAATGTTTAGGACTGATTTTTAGGCCGATTGCACACCTATAGGCACAGACGCTATCTGTATAAAATACCTCGTGTTTATTACGCCGGGAATAAATGAGCACTATAACCGTAAATTTTTTATTAAGAATTATACTAAATACTCAGAAACTACTCTTAAAATATATCGGAAAGACTATAAAGCCAAAAATAATAACGTATATGTAAAATTAGCGAAAACTTTGGATGAGAAGTTAATTATTGACCAGTTTTATGTATATAAAGTCCGCCTAGTAGTTTTGTCTTTTATTTTTTTTGGATTCACAAAATTGCAGAAATTCACAATATCAACCGCAAAAGCATGAGAGATAGAAATTGTTTCGAATACTGTTTTTTTTTTTTCTCCTTACCTCAAGAACATTCCCTAGTTGTTGAGCAACGGCGACCAGTGCAATCGAGAGCATTCCAAAAAATACACCTAAAACAACATATAAAGAAGAGGAACATGTAAATATCTCACTTATGTGCGGAATCTGACCAAGGAACGAAGAAACAGTAAGCCAAAACGCAATCTCACCTAAACCGATCATTATTTTTGATCCCGTCTCCACGCTGATTCCCGGCTTGCAAACGGCGACAACATCAACGTAAAATACGGAGGCCAACGCGTTGACCCCGGAGGATACGGAACTGAAGGAACAGGACGAAGAAAAAAGAGTGTAAACCAAACATTTTCACTTTTAGGCAACTTCAGAAAGTCTGCGCAGAATTGTTGCACGCACCTCAGAGACGCCATAAAGATTCCCGCAACGAAAACGCCGGGTACGCCGTTTATATGACCAAGAGCGTCCATCACAAAGTAAGGAAGCACCTGCAATTCGAACAGACAAATAAAACACCGCTTCAGAATGACTAGGCAAATGACAAACCTTTATGACCCTAGCGAGCCAATCACGGTGTTGGAGCGAGGCACGTGATAAAGTCCTATAGGCGTTTACTGTTAAGAACTTCGCTCTCTCGCTGCATGGTGTTAAGAATGGAACCTTCGGCAACCTTCTTCCGAGTTTCAACGCTGCGGAAACGAGTCACGATCTGTTCAGGACTGTCGCCCACCTGTTGGAGCCTGCCCATAACGAATCTCAACGCGTCCGTGACGTCAACGGGACGTGTGTGCGTGTGCGTGTGGGTTCGTGCGCTCCGGAAGGGGAGAGAGGCATGACCTAACTGCGGAGAACCATGGCTACGACGCACTTCTGGCTACGACGCGGCGGACTTCGCTGCAACGCACTTGGCGGTGGTTTGCTACTCGCACCTGCTACCCTGGCGGGGAGTGAGGGAGAAAACGGACCCTATATAAGGCGGAGCGTGAGGCTGCTCCGTTGTTCTCTCGGATTTGACGACTGTATCGCAACGATGTAATTAAACCGTTCGTTACGTTACCAATTCTCCCACCTCCACTGGACCCCTGGGTTCTTCACTTCGGGGAATGGTCGTCGTCAGGAGCCAGGAAGCCTCCGGACGTGTGGCTTAAACCCCGCCTCGAACAATGGCTAACAAGGGACGTAGCTTCTTACGAAGGGGTTTCTAACACTGCGCTAAATATCCACACAAGCTTTTGCCTTCCGCGTGTCCAACAAAGTCGGCGCGGAGAAAGAAACCACTGAGATTTAAAACAAACGTATAAAATGCTTGGATAGAGAAATGTAGCTGTCCTGAAAAAACGATTCTGAAATGTACCTCTATTTTGACATACTGGCCAGAAATAAAAGCACGATATACAAGCACGTCGCTTTTTCTCAAAATGAGTCTTTCGACGCAACTATTGTGAAAAAACAAAAGTGTTTTGGGAGACATTTCATTTTGTTACATACGTGTTCTATCGAAGTACCTTACAAAAATACTCATTTTTTTATGGGGTGAGGTAGTTTAGTGTTTTTGTACGAATCGTGCACAAAGTAGGAATAGCTAACGCGCATCAGGAACATGACTTTACCTGGTCGGAAGTGTCGATTCGTTTGGCCAGGAGGGGATCACAGGTGGCGTATTTTGCGTAAACCATGATCCAGCGAGACAACTCAAAAGCAGGATGAGGCACAGGTAGGGCAGGTTCAGGTAAACGACACTGCGCGAACGAAGGAAACGAAATTGAGCGAACTTGTTTGTGGTCCCTGAAACGTTTACTTGACTTAAAACGAGCGCTGTTCAGGGAACCAGTTTTTTTCCGTCGAAGATTTCTAACTTTTAATACATATGAATATCTACCTTAAAAAGCGCTCTAATAAATGCCGTTTTTTGTACACACAAAAAAAAAAAAAACGCGTTCGGTTTAATTAAGACAAACAGAAAGTCTGATATATAGCAAGATTATCTTATATACTAATTTAAGAATAAGGGAGTTATTTTTAGACACACGAGCAAACGAAAGTAGAGCAAATAAATATTACTTTAATTTTTTTTCTCATATAAAAAGACGCTATTCAGTAAGCTAATGGCATCGGAGATGAAAAACTAGGGTGATCTTAATGGGTTCCCAATAAAGACTTATTATAATTTTATTGTACTGTAATAAAACACTGCTGCATCGGGTGCATGGCCGTTCCAAGGTTAAAGCGGTGAGAATTTCAATCCCTTTTAGTTGTATTTCAAAATCAGTTTCGTTATTCATTGATTCAATAAGCTCAAATTTTTCTATAATTTCTGAGACACCAAACTATTGATAAAATGTGTACCTAAGTAGCCAAAACGTAAGATTCAAAACAACCTTCAAAATAGTTTTCGTGTGTTTCTATAATAATGTTCACAACTCGTTCCTTAAAAGTGAAAACGATAATAACAAGAAGAAAACTTACATCTGGGCTCTTTTAACGGTCTTGACGGTCAAGTAGCGCAAGACCATCATTTGGTTGGTGGCGTAGCTCGCAGTTGCCGTAAAACAACCGCCAATGGCAAGTCCCCAAAGAGTGTGGCGTTCGTTCAGGGAACTTTTGACGCTAAAAAGCACACAAAGGAAAAAAACAATAAGCTTCTATGTTGGCATATGTAGTAACAATCTTCACTTTGCTAAATCACTATATTATTTCGCCATGTCTTTAAATGATATTTATCTTCCTGTGTTCGAAATATGAATATCATGTCCCGTCAGTGACCGTAGGAAGACTTCCTTAACCTTTGTGGCGGCTTAATTAAGGAACTAAAATATTGCTTAATAGGCCGCCTTACTCCAGTATGTGTTGAGCTGGATTATCAAAAATTATTAATAAACGCGCTCAATGCTGGTCTAAACCTGTTATCTCGAAATAACACCGACGACAGTTTTCTCAATGTCGAACTTACCTAGATCCAACCCACAGATACTTTTTTTTTTTTTTTTCAAAACTCTACCAGTCTTTATCGCCCACCTTGAATAGCGCGGAATGTGCGTCTCTAAGAAATGTGACCAACGCTGTAGTGAGTTGCCTGGCAACCAAATATGTAAAGGCTGGCACGGCGTGACATTGACGGCTTACTGTAGATTATATTTGCGTGCGTCATAATTAGGGTTACGCATTTTCGGAGTTTATTTTTCGTCAAATTGGAGGGTGTTTTTCGGAGTTTATATTTTGCCGAAAATTCGGAGTTTATCGGAGTTTATTTTCGTTTGATTTCCAATTCCCCGAAATTTGGAGTTTAATTTCGCAGTGTTTTATATTAAAAATACATAAATAATATCCAGGTGTAAACGTAAGCTGGACAAAAAAAAAAACGCAATTGTTTCAAATATATTTTCTTCAGTTGTATTTGGCGTTGGTGCCATTACTACTGGCAATACTAATTTGTCCTACGACAAAAGTTGCACACAAGTGTTGCTTCGATAAATGTCGATACCTTAAAATCAATAAACTCTTGGAGGTACTCACTGGGAAGCTTGTATTCATTCCATAATATTCCATCAGCCTACCGCGTGGCCGCGCGAGGTGGTGTTAAAGGATGCAATAGAGAAGTTTCTACTGTCTATCTTCCCAACTTTATGCAATCTCTATGGTCCATAGCTTTTACTGTTACAAAAACACAACCTCTCCTTCCTCTAAAGCACTAATAGTATGACCCAAACTGAAAACACAAACACTGACTTTTGTCGTGACCCAAAAGTAGAACGACCTGTTGTCCTGACCGAAATTTGAAAGAAAAGTGTGGTGCCATTTTCCCAGGACCATTGAATCAACGCGCTGATCAAACCATTAATTGTAAAATCATTTTGTACGTGTGTGTGTGGGGGGAGGGGGGGGGAATGGCTCATCGAAATTCGGTGTTTATGGGATAAATCTGAATTGACCAAATATTTACCGGTGGGTGTTTTTCGGAGTTTTTTGGATTTATCCGTAAACACGAAACCCTAGTCATAATCCGGGCAATTAGGTGTTCATAAGAACACACAATACACAGATTATTATGATGATGTTGATTATAGTGAGGCTGATTACGATGGCATTTGCTGATTCCAAAGACCTTTTGCCGATGAGAAACGGGGTTGGTAAGAGCGTCTATGTACTCACTTATTAAACTCGACGCGCATTCCTTGCTTGGTTATTTCCCAGGCGTTGTTGAAACCTCCAACTTGATCGAAGCCAACAGCGACGATGACGATGAAGGCAAGGAACATGATCATGCACTGGAATGTGTCTGTGAACACGACAGCCTTGATGCCACCCTGCGTATAAAACAAATTTCAAACTTAAACTTATATCATGGAATGCTCTTCGATGTCTCCATATGCTTTTGTCACGAAGGAGCTTTGGCAAATGTCCTCGGAATTTCTCGTGTAGCTTGTACCGTGCAACTAGGAACTCTTGAAAAGAAGAGTACGGTCACCGACGTCTTGCCAAACGCAGGACGTAGAAAATAATTACTCGCGCTTCCTTCTTTTTTTTTTTTTTGCTTTTTTGCTTTGTGATTGGTTTTTAGGCGTTATCGTCGACTAGTGCGGCGCTGTCATTGGCTGGAGAACAATAATAAGATGCTCGAGATTCGCCACACCCTGCGCATCACTTAAGTCTTCAGTGACTATGCGGAGCGCAAGTTCGTCTTTAAATCGTCTGCTATAACTTGGCGGTATATGCTTGCGCCGTGCCTGCTTCTTGAGCAGGGGTGTGGCTGACGTCAGAACGACTCCGAGTTCTGATTGGCTGTGATCGAAAGGATAGTGGGTATATCTCAATGCCCTGCCTTCCCACTATTCTTCCAATTAGAGCCAATAAAAAGTCGGTGTTCTAACGTCACCGCAACCCCTGCAAAAGAAGCAGACGAACTTGCGGTCCGCATTCGATCGTAGCGTCAGCTGTGGTCCGACTTAATATGAAACGGAGCAAATGAAATGTGTATTGCATTTTTTTTATATGTGGAGCTTTACGAACGTCCGTAATGAATGTAACAAACTTCAACGTCATGTCCGAGCTTGTCGCGTTTTGTTTCTTCGTTTCCTACTGCATTCGCTAAACTCGTTTTTTTTTTTTTTAAGAGCTTAAGACTGATTAACACCACGACACATTAACAATCATGTGTTACTACTCAAAACGCGATGTGACACAAACATCGTGGTGTTAAAATTTTTTAACAATAATATGTGTTTTTTTTTTTTTTATGTACAGGCTGTGAGAAAAGAAGCACTCACGATGCTCGTGTAAATTGTGCAGATGATTCCGATAACCGCCACAGCAGCCCACAGTGGCATCCCAATCACTGAAACCCAAAGAAACACACACATTAGCGTGATCGCGACATAGTGACGTATAATAATAATAATATTATGCATTGCCGGAAAACATATTAATAGGAAAATATGGTCACCTTTGGACAGGGCAAGTGCAGGAGCGTATAGCGAGACTGCCAGGTAGAGGGCCTGATGAGAAACAATAACACTCAGATTCAATGACAAATATTGCGGAGATGATAAATCGTTGTATTTGCCGAGTTAACCGTTAAGCTGCGATCAACCTTCGGTTTATGCTTTATGAAGCATTTCGTGTCGTGTGATATATCATTGTTTTATTCGTGCTCAGTTGAAATTTATTTATTGAGCTTTCGGGGCTATGTTTCCCGGAAAACGTTAGCTGTCCGACTACTCTATTAAATGTTAGGAGACGACTCAAAGGAAAACGTAACATTCCCATTCAGCGTGCCTCAGCTTTGATTACATGGCCCTAGCGCCTGATTTTAAATTTCTAGTTCAAGCAGTTTTTGAAAAGACGATTTGTCAAAAACTATCGTACAAAATGTATATACTGCACAATTGTTTTTCCCTAAACAAGCGTAGAATAATGAGCAAAAGACTTTACCGTAATATATACACAATACCTTGGAACGGAGAAACCAAATGCATATTTTTGTTTATATTTACAAAAAAAGATATAATACACAAAGTAGTTGCACGCTTCTATAGTCAATATTTAAAAAAAAAAAAACTGAATATGTCTTACCATTTGAATAGTGTAAAGTATCACAGCTATGATCCTCAAGGTTCGGTTGAACCTTAATTCCAGGTACTGAAAGCAAGAATAAAACATTAACTTTTTTTACTCAGTGCCAAACTTGTACAGTAAGCATCACAGGTAATTAATTTACTTGTTGCCGATTTATTACTTTTTTTAATTGAGTGATTTGAATGATTTGTTTACTTTTAAAGTTGACAAATTACTAGAAACCGTTGATATTTTTGCATCTCCTCTAGCCGTCTCGGTGGCTCCGAGGCGAGAGCGCTGGCCTACGGATCCCCATGTGGCGGGTTCGAATCCCGACCGAGGTGCCCGCAATCTGACGGAGGCTTATTGCGGAGGATGGCGCCGTGTAACCGAGCTTTCGGTTGCACGTCAAAAGATCCCCAGGTGGTCCAAATTAATCCTCAGTCTTCCGCTGGCGCGTGCCAGATGCCCGTCGTTGGTTTGGCACGTAAAACCCCCAAATTTAATTTTGACTTTGGCATCTCCTCTGGCCCATCGCGTATCCACCGCGAGCTTGGGGATATGATGTCCCCACATTTGTAACTGCAGAAAGGCGCGCGTCACTTACTAGTAAAGTTATCAGTTCATTAGTGAAAAAGAAAAGAAGGTTAAAATTAGTAACTTGAACAGCTACCAGCACGGCGGAGTACAAATACGCGACTTTTTATAAATTGCGAGCTACATAAAAGGAAGCAAGGTTAGATTAACTTCTTTCCCAGTTGACAAATTACGAGGCAAGATGAATATCAAGGATTGAAATCTACGTGACCATGAAAACTATTAAATGGCGTGTAGCATTTTAAAAGAAACCTTTTTTTTTTTTTTTTCGCGCGGCACACGTATTGAGGGTTAATTCAGTCCAGCGCGGTCAGCCTATTTTCTTCACAGAAATCTTCTGTAGAAAACCGACCGCGGAATCGGCGAAAATGCTGCTCTGTCGCGCCCTCAAGGCATATGGGGAGGTGTGTTGTCTCGTTTGTACGTTATATGTATACGCTTGTTGCTCTAATCGAATGCCTTTCACGCACACAAAAAAAAAAAAGGTGCATGGAATTTTCACAATTGAAGCTGCGCATGTATGCCCTATACTGGAGCTATTTACACAAGAACGCTCCAAGGCTGCACGATCGCTCGTGTAGTAGGAACTCTCACTAAAGCCATCCACTCGTGCATAAATCCGAGGTCACACCGATAGTACGTCATACAAAACACAGCCTGCTGACACTTTCTGAAGCAAGTCTCTTCCTTGTATCGATCTTGTCACATTGGTAATAAAAAACACCTGCTCGAAGCATACGCATGTGAGAAGCAAGTGCTTGATATGTAACCTCAGACACTTTTGTCATTATGTCTG
Source organism: Ixodes persulcatus (assembly GCA_013358835.2). Classification (NCBI taxonomy): domain Eukaryota; kingdom Metazoa; phylum Arthropoda; class Arachnida; order Ixodida; family Ixodidae; genus Ixodes; species Ixodes persulcatus. The sequence continues at coordinate 396,611 of JABSTQ010011506.1, forward strand.
GAGCGACCGTGTATTTTTTATGGTAGATGAGCAATGAAATTGTGCGGCTCAAGAGGGAGTAGGGATGACTCTTTACTCCGCGATTTTAACTAAAGCTATTCCGGATCTTCTAAGCCATTTCTCTAAATCATACCCACCAAACAAAACCGCAATAGCCACGCAACATAAAAAAAAAAAAATGGAAAAGTTACATTTCTAGGTTATGCCACATTACTTTTTGTTTAAAATCTCATGATTTCTAATCTAATTAAGCATATTATGAGCGAGAGTAATTGCAATTGCACCCGCGATTACTTTCTTCGACAACGTGTACAAGACAGTTCGAGGCAAACCTCAACCACAAAATCAATTCTTCCGAGGCACAGATCAAGATAGCGTCACGGAAGGTCGGTTTAGATCGGTTTTAATACGGTGTCCACCGAAAGCTGTCTAGGCAACCCTAGATATTGATTTTCACCGTAACCTTACACATTTGAGTACGGGCGAAACGTTGGAGCACTAACCTCGTAGGCCGTGACGATGGGAAGGTTGTAGAAAATGGGCATGTAGAGATGCGCCGTGACGGGGATGGTGATGAAGTAGGAGATGACGGTCATGAAGTACATGGTCCCGTTGGCGTAAATCTCCGTGGCGTTGCCCAGCAGGAAGGCGGCGGAGATGAAGCTGGCCATAAGGGACGTGCCCACCGGCCACACGGGCAGTTCCTTGTTGCCCGTCAGCATCTCGGGCAGGGTTTCGCCGGGACTTCCCTTGATAGCGTTGTAGAGTCCGATGGCACCGGAAAGCGCCAGTGCGATGACGAACACCGCATAGTCGTAACCAGTGAAGCGCACCAAGAGTTCCTCCGGTGTTGGCAGTTCCACAGCGTCCATGCCGAGCTTTTCTTCCATTCAGCTTCCTGAAAGTGAACGAAACAATGATGGTTTGATGTCGTTACGCGCGTTAATACACTGTGTAACTGCGCATGTAGCTTCGAAGGTCGCTGTCAAAGCGCACCATGTATTACTCTACTGGGAAGGCTACGCAAGTCATCATACGCAGGTAACGAATTAGGGAGATCTGTGGTATACAGCGTAGTAAACGTTTTTATTCCCAGGCCCTTTGTGAATGTTAACTGTAATTATAGTAATGTACCGAACCATATCGCGTCTCTTTTTAGTGAAAATACCCCAACTCATAAAAACCCCTTAACTAATTTATTTATTAACTAACTTGTTTGAGTTTAGCAAGACTTCTTGTTGAGCTAGTTGGTTTATGGTGCTGAGAAACCTTGTGTGCGCAAACACAGAGGACGAACGCGAAGAATTGGACAAGGACAAATGTGTAAGCTTGTACGGAGCCACTTTGTGTGTTTGTGTGTGTGGGTGTGTGTGCGTGATAGCGTGCGTGCAAAGCGGTTTCAGCGTCCTTTCGGAGATTCCTATCTCCTAATCACCGCTTCAATCGCCGCTTTGGGTAACAACTCGTACAAGGGCCGAAAGAGTTAGCGGGTGAAATACCGTCGATATATCCGTCATTTGAAATGTGTTGATGGCGGGACGAAAATATGTGCCTTGCTCTTTATATGCTGCATCCTGAACGATAGTCACTTCCGTTCATTGTGATTTTCTCCAGAGCCCATATTTTTTTGCTCACGCTTCGATTGATTTCCTTTCGGTTCATTTTCGATCTTTTTGCGGAGTAGAAGTTACGCGTTCCTAATTTTCAAGAGAGAGTTCGTGCTAGTGCAGTTTCGATACGTACGCATGGAGACAAAAGGAAGTTTTCGTAGATCGTTTTCGCCTGTTCCGCAACGCTCTCCGCAACCCGCTACGATATCCGGAACTCTACAGTCAAGACCATCGGCGCGCAGGCGCAGTAGCGGCTTCTCCGTTGCGGAGGGCTTAGCGGAGGGGAAAACGCGGTCTACGAAAACTCCCTAATGAGTAATGAACAACCCACGGAAGGCAGGCAGAGCGTTCAATAGATACGCTTTTCCAGTCGGTTTTCGCGATGCAACCCCTGTTGATACGCTTAACTAGTCCTTATTGCTTGTTCATTCTTGATAATCAGTGATCCTGAACAACTTTTATTCAGGACTCTGCCCTCTTTTACGTAAAAATGCCCTTGCACTTACATTCTCCCAGAACACTCAGTCAGCCAATCACTGCAATGTACGAAGGAATTTGGCGAATGAAGAAGCCGAATATACGTTACAAAGACCTAAACATTACGTCTGCAATGAAACGCAGACCAATACGTTAGACCCTTCTCAGCGTCTCACCCCAAAACCACCTTAGGGATATATTTTTGGCTTTGAAATTCGCCGAGCTCCATCCGTAGATTGCAATGATTGGCTGTCCTAGTGGTCTGCGGCAAAGTAGACGGGCAGGCACGCTTGAAAAGCAACAACTTTGAACCAAAAGAAACGAAAAAAAAAGAACACTATCCTTCGATTACGCTGAGTCGCTTCCAACAACCAACGTAAAAAAAAAACATAGCAATATGCTTTTTTTCTATAACCTCGATGACAGCTATGGGATAGCAATAGCTACCTCAGAAACGACGTCACATAAAAAAAAGGCGTACAGACCTCGCACCACTCTTGATGGCAGCTGTTGATGCCTCCCCCGTCGCCGATCACAATCAGAACTTTCGGGCTGAGCGCTGGGTAGAGATATCGAGAGGTATCGGCGCGAATATGCAGATGAGGAGGATGATTTGTAACACCATCCCACGTCACGCGGCTTACTTCCGCTCACATAACATCTCCTTCCCTGAACCTGGGAAAACATAACCTTCTGTTTACGTTTCTGCGCGCACGGCTGAACAGCGGACGCGTGGTGTGTTTGATGCGCGCTTTGTCCAAATCTGGCGCTGTCTTGCGAAAGGCGCTTCCGAAATGCCGAGCTCCGCCCGCGAACGTCGATGCACGTGTCACACGTCATAGTGCAGTGCATGTACGTCAAAGTTAGACTAAATGCGCACTCACTTCTCTGCCCTGTATTTGTTTTTTCCGTCCTCACACGTCTGAAGTCATGTAACAGCCTACTGGTGTGTTGCAATGGACAAGTCTTGGTGACCGGCTTTGATGGTAACGTGGTAAATGCTAGAAAGCGTCAATAGGGAGTTTTCGTAGATGGTTTTTGCCGTCCCACAACGCCCTCCGCAACCCGCTACGATACCGTGAACTCTACAGTCAAGGTTATCGGCGCGCAGGTGCAGTAGCGGCTTCTTCGTTGCGGAGAGCTTAGCGGAGGGAGAAAAGCGGTCTACGAAAACTCCCTAATGTTGCATTTGCGCTAACTGCGTCGAACAAAAAAAAAAGGGGGGGGGGGGGCTACCGCTTTTTTGTTTCTTTTTAATGGGCATTATAGTAATTTACAGCTTAAGAAAACGCAGTACGTAGTGTATCCCGAGAACTCGCAGCTATTTTGAATTAATTTATTATTATATATTTTTTATTTATTTTTATTTGTTGTTTTTTTTGCCTAGAAAAAATAGTTGTGCATTAAAAAAAGCATCAGGAAAATTCGAGAGACAAAAAAAAAATAAGAACAGCGTGTTTTTTGTTTTTCTTTCATTTTTTATCTAAAAAATATTGGAGGAAATGTCGCATTCCATCGCACACTTGGATGTGTCCGGCACACCGTGACCAATTAGTTGCACCGCCTACCACAATGCTACGCTCTTTTTCACGCACTTATCTTTATGACAATTTTCTGGATCGCGCATCCCCGCATTGTCGCTGTAGCGCAAGTGGGGCGACTGAAAGTTTCGAATCGGCCATCTTGGGCCCGTGTAAAATTTGCCGAGTGAAGCGTTGGAGAGACCGGGCGGCTGCGTGCAGGAAGACACGTTTTCTGCTTGGTCGCCGTGATTCGCCGAAGAAGTTTTTGAAAACCGTGCGTAAACGGTCGTAACTGTCTTTGAGAAACAGTGGAAATTTTCACGAAAGCGCGGCACCACAGGAAAAAGGCACAACTTGTCGAACACAAGTCTCGCGCTCAGGCCGCGTGATCAAAGAACATGCCTTGTTACGACAAAGTGCACCCTCGATTTTCCCTTCAGGGAAAATCGAGGGTGCAAAGTGAGCGAAAGTGCATGTGACTCTGGAGCAGCGTTTTATTTTACTTCGACGACTGTATTTGAAACTTGCGGCACTCGCGAGCCAAAAACGAGTTTGAGAAGGTGGCGTTCGAAGACCCTTCCGTCCAGCGCTGCTTTACTGCATTGGTCCATTTCTGCTACCATGGTAAGTGATCAGTTCGTATCCATTCAAGTAGATTTCAAACATTGCCATGGTTTATAGTGCATGATAGCGTCACTGACATTTTTTCTTTACTGATAGCAACCACTGATCAGTGATAGCAACTCGCCAAAACAACTGGACGGTCCGGAACTTCGCGACCCATATGTATTCAGCAAAAACATGTACGCGCGGCACACCTTCAAAACTTTGCCGAGGGGTTAACAAGTCCACACGGCGTCGATTCTTGATCGGTATCCAAGCGTGAGAAGGCACAGAGACGCAGCAGTGCGGCGTGCCAAGGCATATCTTTTTATCACGCCGCCTGACCGCGAGACTTGCGTTCGACGAGTTGTTCCTTTTTCCTGCGCTGCTGCTCTTTTGTAAAAATTTCAGCGGGTTCTCAAAGACAGCTACGACCATTTACACAGGGTTTTCAAACACTCCTTTGGTGAATGAAGGCGAACGACAAGAAAACATTTCTTTCAGCCCGCAGCCGCCCAGCCTCTGCAACACTTCACCCGACATATTTTACAGGGTCCCAAGATGGCCGATTCGGAACTTCCGGTGGCTGCATTCGCGAAAGGGTGAAGCACGACCCAGGAAATTGTCATAGAGATCAGTACGTCCCCCATGCGTTGCTGCACATTTCTCGATGTTCATGGGAAACTAATACAGCTTTGAATAGGCTCTGATTATCTGTAGCGTCCTATGTGGCCCAACGCAAAATAAACTAAAATAAAACACCTCGCAAAAAAAAAAAACGTGGTTCGTTTGTTTTAGGTTATCTTTGATTGCGACTGACTCCACCCTTGAAGTGTATCACCCAGCTTCCCGGCTGATTTGATAAGCTATGCTGTTTTCAGGTTCTTAAGCACTAGGTCACGACCCCTTAAACGACAAGAGGTCACATTAGAGGTGGGGTTATTAACTCGTTGCACGAATGTACAGCGAGATATGATGAGGTGTGCTCTCATTTGTCAGGCTCAGCTGTCTTGCTAAAGATCCAAGCAAGTGAGGGGCACCATGGCATTCTCTTGTAGCCCTCCAGCTACAAGGACAACAGGAACGACAGCGAGAGCGGTGTGTTTCGGCGCCGCGCGATTCGTGACGGGTGCCACGAGCCACTGAGATTCGGGGTGACGTGGTGCACGGACGTTCTACGATGGCCGTCTTCTGCATTGCAACTAACAACCATTTGTAAATATTGTAAATATAAATGTAGTTACATAAACCAAGCTCGCTACATTTCTGGTGACCCGGACATCCGCCGCCATGGCTACAGGAGCTGACCAAGACGCCCCCCTCGCCATTGGAGCTACCGCTGTCCTGACTCTTCCTAAGTTCTGGGCAGAAGATCCAGCACTCTGGTTCGTGCAGGTGGAGAACAAGTTCCGCCTGCACCGAATAACCTCCCAGATAAGGCAGTACGAGCTCCTCATCGACGCCCTCCCACCCCAAGCCGCCACCGAGGTTAGAGACATCCTCCTCTCGCCGCTCGGCGACACTCCTGTATGACACACTCAAGGAGGCTCTGGTCAGTCGCCTCGTCGCTTCGGAGCAGCGACGCCTCCAGCAGCTCCTTAGCGCTGAAGAACTGGGTGACCGTCGGCCATCTCAGTTCTTGCGTCACCTACAACACTTGCCAGGCGACAAGGCGGCCTCCATCGACGCAGCCATCCTTCGAGAGCTTTTCTTACAGCGCCTCCCGCCCCCCGTTCACGTCGGTTTAGCTGTGGCCCACAGGCTTCCACTCCTGGAACTCGCCGAGCTAGCTGACCGAATCATGGAGGTCAACAGCCCTACCATCGGCGCAACACAGCGAACTTCCGACCTTACTTCGGACATCACCGAACTCCGGAAGGCTAAGGAGAAACTGACGGCAGAGGTGTCCGAGCTTCGACGAGAATCCTCCCAACGTGCTCGGTCGACGGGACGACGCTCGCGAGACCGTGCCGGCCAACGCTTTGGTCGCGACAGCTCCCGTCAACCCTCACCCTCTCCCCCGTCTTCTACAAAGTCGCTGTGCCGATACCACCGACAGTTTGGCTCTGAGGCCCGCCACTGTCGGGCTCCCTGTTCCTGGGACCAGGGAAACGGGATGGGCGGTCGCTAGTGGCGGCCAGCGACCCATACCAGCCTACTAGCCGCCTTTTCCACGTTCGCGACAAGATCAGCCGCACACGTTTCCTGGTCGACACAGGTGCAGAAGTAAGTGTCATCCCTGCCTCTACTTTCGATCGCAGAAATCGCACCAAAACATCTTCGCTGCAAGCCGTCAACGCTTCCCTCATCGCTACCTATGGACAAAAATCACTGACCCTGGACCTCGGTCTCAGACGTCGGTTTCAGTGGTTGTTCTGGGTAGCTGACGTAGAGTACGCGATCGTCGGTGCCGATTTCTTGCGAAACTTCAATCTCCTCGTTGACATGAAGAACAAGCGACTGATCGATGCAAGCACCAACATGTATGTGTCGGGAGTCCTATCGCGGGCTCCAACGCTTAGCCCAACTTTCGTGAAGCCGCCCCCGAACGAGTTCACCCGAATTCTGCACAAGTATTCCGATCTAACCAAGCCAAGAAACTTCGAGGAGACACCGAAACACACCGCTCTCGCTTTCGTTCCTGTTGTCCTTGTAGCTGGAGGGCTACAGGTGCCCCCCCTTGGACAAGTGGCTGTGGCCACTAGAGTGGAGTTTGTTTGGTGCTCTGTGGGTTGTGGTGTGTTATGCTGATGCTTGGACGTTGGTGAATCGAAGGGGAAGAAGAAAGCTGGCTCTCTCATCGACAGAGCGAACCAGTGTCTCCAAACATCGGCAGACCAACCACACGCAGTATTAAGCACCTAATGTCTAATATGCTGAAGACTTGAGTAAGACTCAAACAATGCTTTTTTTTTTTGTTACTTCCAATATTTTTTGATGCCGGGGTCGGCGGATTTGATGCGATTTTTTTTTTTTTTTATAACCTGTTTTATTACAGTAAAGATGGACACTGGTACTGCTTAGCCCGAAGGTGCTATTCTTAGCTGGGTCCAGCCTAGTTACAGGGCATCACCGCCTCAGTTCCAAGCTCCGAGATAACGTGCCAATCCACAAATTAACAATGAACGGTGTCAAGAACATTTCATGGGCGCCTAAAATCAGACAATCGAATATTGCTGTTTAAGCGCCGTGTGACTAAGATTTCTGCTCCGCCTGAGGAATACTGATGGCCGAAACGGAATTTTTTCTGGGGTTGCGCTGGTTTAAAACTGCCGCCTGGCAATGTCTTTGTTTTATACGAGGGGGAGCAAACTAATTATCCGCACTTTCGCTATAACACACGTATAAGTTTTCCACACTGCCTTCCCCTCAGGCATGCTTAGTATTGATTCTACTGTGGTTGCATTATCACAGTTTGACCTCGATAGCGTCATTTTGTTGCACTTGCTTCAGTGTAAACATAGCCGCTCCGAAAGTAGTGTGCGCTAAGGTGGTACAAAGAGCAGTGATCCGATTTTTCTGGTCAGGGGCTGAAATTTATTGGAGGCTTACAACACGATGCGGGGACAGTGCCCTACTACGTAGAAGTGATTATGAGTGAACCGAGAAGTTAAAAAGTGACCGGACAAGCGTGATGCACGAAGAGGGAGCAGGACACCCATCAGTGCGGGAAACGGTGCGTATATGATTGGGCGACCAACCAAAAACCTTTTTTTCTTGGAGGGGAATACGCAAGCGTGTGGACCACTGAACCAAGTGCGTCGAGAAAAAAGGAGACTATGCAGAAATATGACGTACATACTCGTTCAACCTCTACTTTTGTGCAAACAAATTAGAAAAATAAAGTGCAGATAATTTTTGACTCAACCTTGTATGTAGAATTACTCAGCAAAAAGCCACGGCAATTACACATCCTCGAAATAAGCTGGGGTAGTTGTCAGCATAAGAATAGCAGGGGTGTGGCAAGTCCCGTGCAGCTTAATTATTGTCGCTCCCCTGCCGATCAGGTTGCGCATTCGCAAAAAAGTGTTCAGTTTGTATTGTATTGTGTTTTCAGCTCTTATTTCATTCAGAAGATCGGTCAAAACTACTCGAGTCACCTTCGGTAAGTCGCTCATAGCCATAGTTTATTTTGCGTCGTAAACACCAATATTTAAACGCTTCTCTTTTGACACAACTGTGACAGAGCGTAGACAGCTGCGCGTTATCAATTATGGTGGCTTACGAATGCGTTGAACTGCTCGCCTTTGAAACGTCAAGCCGCTGTGTCGGTATGGGTCGGTTGAACGTACACGCGTGCGACGCTGCAAAGCGAACGGCATCTGTAAATTATGCAAAATAATTAGATGATGTTTCGCAACATCAAATTTCTTGTAATTCATCTGGAACAAGCTGTACTGCCGTCATTTGAAAAGATTTGACGACACGTTTTCACTGTTGCCAATTAAATCCCCTCAGCCTCTATAAGACCAACTTAAAAACTTCAACTCCGCAAGAAAAAAATATATTAATATTGCAACGTGTACCTTAGTGTACTAGTTGAGACCTGTCTATTAATCCGTTCAACCGATCTTGAGGCAAATAAGCGTCTATAGAAAAATTTGGCTGGAGGTATATACTTTAAGAAACACATTGGAGCAGTCTGCAGCGATTGGTTCTCCTAAGTGCTTGGCGGGAAAGTAGACGCTCACGATTTTTGAGAGTGTAGGTTTGACTTACCAGAGAAAATAACAAATGACAGCGCTAAGATCCTTTCGTGCACTTTTCCTATATACCAGAAATGGTGTGCTGTGGACGATATCTTCTTAAGACTGTAAATCGTCCGCGTGTGGTGTGGTCTGTCATGTCGCTTAAATCGGAGTATCTTCCATGGAATCATGTGGCATCAGTAATAGGGGCCACCTGTACCCTTTTGTCCAGATACGCGAACAAAGGAGGACCGGATATAGAAGGTGCACGTCACACAAGCGACTATGACGTCACGTTCGTGAGCAGGATTTTGTTTTGGAAGGATCCAATGAAAACGCATACACCTATTTTCCTTCTCTTTCTCTCACGCACTTCCTTCTTTACCTCATATTTTTTCCTCCACCATTTCTTTCACCTTTCTATCTCTCTTTTTTTTTTTATTCTTTGTTTTGTTAGTCCACGTCATATGCATTCATTCATTGCAGCGTTTTCTGGGTCATTTACAACATTCTATAGCCACCGAGAGCTTAAGAAACCTGAGGCGTGGCTTATTTATTACCCTCGATGCTTCTTGCTGTATAATTCTTCCCTCGGTGGTGGTCTCGGCTGACGCCGCAACCTCATGAAAACCGGCAAAGTTGCAAACAGTTTTAAAAGTAGCCAGAACCAATGTGCGTACCCGATGTCGTAATATAGTTCCCGTCCTTTAGTATGGCACGACTAAACAACCACGTAACGAAACAAAAAAAAAAAGTGCAGGTCATATTTTCTGCATCCGCTGGGAGTGCCGTGAAAGCTATGCAGAACCTAAGCTCGTCTGCTTTTTTTTTTTTTGTTTTTGCAGGGGTTGTGGTGACGTCAGAACGCCGAGTTCTGATTGGGTCTGATTGAAGGAGAGTGGGTAGACCTCAAGGCAGCTTGCTTTGAAGTCTACCCACTATCCTTCGATCAGAGCCAATCAGAGCTCTTCGTAGTGACGTCACCACAACTCCTACAAAAGAAGGAGACGAATTTGCGCTCCGCATACGCGTTTGCCAGACCAATGAACCGTCTATATTTGATCACCTTTCATCTCGCTCTGTGAGCATGAATATAGGCGGGAATGTAATAACATAGCCAAGGCGAGACGTGTGACGTTCCGCACTGTCAGCTGAGGCGTGAACGGAGTATAGACTTGAAATAAAAAAGAACAAAACAAGGAGGGTTTCTACAGACAACCACGGTCTTTCACTGAAATATTATGGTTGTCTGTGAGCGTCCTCCTTGTTTTCATTTTTTTCTATTTGAAGTATTCAGATTTAAAACTCGTCCTCGTTCAACCCTGCTGACCTTGTAGGTGTTTAACCATGTTATTCCTAAGATAATAAAACAGCTTTCTACTCGACAAACAACAACAAACGAAATTGGGCGTTTTACGGGCGGGCAAAACCAATGAAAGGCATCGGGCACGACAAGGCGGCCCACTGAGGATTAATTTTTACTATCAGGGAATCTTGTTTATTAATTTTTTTTTTGTGTCCTCAGGGCAAGAAGGCATTACAAAGGGGGGGGGGGGGGGTTACAATGTACAAAAAGTAAAACAAAACAATAAAATCTTGAAACGAGTCCTAGTAGTCTGGTGACAGCATTTTTTTTTTTTAATCAACAGTATTAAGATTTGTTGCACTGGGTATATGGGAAGATGATTGCAGTCAGTAGACGTACGAGGTATGAATGATTTAAAGTAGGTATTATTAGTATGACACTGTGGAATCCCGGCTTCATTTTGTATACGGTGCCTTCTCCGCGATTAGCCTCCGCCGTGGACGAATCGCAATCCGTATACTCGTTGGACCAGTCCTATGTGCATCTTTAGCCGCGTAAGATCGGGGGGGTGAAAGGTAAGCGGTTGATTGATCCGGCAAATACATAGCTACCCCCTGCATGGAGCATAGCGGTGTACAAATCACACTACGACTAATGTTCCACTGTGACGAACGGGCCTGCTGCCAGTCACAGTTGACGAGTGGACCCCGAAAACCTTGTGCGTGATGAATGATTTTTTTTTCTGCATCTTGCTTTAGCGCTTTAATTAATATATATATATATATATATATATATATACTTTCGAAAATATGATTATGCTCGTCACACTTCCGGAAAGCATCGCCAGACTCTCAGCTCTGCGTGCGACGTGGCAGAACGGTGGCTCTTCAACAGCGCGCTCAGCTAACGTGCCTCCGGGAGAGGTCCGTCAGTTGCACGCCGCATATTCGCCGCGTGGAGTCTAGGATTACAAACCTCGGAACATCTTGATGGTGATGATAGTTGAATAAGTTCCAGATAGAAAAAAAAAAAGGCTCTAAACTATTCGCTATATATTGCCACGTGCGTGGCAGAGATTCCATCGCAACCGGCTGACACGCTGTAGTCAGTTACAGGTTAAGAAAAGTTTTCGAGGGATGGACGTCTGGGGAGGAGGAAGCAGACGAAACGCAGGAGAGAGGAGGGGTTTCCTCCTCTCGAGCATTCCGTTTGCCTCCTCCTCCCCGGCCTTCCTTTCCCTCGAAATCTGACTATACACCTTTCCAAGAAACACTCGACTCCAGGGGCAACAAACCGTTTTCGAACCCAGTCGGAGTTTTAGCGAGTTGTTTTTCGAGCACACGGTTCCGAAATCACGAACGGTGCAGCTGGTCCGTTGCGTGAAACCGTACGTGCAATTTGACATATTTTAGCGAATCCTGAAAATGGCGCAACCGTGTAAACGATGATTATTATTGTATTTGAGCGGTGGCGCCATCTTCTAGTAAACATGTGAAACATTCTGCAACGTGTAAATCCGTGGCGGCTGGAACGAGAAGAGCCTCCCAACGCCCCGAACGACTCGCGCACGTATACGCAGTGCCGTCGCCGATGCATTTGAGGGCGAAGCGTACGTGTGGAAACGACCTGCTAAAACTCCCTAGGGAATTGTAGTAGACCGTTTTTCTCCTTCGCTAAAGTATCCGTGAAGAAAACGCCGCAGCTGCGCGTTTGCATAGTTCGAGGTCTTGTGGCGGATTACGGAGCGCTATCCGGGTGCTTAGCGGGCTGCGGAAACGATCTACTACAATGGGCCTTTTCCGCAAATGTTGGGCGCCATCTATCGGCAAGCAGAAGAAACGTTTTTGATGGCCTGCGTTGCTTCCGGTTCTGCCCGCTCCAAGCTATGTTGGCTGTCTGAAAGCGGTCGGTAAACGCGCTCAACGTTCGTTTTTCATCCACCCAACGCGATCGACGGGTACATTTGTTCTCAATAAATGCGTTCACTACGGACGACTTACTCCGTTTGTACATGTTTCCGAATGAATAGACGACGGACTTCGCCGTGGCGCCCGTTGTGACTGACGGCACAGTTAAAGCTCTCTTAGTCCAATGAGAAAGTACAAACGGTTACATTGAACTAGGATTCATGTTATTCGCAGTACCGGCAGGAAATCCATAAATTATTCGACAAGTTACAGTTCAGGCAGACTTGTACCGTACGCATTACAAGTAATCAAATTACTTGTAATCGATTACTATTTGGAGTAATTTTGTAATCAGTTGATTACTTTTACTAGGCAGTAATCACAAGAATAATCTGATTACTTTTTGAAGTAATAAAATTACTTGTAACCGTTACTATTTTTCCACGGGACCCCCCCCCCCCCCCCCCCGGCACACACGCCTTTTTTTTTCTGAAATGACAAAAATAAAATTTGCTTTTTTTTTTTAACGGAAAAAAGAAAGATTTTTTTCGGAGCTGTAGGAAACGAGGTCAATCCCTTTCTATGTACAGTTTCTGTAGAATGTCCGTTTTTTTTTTTTTTTTTTTTTTCGAGCTGGGACTGGGAGTGGGAAGCCCCAGGGAAGCCACAGTGCGTGACAAAGGCCATTCAGGGCGAAGTTTGAGGGAGCAGAATGTAGCTTTGTAAGTCCTTCCTTCAAACTAGCCCCCTCTCACGCACACACACACACAGAAATAAAAAAAATAAAAAATCCTGCTTAGGGTACCTACTCGCAGCCCGTAGGAGAACCAGAACCGAAGAATGCCTAAAGCGGATGCAAAATATAACAAAGCCAGTTGAAATATTTTCCCATTTCCCCTACGTGGTCCTTGTGACAAGCAATTTTTCGAGTCGAGAAGTGGTCGGGGCGATCTCTTCCGCTAATGGATACTACGCATGATCCGTTTCAAATCCTGGAGCTGCTGCTCTTTTGTATAACATGCGAGCTCATCCACATGTGAATAATAAAATGAGCGACAACCCTTGCTCAAGCTTAACAAGATCTAGAACCCCCTCCGCTCCCCCCCCCCCGTCCCCCCCCCCACACCCCACACACACACACACTGGCGAACGCCCAAATCATTAAACTTCTTCAAACGAATTCTATGCTTGTGTCCGCATTGTGAAGATCAACGACCACGAAGAGGGAACCAGTTTTTCTTCTTCAATACTTGTGCAAATGTGAAAAATAGGTTGGAAGTAGTTCATTGTTATGAGCGCTAAAGATGTGTCTTTACACAATAAAGTAATCGGAAAAGTAACGGTTACTTCCTTAAGTAATGTCCAATTACTTTTGCCGTCGAGTAATCAAGTAATCTAATCGAATACTTTCTAGCCAAGAGTAATAGTAATTGTAATCGATTACTTTTCTTTAGTAACGTGTACAAGACTGAGTTCAGGCAAGCTTTTTTTTTTTTTTTAATTGAGCTTCTTGTTTATTCTGTTTGAAAATTTTAATTGACAAGATGTAAGGCCCAACCTAAAATCGTCCGAAAAACTCGGCGCCTGCACGGTACCAGAGTTAAATCTTCATCAAGGGTGTATTTTAGTGGTGGATTTCACCTCGTGAAATTTCAAAGCGTAGCTGCATTCCTGGGAAAAGTGAGACCAACAAACTTGCCCAGGTCAACGGTGGTCACGTTCGGGGACTACTAAGTCGTTTGCGAGCGCCACTGACCCTGGCAAGTTTGTTAGTCTCATTTTTTACTGGAAAAGAGTAACACTTTGAAATTTCACAAGGTCAAATTCACCAATAAAATATATCTTTATTAAATATCTAAGATGTACGCGTATACGTGCAGCCGCCGATTTCTGAGCGAGCCCCGGAATTCATGTCACCCAACTTCAGGCTACAGCTATGTGTGGCTGTAGGTCTTGAAGAAAAAAAAAAACAAAATCGGCCACACCTGTAGACAATGTTGCAAACTATTTTTTTTTTTACTCGATACATTCATGAAGGCAACCCATCAAGTCGATTGTTTCCTCTTCCTTATTTAATCACAAGACCAGCAGATGTGGTCGTGAAAGAGCTAGAGCTGCACCCATTTCTCTTTCCGTGTGGGCACATAGCAACAATCTGTGCAGCATATCAACTTTACCTCAATGCTTTATAAATATTTGGAAACTTTGGGCGATATTATTGTTTACAACAACCAAAAAGCAGGCAGGCAGTTTGTGTAGCAACTCGAAACCGTCACATTAGCAAGCAAAAACGTGCTCCAGTTAAACGCACCATCACAAAAACGCGAGCTCCAAGGCGTGGCAGGTAAGCGAGACAACAGCATACCTAATCAGTCTGCCAACTTGTATTTCCACACCAATGACAAATAAGGAAACAAAAACTTGAACCTTCCTTGAAGTGGGAACTGCAAACACGCGGAGCCGTCCACATTGTTTAGCCGGATTGCCCGAATACACAGCTGCCGCTTTGTCGGGTTCAGGCTAGTAAAATAAACCTAAAGAAACATAAACCGCGAAAACGCTTGCTCTCATTCGGGAGTTTTCGTAGACCGCACTTCCCCCTCCGCTAAGCCCTCCGCAACGAAGAAGCCGCTACTGCGCCTGCGCGCCCATGGCCTTGCCTGTAGAGTCCCGGGTACCGTAGCGGGTTGCGGAACGCGTTGCGGGACTGCCAAAACGGCTTACGAAAACTCCCTATTGCTCCAGCCGACAACGGAACAGCGTTGGGGCATGTCGGAGAGCTTCGAAACGCGCGACCACCGCTGGCTCCCGCAGTCCCGAGCCGGACGCACCACGCCACCAAAAATGGCGGACTCCTGTCTACTGCTGCCGCGCGTGCGCCGTAGAAACTCCGGAAAAGGCCCATTCCCCATTGGGTTTGAGCCTAGACTCTCACCGTCGTCCCTGCTAACCCTAACCGATTGGACTGTTATTTCGCTAGGCGCAGCCTGCGTAATTTTCAAACTCTGCTGGTGGCTAAATTCTTGTATTTTCCCGCTATATTTTGTGTTTGATGGTGTATGCCAGGGGTGGCCAAGCTGCGGTTCTTCGTATGTTAAGCTGCGGCTCGCCGCTCCCCCCCCCCCCCCCCCCCCCGCACTTCTCCAAAAAGAGAAATATGGAACGCGTTTTAAATCGAAAGACAGGTTGCGGTTTGGTAGTATTGCGCTACTGCCACCTTACGTTCATTTGGACTGCCTTTGACACGGATGGATTGAAAGTAGGTCGAGTGTCGTTTAATTCTCTGAACAAAAGTTTACCCCCCCCCCCCCCCCCTTGCGGTTCTTGGAAGTTTTGTGGTTTTCTTTGCGGCTCTTAGGCCGGGTCAGCCTGGCAGTTCCCGGACATTTCATCGAACGCCGTTTCGTCGGACGCCGTTTCATCGAAAAAATGGCCGTTTCATCGAACGCCATTTCATCGAATCGCTGACGGCCGTTTCATCGAATGTCGTTTATAAAAAGTGTGAAAGATGCTCTTTTATGCACGGATCGAGTGCATTTTCGTGTCATTCACCCATTTCATCGTCAGGTTTTTTAATGCCCAAACTTGTAGCTGTTACCCTTTATTGTGATGCAAGTAACCCATGAAGATATCTGTACCGATTTTTATGTTTGTTTCGCATATTGTGCTTATCAGTTCACCCCCTCTGTATTACCCGATGGGCCTTGAGGGTATTGTAACAAATAAATAAAAAGTCGCACTCCCGGTAAGAGCGCTCTCTATCTCATGGAGGCCAGAAGGCGACTTAGGTTTTGCGCAGGCGCAACAACTTTACCCATGTGAGCCTCCTAGCCTCTCATGTCTTTCTATTGATACTTTTTTACGGCCCGAAGCTTGCATTAGCTAAAGCTGAGGTGCTATTTATGAAACTACAACGAAACATTGTTTTTTTTTTAGTTCTAAGACTCAATGAAGTCAAAAGTAAGCACGTCACTTCAAATTTTATTTGAAAACTTTCGGGGGTTCATGTGTTCGTGCGACAGCCCTTCACTGTTTCAAATGATCAGCAATTTCTCTCGGAAAGTCCCCTACAGCCATGCTCATTCGGTTCTCATAAAAAAGGCCTTCTCATTTCTTGCCGCTATGGCCTTCTTCTAGCGAGGAGGCTCTTGGGAACTCAGCATCGCCTCCAGCTTGTCTTCCGTCAGTTGATGTTCTGCGGCGATGCAAGTCAAAAACTTCCAGAACCCGGGATGGGCACCTCCGACCAGCTTCAGGAAGCGGGAATGCCACCCTGGCGTTCGAAAAGACGGCGTTCGATAAAATGGCGTTCGATGAAACGGCTTCGATAAAACGGCGTTCGATGAAACGGCATTCGATGAAATGGTTTCGATGAAACGGCGTTCGACAAAACGGCGTTCGATGAAATGTCCGGTCCCACAGCCTGGCCATCCCTGGTGTATGCATTTTTCCGAGGACATTGAGAAAGCATTGTCCCACATTTGAAAAAGCAAAAAGAATCCGTAAACTTTTTGTTGGGTACGCGCGCGACAAAATGAATGCAACTGGAATGTTAGTTGTCGTTTGTTTGTTTTTTACGTTAAGTTTTGACGGCGCCGCCCGATTAGCCGCGTGTCAAACGACAAAACGCTTTGCTCTTGAAAATAATTTACAACAGAAGATAGCCGAAAGGCATGTATTTTTCACGCTTACAAATAACGTGTTAACCGATAACAGGACACGAGTGTTAACATTTGAACAATGTATTGTACATAACACACGATGACGCGTTATCTGAAAAGAATTCATTTGAGAAAGATCTCAAATAACACAGTCACAGTCGACGACAGTCATATCTTGACGATCGGACGGAATCCAAGGGGACTTCGTTTTGGGGCGCGTTTTGGGGATGGCTTCCTTTTTTTTTTTTTTTCACATAAGCACCGAGCCAAAGGAACAGACGCGACTGACTTCAACCCGAACAACTACTTTTGGCTATGAATGAGAAGCACTCTACGCGGATTATCTCTGGGAGGGGGGAGAACAGTTGTCATTGTTCGCAAAATCGCGTCGTTCGACGTCCTTCTCCTCCTTCGTTTCCCGTGAGTGTCGAGCGGAAACGCTTGAGTGGCAGGCACTTACCAGCCTAGTTCTCACAGTGGAAGATAACACAAAAAGGGCACGCAGCATGCAACAGAAAAATTAAGTGGAAACTTCTAAGAGGGGCCAGAAAACGTCGCATGCAAAACCGCGAAACATAGCTAGAAAATCGCGCTGACCGGGTTCCCACAGTTCAAGAGAGTGGCAGAAAATTTCTAGCTGTTCGGGGGCGCGAGAGTCGCACCAGCCGCATCAGCATCAGGAACATGGCGGCGGCCTAGGAGCGTTTTTTTGGAAAGGTGTATAGTACAGTGTTTAAACCCTGCCGGCCTAGATTTTCTTTTACATATCGTCGCTGGTGTGGAAATTTCTAGTTCATTCTCGACTGTTGTCGTATGCTCCGGCGCACAACATTCCTGAACATGGCGCGTGCATAAAGGAAGCGGCTATGCTCTGCTTCGAGTCAGTCGGCATTCCGTCACCGTCGCAGAATGTGAAGTGCACCTTTTATTTTAGTTACAGGCCCAAGTTCGCCTAATGAAACGTTTTTACTTTCGACGTGAGGCTAAGTTTCTATTTGTGACAATATGCCGTCACGTTTCACATAGAGATGAACAGTTTACTGTGGAACAGGTACGTACTCACTTTCGTGTAGTAGTGGGTTGCTCACGCAACGGAGACGTCGGTCCAGACATCACCGGTGTCCTTCAGCAGCCGCCCCCTGTGCCCTCAATGTCTTGAGCTTTGTTTAAAAATATAAAGGATTCGCTTGGTAAAATGTCGCTGAACCCGAATCGTGCAAGTTTCATTTCGACGAAAACATTTCAGGGGACGGGAGGTGAACGGACAAACTTTGTCAATGCCCGGTGCATTGCGCGCACAAGGACAACAGGGAATCACCTGCAGTCCGGTCACCCTTCAACAGTGCGGTGGAAGCTACGTGCTCGTTGAACCACTCAAGCGCGCATCTCGTGCCACGTGATCACGTCCACCCAAACGCGGAGGGGGCGGGGTTAGGGTGATAAAAGGAAGATGGCTGATTGGTCGGGCGAGCGCCTTGATTCCACCGCACTGTCAGCTTAGGGAATGAGATAGGCCCCCTGGGGCGTGGGAACAGAACAAAGATTCACAAACCGGAAGCTTTGCACGTGTCCCCTCTGTTCGCACTTGCCTGTTGAAATCGTCTCGCCTCCGAGGGGATGACCATTCATGACTCAACTGGTTTCAAAAATGCTCTTCCCAACTTTTTGGTTCCTGCGGAAACATGATTGTGACGTACTTTGCTTTGGTCTCCCATTATGTTATTTTTGATTTATTTTTCACGCCCCTCTGTAATGAAGTATGACTTTGATGGTAAATAAAAAAAATATATTTCGTTTGTGTTTGTCATTTTTTGCCTCCGTCTCGGGTTTTAGTATGTCGACGACTCGAAACCGAACACACTTCATTGTACTTATTTGTTGAAGGCTTACCGGGGAACGGGGGAACTACTTGCAGCTGTCGACTTGAAGTTCAATCGACGTACTTATGGCGATTCGGGTGGTCAGTCGTCGGCCACTTCTTTTGCCGGAAAACCGGCAATAGTGTTCGCGTGGTCAATTTCAGGCCGACGCGCACCGTTCGGGTGGTGGTTCACCGGAAGGCACTGGCAACTTTCCGGCGCTTTTTCCGCCCGAAACAACACTCGGCCCCAGGGTCAACAGATTCTTTTTCGAGCTCATTAACTGGGTTTGAGGCTAGTCTCTCACCGGCGTCCCTGCTAACCCTAACCGAGTGGGCTGTGATTTCAGTAGGCGCAACCCGCGTAGGCATAATTTCAAACATTGCTGACGACGAAATTCCTGTCTTTTTCCGCTGTTTTTTTTTTTTTTTTTTTTCCTTCTTTCGCATTGTGGTGTATGTATTTTTTCGAGGACATTGAGAAAGCAGTGTACCACATTTGAAACGAACAAACAGAGAAAAACTATTTTTGTGGGGTTCGCGCGCGACAAAACGAATGCAACAGGAACGTTTGGTTTATTTTACGTTAAGTTTTGACGGCGCCGCCCGCTCAGCCGCGTGTCAAACGACAAAGCGCTTAGCGGTCGAAAATAATTTGCAACCGAAGATAGCCGACAAGCATACATATTTCACTCACACAAATAACGTGATTACCGATGGACAGGTCTTGGATATATAATTTAGCAAGTGCTAACATTCGAACAATATATTGTACGTACCACACGGTGCAGCGTTATCCGGAAAGAATTTATTTGAGAAATATCTCAAATAACACAGCACTACAGTGTCGACGACAGTCACATCTCGACGTTCGGATGGAATCCAAGAGGACTTCGTTTTGGGGCACGTTTTGGGGAGAGCTTCCTATCTTCACGCCATCACCAAGACAAGGGAACGAACGCGACTGACCCGTTCCCCACCCTAACCCGAACAACTATTTTTGGTAATGACTGAGAATGACGATTATCTCTGGGAAAGGAGAGAGGGGGGGGGGGGGTTGTCATTGTTCGCAAAATCGCGTCGAGGGCCGTTGGACGTCCTTCCCCTCCTTCGTTTCCCGTGAATGTCGAACAGAAACGGTTGAATGGCAGGCACTTACCAGCCCTTCTTCTCGCAGATGAAGATAACACAAAAGGGTACGCAGCATGCATGAGAAAAATTAAGTGGATACTTTCAAGAGAGGCTGAAAAACTTCGAATGCAAAACCGCAAAACATAGGTGGAAAATCGCGCTGAGCAGGTTTCCACAGTCCAAAAGAGTGCAGAAAATTTCTTGCTGGTAGGGGGCGCGAGAGTCGCATCAGCTGCATCGTCATCAGCAACACGGCTGCGTCGCTTTTAAACAAAGACTAAAAAGAAAGACTATAGTCGGGGACAACAGGTCAAGAACGAAGTGGAAGCTCCTCCCACCTCTTTCCACTTCAGCGGAGCGAACGGTGGAGAGGAGAGCGCCTCCTCTCCAGCGTTCGCTCTACTAAAGTGGAAAGAGGTGGGAGGAGCTTCCACTTCGTTCTGATATGTCCGAGGTGCAGTGGGGGACAGTGGGGGTAGAGCGTACTTAAAGGGGCACTCAAGCGGTTTTTGGGGAAGCTACTTTTTGGTGCGATGGCGTTAAGGAAGTGTCAGTGAATGAGTATCTTCAGTTTTAGAAGGCAGAACCGCCTATTAATCACGCAGGAATAAAATGCGTGCGGACTCTTTTCTGTTCCTGCGCCGACCAATGAAATTATCGTATGTTTGAAAATTTTGGCGGCCTTTCTTTCCCCGCTGCGTTGGAAACAACCGCAGCAACAGACCAATCACAGATCGAGAACTGGTTGCGCGCGTTGCATGCCGGTCATGGGCAAGGCGTCGGTGGTGATCGTCGGCGTGGTCGGCGTGGTGGAAGCTCATCGTTCCGCGTAAAAGCGCTACCCTTGACTGTGAATTTTCGTTGTGTGTCGCTATGATAATTGATAACCCAGCACGTACTAGAAGGGAAGATCCACCTACTCGTGCGGCGATGTCGTGGCGGCACTCTCAAGACAGCAGAAACGCCCGTGCCGTCGTGTTTGTTTACTTCGACTACAGTGGTGCTTTCTAAGTATTTGTGTCCTCGAACATCGCCCGGATTTCTCATTTGGCGCATTTCATGCGTGTGCTCAAGTTCAAGGTATTACTGGCGTGTACCGTACAAAGGGTGCGAATTTTCATGCGTTTTCATCACCGGAGAAAAGTGATTAGTGTTAGCAATCCTGAACGCTCGCAACGTCTATCTGATCACGAAATTATATTTCTACGTTGCTATATCGCTACTAAAATTACATCGTCTTTTATAATCGTAGAAAAGGCGTGTGGCGATATTTGTACTATTGGCAAAGTCGTGTATTAGAGTCGTGATCGTCCAAGACGGCTTACTGAATCTTTTTCTTGCAAACCTATCATGAAAAAAAAAAAGAAATAAAGCTTTAGGCTATAGAAAAGTGTGTGTCTATATTCTGTTACGGCATTGAGTGGGAGTGCGTCCCCTTTTTAGAGGCGCCGCTGAAACAGCTGACGGCGGCGTAGAAGCGGTCGCCGTGCTGACGACCCGCTGCGCTTGTTGCAGTGGTTGCTGGTGTGTGTACGCGCGGCGCAGAGCGGTCGTTCCGGTTGCAACGGACGCAGTCGTAGGTAACGCGCTCGTTGCACATGTCTGAACCAGACTCCTCCCGAGGCGAAAGTCAACGTGGCGACATCGTTTGACATCACGTACCAGAGGTTACGCTGCGATGCCAGTTGGTTTGGTTACGACTTGCCCCAACCGCAAATCAAAGAACGCCCGAAAAGGCCTGCGTTTCGTCGTCCTCGGAAACCCGAACACGACTCCGAAGCGCTGCTATCGTCCACATCGCACGTCGGAGTGGCGTCATAGGAAATCATCCCCAGGTCGGCTGTCCGCCGAAGAATTTCAACCTCGAACGGCGTCAGGTCCTTGAGCGTAGAGAACTCCGCCATGATCGAAGCTCGAATGACAAAGAAGTTCGGCCGGTGCGGCTCCCTCGGGATCACTGCGCGTTGGAACGTCGTCCAACGCCATTGGCCCGATATCCTTTTGATAAGCGTGCGAGGACCAATGAGAGTGGTTTTGTTTTCGGATGGATCCGAGGTTTCGTGGCCTTCAATTACACTTTTATTAAAGAAATAATCACCATATGACTATATTTTTTGGTTTTTAGGGATACTTAGGGCGTCTAGATCAGGGTGTAAGATAGACAGGTGGGGAAACGGCCCATAGAAGCCTACCGCAGCGCCGTGACCGGATTGTGTACTCGTCTGCTTGCGGGTACCCCCGATTTGCGATAGATGGCGCTGCGGCGAGAAGAAAAAAATCGGAATCGGATTTGCATGGAACTTTATGGGAGAGTGCGCTAAATAAACCGAGAGCATGACAGTCCTCCATTAAAAATCCACGAGAAACCATCTCCATCAATTTAGCCGGTCGCCACCGGTCGCCCACCCGGAGTGAGAGTTCGCGGTGCTCCAGATAGATGGCGCCACAGAAAAAGAGAAAACCGAGGGGGACACAATCCGGTCGCTCATTTAGCTCTCGTTTCCCCACCTGTCTATCTTACACCCTGGTCTAGATTCAGTTGTCATCGTCAAAACACGAACTCAAAAACCACTTGAGTGCCCCTTTAAAGACCGACGACCAGTTCGCGCTTTCCACTTTTCCCCCGCTTCCTCCTCTCCCCCATTCTACCATGTCCACTGTTGCCTGTTTCCTTCTTCCCCATGGCGAGGAGGAGCTTCTGCCTTGCAGAATCTTGGGTCTGGTCGTTGGCCTTTAAGCCGCCGGCGGGGCGCCGCTAAGCGGCGTCTACCAGAGCCGTATATTGGGAGAGTTTGGCCAATAGGCGGAGCAAAGGCCGCCGCCAACGCCGAATATTCCCCCCGCGGTTAGAGCGTAAACTAAATATGTGACAGTTGAGACGCTGTTTCTAGCAAGTCGGCCCTCGTTTGGACCGCACGTTCGTTTATTCTACCGTTGAATATGGACGTGACGAAACCATAACAAGCGCCAAGTTTTCAGTCACCAAGAGTTATACATTCTTACTCGAGCGACGCAAAAACGACTTAAATTAGTCGTGTCACATATTTAGAGCACACGACCACCGCTTGGGGCTGTTTCGAGGCCTGTGGTTTGCCCCGAGATGCTCGCCTATTCATGAATGGCCAAACTCTCCCAATAAACGGCTCTGGCGTTTACGGGTGGGCCAAGGTGGGTTAATATTTTGTAATTAGCCATCCGCTGATTGTCGCCGCGAAGCGGCGTGAACGGGAAGGGGGGGGGGGGGGGGGGTTAAATACGCGCCCCAGGGACACCCGCCGTCCCCCACTGCGCTGCGCTGAATAGACTTTTTCCAAAACCGAAGTGCCCCATCGCGGCGAAATACCACGCAGTGCACTCTGGGAACTAGTTGGCCACTCAGTTTTGGTTCCGACCGAGCAGCTTCATCTCATGCTGTCACGCCGCGACCGAACACGCTGCTTGCGTTTTCGATTATCTGACTTTTTAGGAATGTACAATACACTCATTCCCGAGCGATACAAAACGAAGACCGGGGCACTTTCCCTGGTTCCCGAAACACCGTATATTGTGCGTGCGTATGTGAACGTAGTAAGACGTGGCTTAGTCACCTCAGCCCACGAGTGCATCTTTGAGCTCAATGTCAGTAATCCCGTCTAGTACCAGTGAACTACAACTCAAATTTTATCACCTTGAGCCCTAAACGTGTATTTTGTTTGCCAAGCGTCCGCTTCTTGTAACTTCATTGGGCGAAAAGCAAGCCGCATCCTCACAGGACTATCGAAGATGAGCCCAGCGCGTTGGCGCATGAACTTTTAAGGAAACGCGATAAATTCGACCTTACTACAGCAGAAAAGTCAATGTGATGTCTTCCTCGTGTCATTGCATATCTCACACTCATATGTTTGCTGATAGAAGATTAAGTTTTCGCAAACGCTGAGATCGGCTAGCTACGACTGAGGCCCTAACAAGCGTCCCCTACTCCTGGCTAAGCCTTTTTGGACGAGCTTCTACTGACGCCCAAGATCTGTGCCTGAACGGAGTGTCTGAAATTATCTCGGCATACTCAGTGAGGAAGAAAGCAAACACATAACACATAATATGGCCATTAGCAACCGTCAAATGCGCTTTGAATAATTTCGTTCGTTTGGCGAACCGCATATGGGTTCATGCCCGTCCGGCGCACTTCCGACGAATTCGGTGCGACATTCTTCACGCAAGTGCACGACTTTTGCTTTCTTAAAATGGTTTGTATGCGCGAATGTGCCCATATGATTGCAGGATAACTTGATGCTCATACGCGATGTTGAATATTAGTAGAATGCAAGCGGCAGTGCTGCGGGACAGTACAGATAAGGGATGAGAAGTGTGTTCAAATGGAGGTTTTCAATGGCGACTCCGAGTTTTACCTCGGATACTCAGGAGTATTAAGAAAAACAGTAATTGAAAAAGGTTATATTTTGTCTGTGGACGCACGAAACAAACCAACTTCCAGATCAACAACACTAATGTAAAGGTGCGAGCTCGATGTATGCATACTTATTGGTTGCTACAGCTTGTTGATTCGTACACAAGCAAGATCCCCGAGCTTCGCAGCGTCGAGATTCCCAGCAATGGCCCGTCCACATACCTCGAAACGTAACAGAAAGGCTCAAGTACAAAAATACAACAAACATGCGGGCTTGTGCTAAAGCTTCGAGGTCTGGCCATTAGGTTAGTTTAGAGACCACAAATGACGCTTGCGGGACCAGAAAATATGTTCTTCCTTGGTTAATTTTTATTTTCTTCTTCTTTTCAGTGCGTAAGAGTAAAAGATAACGAATATGATGTTTAATATATACCAGAGTTGACAGTCAGCTCTGCGTGAGTGTTGTTTCTTTGTCTGGATCTGTTTTGAGGGTGCGTTGTCTTTTGCGCGCTGTGAAGTATTAGCATGAGCTAACAGCCGTTTATAGAGGGCATTCACTGGACGCCATATTTGAGGGCGATGTTTAGAGCGCATGCTCAGAACGAGCTTACATTACTAGGCTGCTAAGGCTGGCAATCTTGATTGTGCGGAATGCAGGTTGCAAAAGAACTGTGGAAGCTCGCTGTCAGCACGCGCTCATCACTTATGCACACAGCTATGGCCGCCAGTGAATACTCCCTATTAGCGGCGAGATGCTTGGGTGGCGCCCTCCTATGGTTACCTCTCGTGACGTCATTACCCTGTGAACAACAAGTTCGATGGTGTTTGTAATTAGCAAGGTGGAAGCTGGAAATCATTGCGCTTTTAAACCAATACTGCCAACACCATCAAAATCGAAGTTCTTACATTACTCTTATTTCCGTCGATGAGGAATCCTTTGCTGACGTCAAAGTCAGCATTCGGCCAATCGTGGAGGGCCGACCACCGCGACGCTTTCGATGGGTCACGTCGCCAATAGTCATGCTCTGTGTACAATCTCTTGTGAACGTCTCGATCGAAACCGAAACAATGCCACTCTCCTCCCTGGCCAACTAGTTCCCAGAGCGCAACGCGCGCCGTGTTGCATGCAGGGATTTATGGAAGTAGTATATTGGCGAAGGAGGACGTCGCCGGCGATCTTCGGTTGCTCTGTGTTACGTCAGGGCGTCGCTCCTTATAACCAGCCAATTTAGTGCGGCCTCCGTTGCGATGCGTCCTACCGCCTAGTCTCTCGAAATATGCATTCCGCCGCCATTTGTCGGCGCTTGCAGAAGGTGTTTCCTAGCCAGTTTTACCAGCCAGCGGGGCTGTGGCGCCGTCCTGCGTGGCGACGTTGCAAGCTTTGAATACTCCAAACTCTCCGAACTGTCCAAGGTCAGCGCATGTACCAGGGCACTATTGCTAATGTATTAACAAGTCACGCCCTGCGTTCTGAAGTTGTCAGTGACTGAGCTATCGGGAGTCGAAAACTCACCTTTTTATACACACTCTGTGCACTCACTTTTTTTGAAGACCGCACCAATCACTGCGAGCAATCTAAGGATCATTATAGCCTAATTTAATGTTCCTGCGCACACCGCATACTTGAAGTCTAATCCTATTACGAGTTTCGTCATTCACAAGGCTTAGTTCGTTGTTCGTAGACATTGACTGCTTCCGTGTTCCGCGAAAATAAACACATAGACTATTTCTTTAGAGTCGCAGTTGCAAAAGTGAAACAGTAAATAGGGGAAGACGCGTGTTGAGCTTATCCACACACCATATGACCGTTGGTCACGGAGTAGTTCTCAATATAACCACAAAAAAAAAAAAAGAGCACGAGCGATAGCTCCCGAGTCCCCACAGACATTTTCATCTCAGTACTTACCTGAGAGCGCTGACGCACTCACTCGCCTCCACTCTTCCATTGGTTGGTTGCGGTTTCAGCGTTCTCGCGATTTTGTTAATGTTTTATAACATTTTTGCTTAATTTTGTGATACAAACGTGTCCCTTTTAGCCTACAACCAATCAAATAGTGGTTACAACTAGAACTGAAAAATGCAAAAAAAGCTTTGAGCTCAAATTGAGGCTTTTATAGGAACATCTTACGATGTATGTGATCATGTTCGTCGCTAGGCAAGGCTCGGTAGCAAAACTTCTGAACTGATACAGGAAGAAGATTATACTAACGTCTGCTTCCGTATCCGCCGACACTAGTATAAAAAAAATAATGGGGAGACTCACAATAATAGGGACATTCACAATGCATAAATGCATTGTGAATAGAGATCGAAACCCTGATTGACATTGTACTTGAAACTCGAAGAAACAGATGAACTCCCAGGTTTACAGCTGACTGTTTGATTCTCCAGGACGCCAATCTGTTTGTGAACTTCGCAGACTACAAAGCAATACAAAAGCCTATTATTATTTTTTTTCTTCGCAGACAATACAAAATTAACGTTTTTGGTGACCTGAGCAACCCTACGCAGTATACAGCTTGTTTGAAAAGACACAAGTTTTGTTCAAGTCTAAAAAGGAAGTGTTGCTAAAAAGGCGCATTTGTCCTGTTTTGTCTATGAACTGTGTCCATCGCTTCTTCACCCTGTTGTCTCCGTGTTCTGCGGGAAAGTGAAATTGCAGACGTTCTTTAGAATGTATACGGGTAGCAAGTAAGTAAGGGAGAGAAGGAGATGAGACCGCGCGGGCACGTCAGAACACCGATCTCTGGTTGGAAGGATCAGTGGGTCTAGAGACGCAAAAGCTAGCTGACTTTGTCTCTACTCACTGTGTTCGAACGCGTTCGAAGAGCGAGTAGAGACAAAAGCAGCTAGCTTTGCGTCTATCATACCCCCTAATCCTTCCGACCAGAGCTCGGTATTTGGCGTCCCCGAGCGCTCTCATTTCGTTCTCTCCCTTAGTTTCTCCCCGTATACAGTCCCCGACTTCCTAAGAGAAACTGGACGTGGCGGATTCCAATCATCTTATTATCGCTCCGCCAACAAAACTAAAAAACTCATCACGAAAAAAAAAAAAAGCGAACATATTTTGGGGAGGAGATTCTACCGTCGCGCCTCTAGCGGCTAAGTTGAGAAGCATAAACCCAGGGGAACAGCAACAACAACATCATGAAATATTTGTTCGTGTTTTTGGCGGCGCCGTGCTCGACTGACGCGTATACCCGAACGCCGCGCCAGAAACATAAAACTGGAAATCGTGTTCAATCAGTCAAGCACTAATTGAGCACGAGTCCCGGCCGCATGCTGACGCAGCACTTGTGCCCCAATTCGTGCCCCAGCGTTGATCGAGGAAGATGACGTAAAAAAGGTCCGATTCACGAGCGGCCTTGTGTTAAAGAGGTCCTGCAATCATATTTAAGCGTCTACCTTTTTTGCGGTTTCCATGTCTCTTGGGGTTCGGGCAAGCCAGCGGGCCCGGAGAGATTAACTAAATATCAGTGCGTCATATTTTAACAGGACGACGCGGAAACGTCTTTCCCCTACGGGGGTGACCCGCGGTGCCAAAAGCGCGCGAAATGTGAGGTATTTGGTCCTGGGCTTACTACTGGTCAGAGCCGCTGAAAGATTTCTTTTAGTTGAAATATAAAATATAAGTAACGCGAACCGTTTCAATTATTTATAAAAGTAGTTTTTGTTCATTATTTTAGATCAGAAAAGAAACAAATGTAGTTTATAAAGTCGGGAAACCAGAAATGACCCGTCGACATACCCGCCACCAAGCGGTAAAAAAGGCGGCGCATACTAAAAAAAGGTAGTGGAATCAGGCACCGACGAGCGGCGAGCTAAGAAAGGCCCCGGATGTACGCGGCGGCGCTGCGGTCGTTTACGGACTCGAGGATCCGAACGGTTTCGAGTGTTCCGAAGGCCTTCGGCGCAGGTTTGCTTGCTGTTTGGCCGTTTGGCGGTATGGCAGCGTGAAGTGGCTCCCGTTCTGAACTGATCTTTATCCCGTGTTTGCTGTCGTTTGTGGCCAATGAAGTGTGATGCCGAATTAGTGTTTAATCGCGCAGCAAATGCAATGCGAGCCGCCCTGGATGCCCGCTTCATTCAACCTATCCAGAACATGCTTTAGTGGCGCCCTCTCGAGCCGTCGACACGGAGTGCGGCAGCCGTGAGCGCTCGCTGAGCTCACTACCCCTCCTCTAGTTCACGGCCATTCAAGCGGCCAAAGACGTCATGAAGGATGTTATTTTTTTGCTTGTTTTTGTAATTTTAATTTGTCTATATAACTTTTAAAATAAAGCGAAATTCTAGAAAAGTTTCATTAAGTATACTACGTTCAGTGCGCTCAGGTTCGGTGCAAATTAAAAACCAGTAAAAAGTCCTTACAGGGCAGGGCCCCTTTAAATGAACACAAAGCTCAGTAAAAAGACATTTTAAATTCCTACAGCAGAGCATTCTTACAAACAGCGCGTCACGTCTTCCTTTTGCACACGCACTCCGGCGGTGACATATCACGCTCCCCCACTGCGCAGGCGCGGCGCCTCCTTCGGCTTCACGACTTCCGTGACGAAGCATCTGCGTTACTGTGTTTCTCTTTGTGTTTTACTTCTGAGGCGCGTCCGCTCTGACCTTGAGCGGCGCGCGCTTGATGACGCATTTTTATGGCCATCTTTCGGGCACAACGCCGACGCCGCCTTTTCGCGTAATAAAACAAATAAAGCACTGGCCTTAAAAAAAAAAAGCCGGGCGAAGTGCTTTTTAAAGACCCCTTTCGAAATTTGCGTGCCGAATATTTGAAGGTCGGAACCACAGCACATGGTGGAACAACTGACATCGTGGAACGTGCAAGTCATTCCATAAGATAGCGAACGTCGGAGCGCGGCCAACGCTAGGAGCCGACGAGCCAATCAAACGGCGTTGGAAGTGCAACGTCACTGCGCTTATCACATTGTTTTGTGGGTGTGTTTTCTCCTCCTACTCTAGCCAAACGCATAAAGTGTGCCGTGGCCCGTGACGCTGCGGTTTTAGACCGCCATTATCCAGGGATTTTACAGCTGCCAACACAGGGCAGTATTTTGAAAGAGGTCTATAGCTCAATCTCCCTGTCAAAAGCTACATCTGCGTTTTGTAAGATGTCAATAACTGTCGATATGAAGTTTGCAATGGAGCTTTTCCGGAGAAGCGTTCTGCGCACGCGCGAGCGCCCGATGCCAAGCGGCGGAAGTCAGCACGAAAAATCGAGGAAATCCTGAAGGAGGCTGTGGGATCAGCGAGTAGAACACGTAATTGCAGCATATATATAATTATGTTACACACACAAAAAAAAGAAAGTGGACGGAAAGAAAAACACGACGTTTAGGGAAGTCGCGTTGGGCACGCGCCGCAGTTCTGAGAGCGAAGAAACTGGTAGAGTAGCTCCCATTATCGATTGGTAGCGCAGGTAGGTCACTTCCTCGATTTTTAGTTCGTGCAGCCACCGCTTGGTGCCGTCGGTATGTGTTTTTGTAAGCTGGTTCAAGGGTGCAAGGAGTAGTTTCCGTAGCGCCAGGCAGCGGCTAGAGTAGGAAGATATTCTAGCTTTAGCCAGTGGCGGGCTTTTTTAATAGTTAGCTGGACGAGCGTGTGTTTTAGGGGCGAAGCTCCTTAGGGGCTGGCCATGTCCGTCCGCCGTCCGTTGTCCGCCGTAGGCCGGCGTCGGGTGCTCGTGCTTCTGCTCGTGAGATCACGTGCTCGTGTAGGGCAAAAAAAAAAATTGAAAAAAAAAGATGAAAAAAATTATGAAAAAAGAAAAAGAAGAAAAAAAAGAAGAAGAAGAAAACCACACAATCTCCTGCTGACATGAATGAAAAGGCTCAAAGAAAAAGAAGAAAAAAAAGAGTAGGGGGTTCTGAGATGCCATCCCATCTGTCTGCTTAAAAAAAGAGAAAGAAGAAAACCACACATTCTCCTACTGACATGAATGAAAAGGCTCGGCATGCTGCGCCTCGGCGTCTACGCAGACAAGCGCCACCAGAGCTTCGCCCCAAGCAACATCATTCACCACGTGGAGATGCGGTCAATTTTTTTGGTTGGTTTTTGGCGGGCTTTTTTGTAGACACTGTGTTCCCTGTTACATAGGCGCGATGGGTCGGCCTAGGGAGCAGGAAAGGGCAGTGGATGACTTAGTGTCATGTGGTGAGTGTGGACGGTGGGTCCACTTAGACGGGACGGAGTTCGAGAGCCTAGCTGAGGCGGAGGAGGGTAGTTTGGTTTGCCGAATCTGTGAGAGGTTCGAGGTGGGACTGAAGTTGATGGAAGGGAGGTGCGAGGCTAGGGTCGAGGAGCTTCGGCGGGAGCTTAAAGCAGAGCGAGAACAGCGGGTGGTGCTTAAGGCTAAGGTTGAGGAGCTTATCAAGAGGGAGGAATCTCAGGTTGCTTTGCAGGCGCTTACCAGGGAATGGGAAGGAAGGGTAACGAGTGTGGAGGGTCAGCTAAATGAGGCGCGGGAAAAGCGGGTCGAGCTAGAGAGTCAGCTAGAGGAGCTCAGGAAGGGGGTAGCGTGGAAGGCTGGGTTGGAGCAGCGTAAAAGGGAATGTGAGGGTAGGGTGGAGCGCTTGACAGGAGTAGTTAGCGAGGGAGACGGGAAGCGCATGGAAGGACAGGAAAGGGTAGTGGAGTTAGAGGGTACACTCAGGACAGAGGTTGAGAAGAGGGTAGCTATGGAATCGCAGTGGGAAGAGCTAAAGAGGAAGGTGGCAGGAAGGGAGGTTGCAGAGGGTCGTAATGCTAGTGAGCAGGTGGAGATTAGTGAGAGGTTGGAAGCTCCTCGACCTTACAGCGCTGTAGTGAGAGAGGGGGGGAGCCAGTTAGATGAGGTAGCTCCAGTCGTGGTAAGGGAGACCAGCCAAGTAGATGTTGACCGACAGCCGCAGGATAGTCAGGGAGAGGAGGGAGGGCGGCAGTCAGAGGTCAGAAGGGTGTTGGTTGTGGGGGACTCCAACGTTAACAGGATTAAAGTGGGAGTACTAACTAGGGTCAAGGGGGACGAGAGGGTAACGGTAGTGGCCCAGCCAGGAAAGTGTATAGTAGACGCTATGGCCGAAGCTAAGGAGTTTGCATGGGGTAACAGGGAGGGCCGGGACCTAGTCGTAGTCCACGCGGGCCTCAACGACGTGTTCAGGGGAAGAAGCCAGAACCTCGGACACCAGCTACATGTGGGGCTGCGGGAACTAAGGGGGATCAATGAGAACGCGCATGTTGTCATACGCACGATCCCAGAGGTCCGGGGTCAGTCATTGGAGACTGAGAGGCGGGTAATTGAAGCTAACCGCATAATCAAGGGGATGAGCCGACAGCTTAAGTACGGCGTAGTAGAGATTAACAGAGAGGTGTACGAGGCTGGCTCCTTTCCGTTTGAACAGAGTGGCATCCACTACAGTGGAGTCACGGGTGGCAGGGTAGGGGATAGGCTGGGTAGTCAGGCAACAGCTTTTTTGGGGGGACCGAGGGCCCTGAGGGCACCAGCGTAAATGAGACAGAGTTGGGGGGCGGGTATATTGGTAGACAACGTAGAAACCGTAGAAGGAATAGAGGTAGGCGCCCATTTAAGTCAGACATAGGATACATTAACATGCAGGGGGGTAGGAATAGGCTAAAATGGGAAGAGATAGAGGAGCAACTAACACAGGAAGACTTAATGGTATATGGGCTAGTGGAAACGCATCTTAGAGATACGGAGCATCCACCTTGCAATAGTGAATATGTTTGGGAAGAATGCAACAGAAGGGAAGGTAG
Source organism: Ixodes persulcatus (assembly GCA_013358835.2). Classification (NCBI taxonomy): domain Eukaryota; kingdom Metazoa; phylum Arthropoda; class Arachnida; order Ixodida; family Ixodidae; genus Ixodes; species Ixodes persulcatus. The sequence goes on from JABSTQ010011506.1 coordinate 428,514, forward strand.
TAAAAAGGGAGGTGGAATTGGAGCGTTCATCAGAAAAAGCACAAATTGGCGGAGAACGAGAAATGAATGTGCAGAACACTTATGGCTAAAGGGGACGGTAGCAGGGGAGCAAACACTTCTGGGTTTTGTGTACATGTGGATGGGATCAAATGCCAAGGAAGAAAATAGAAGAATGACAGAATGTATATCAAGAGACATTACCGAGCTAGGAGAAGGCCACGAGATAATAGTAGTGGGACACATGAACGCGCATGTAGAGGACTTAGATGGATATACAGATTCAACAGGAAACATGTTGTTAGACATGTGCGAGAGGCACGACTTGGCTCTATGTAACACTAGTGAGAAATGTGAAGGACTAATAACATGGGAAGCGGGCAGGTCACAGTCCACAATAGATTATGCACTGATGTCCCATAGAATGTATAATAAGCTGGAAAAAATGAAAATAGATGAGGAGGGTGTCAAAAGCCTAGGTAGTGACCACAAACGTATAAAACTGAGCTTTACTGGAGAATTAAGCACAAAAACGGGGCAGAGCGACGAACGGGACCAAAACCTTTATACCTAAAAGCAGTTGGAGACAGCTGCTAAGCAAATAGAAGAAGTTATTTCTGGAGACGACCAAGCACAATGGACTTATACAAGCCTAACTAAGCAATTTGACCTAGCGCTGGCAAAGGTGCGAAAAAAAGGAAGGGGGAAGTGAAGACGCAAACCAAAGAGCTGGTGGGATGGTGATGTAAAGGAGGCAGTAGAGAAACGCCAGGAAGCATCTAGAGAACACAGGTATGCTAAGAGTAATGGGGAACCAGAAAGCGAAGTAAATAGGAAGTGGGATACATTTATAACATGTAGAAAGGAGGCATCCTGTTTGATTAATGAAAAAATTAAGAGAAAGGGGGCACAATGGTTGTCTAAAGTAAATAAAAAAGACAGGAAGGCAGCCAAAAAATTTTGGAAGCACCTGAACTCTTTAAGCCGTAAAACAAGGTTAGAACAGCATTGCATCACCACGTCCCAGGGTGAGCACCTAGAAGGGGATGAGGCAGCGAAACATGTAGGAGCAATGATGGCAGAGAAATTTAAGGAGCAAAGGTACACAGAAAATGAGGAACTAGAAGAAAGTAATTTAGTTGGTGCAAATGAGGCTATCGGATAAAGGGAATGGGAAAGGGCAGTACAGAAAGTTCCTAGTGGCACGTCATCTGGCCCAGATGGCATTCCTATTGGATTATTAAAAAAGTTAGGCCCTAAATCCTGGACGAAATTAAGAGAAGTGGTCAGCAATGTAATTGAAGGCGGAAGTGTCCCGGAAGAATGGAGGTTAAGTAGGGTGAGTTTAATATATAAAGATAAAGGGGATAAGGGTGACATAGCCAACTATCTTCCCATAACAGTGACATCGGTAGTCTACAGGGTTGTAATGCAAGTTATAAAGAACAGATTGCAGACATGGGTAGAGAACGAGGGGTTGCTTGGCGAGTTACAAAATGGCTTTCGGAAAGAAAGAAGGTTGGGGGACAATTTGTTTACATTAACACAGTGTATCGAAATTGCAGTTAAAGATAACAGACCTCTATGGATAGCTTTTTTGGATATTAAGGGAGCTTATGACAATGTGGTCCAAGGAAAGCTGTGGGAAATAATGAAGCGCTTGAAGGTGGAAAATGAAATAATTAAAATCTTAAAGGACATTTATAGGGACAACAAGGTTTTTATAACATGGGAAGGAAGAGTGACAGCACCAGTAGAAATAAAACGAGGCCTTAGGCAAGGATGCCCTTTGTCACCATTACTGTTTATGATGTACCTCCAAGGATTAGAGGAGAGACTAGAAAAGAGTGGAGCTGGCTTTGACCTCTCATACTACAGACATGGCGAGAAGATTGAACAGTCAATACCGGGATTAATGTATGCAGACGACATAGTACTAATGGCGGACAACAGGTTGAATTTACAAAAACTGATGAGTATCTGTGGTGCAGAGGGAAATGAATTGGCATTGGAGTTCAGTAGTGACAAGTCGGCGATTATGATATTTAACGATGATGAGGGTGAAGTTCTTAAAATACAAGAATGCAATGTTGGGAGGGTCGACAAGTATAGGTATCTAGGCGTGTGGATCAAGGAAGATACGGATTACCTCAGTGAACATGAAAAAGACACAACTGGCAAGGGCAATAGAAATGCAGCGGTAATGAAAAACAGGGCAGTGTGGAACTATAACAGGTATGAAGTGGTCAGGGAGATTTGGAAGGGAGTTATGATGCCAGGCCTAACTTTTGCGAATGCAGTTCTATGTATGAAACCTGACCTTCAGGCAAGGCTAGAAATAAAACAACAAGGGGTGGGTAGGCTGGCTCTCGGAGCGCATGGGAAGACACCAAATCAGGGGGTACAGGGCGACATGAGGTGGTCGTCTTTCGAAGGAAGGGAAGCAAGCAGCAAAATAGAATTTGAGGATAGACTGAGACAAATGGATGAGGAACGGTGGGCACAAAGAGTGTGTAGCTATCTGTACATGAAGGGTATTGACACAAAATGGAGAAAGCGAACAAGAAAACTCAGATCTAAATATGTGGGCAACAGTGGGGAGGTGGGTCAGGAAATGAGAGTTAAAAAGAAGGTTAAGGAAACAGAGAAGTATATGGGAAGCCGGTATGCAAACAAAATCAGCATTGGAGATGTACAGGTTGTGTAAAACAGATATCGATAAAGAGAGTCTCTATGATAATTCAAGGGGGAGTTCCCTGCTATTTGAAGCCAGAACGGGAGTGTTGCGGACTAAGACATATATAGATAGATATCAGGAGGTAGACACCGTGTGTGGAGCTTGCGGAGAGGAGGAGGAGACGGCTGAACATTTGGTACTTTACTGTAAGGGGCTTCACCTGTAGTGGCTGAAGAGCCTATTAATATAACAACCGCACTGAGATTTAGGGATAGTGAGGGGAAAATAGACATGGGGAAGGTGGAGATAACCAAGAAGAGATTATCTGACTGGTTGGCATAGGTCAAGGGAAGGGTGAATATTTTCCTATTCCCTACTGGGCGACCCTTTCTGCGGAAGGTGTGTGCACCCGGTTGCATAGAGGCGCCTCCGTCGTACGGACCGTAGCTTTTAAGACTAAATATCTAGATTTGTAACTCGTAAATTAAATAGCTTAAAAAAATACTGGCTAGGTGGCGCAAGCCGCCGCCCGATTCAAAGGGTTCAGCCCCATTCATCCATCCATCCATCCATTGGGCACTCTCAGCTTGGCTTTAGCATTGTTCAGTCCCTCGTTGGGGACCTTGTTTTTTTTTTGTTTTTTTTTTTTAGTCTTGTGAAGTACTTCTGGCCTGGCCGTTCACCGAGCCTTCTGCGTAGATTGTAGTGGTATAGCCACAGTTTGAAGAGATGAGTTTAGACTTGGATACTCTGACATAACGTTGTTGAAGAGGAACATCACTGACAGAACGCCTTGAGCGCCGGTCGAGTGTCGAGCCCATGCGACAGAATCCCACAAGGGCATTTCGGTGTCGCATCCGGCGCGAGTTTTATACGACCGTCTCCGTCATAAAGTTGACTCTTTATCGCGTCGTTTGTGGCGAGTATAGTGCGACGACGCGGACGACCGCCAAACGCGGCTTTTGTCTCCGCAGTTCGTTTCATTCATGAAGAAGTTACAGCATCCCTCGTCGGCGGCGGACGAGGAATGTAGTTTCATTCCTTCATTTTGAAAAAAAAAGAAAGAAAAGCAACTGTTTTTTGTTGTATTGCGTGGCGGAATTGAGATCGGGTGAGATGAAGCGCTGCTAATAAATACACCCAATGAAAAAAAAAGGTTTTTTTTTCTTTTTTTTTTTTACAAAGCACTTAGGAGGGTTAATCGCTGTAAACAACGGAGCGACATCGGCAAATAACAAAGTGGATATGTTTAATTTCAAAGAAAAGTCTGCGCTGTGGGATTAATAATGACGTAAACACGTGAAATGTCATGCTCCGTGTCACAGCGCGAATTCCTCTTTTTTTTTTTTCCCCTTTGAGGAGCTTTTTTTTTGGGGGGGGGGGGGGGGCGGGGGGGGGGCGGGGGGGGGGAGGGGGGAGGTAAACTAATGGCCCTAGATAAGAGGTTCCTACAAGTAGCGACATGCTTCGAAGCGCCGAGTGCGTGACGGTGCAGGTTTTAGGAAGCGAATGGCGGCGCATAGAAGAGTGAACTGAATGACGCCATTTTGTTTCTACGGAATGTGCTTCGTCATTCGTTTAGTTGTCGTTACTTGTAAAAAGAAGCGTCAAGGGACTTTAGGGTATACAGGGTAAACATGTTTACAGCCTCGTCATTCGCCGAGCTCCACCCATGGGTCACAGCGATTAGCCCCCCAAGCGCTTCGCGGTAAACTATACTTCGTCTCACCCTAGGATGGACTAAAGGCAAATGCTAGGGGCCGTCATATCCAATCACGACCCCTTAGAAATTGTGCGGTATTTCGCTTCGATGCACGTATCGGATCCCGCGTCTCGGATCACTGATCAGGGGATGGGTGGACACTGGCTAAAGTCGAAGAGCACTGAGTGACTTAACAATTTTACGCCGCAAAGAAAGCCACTACATTAGGCTCTTTGCAGCGTCGAAGCTATAGAAATGATGCGGCGCTTTTGGATTCGGAGCATTATTCGTCCACCCCTAATCAATGTTAAGCGTGTCATAGTATAGCGTGGAATGGGATTGGACCTGGCGGCCCGTGGCTTTGGCCTTTAGTCCATCGTAGGATGAGACAGAGTAGACGCACTAGATTTTTCAGTTTGTATAACAGTTAGACATATACTCGTTTTCACAATGAAAACCGCAGCTAAAAAAAAAGATGTCCGGCTTTTTGCAGAACGATATTAATTCATTCATGTGTTGGATTAAGATATATTCAGGTCCATCTTTGATTAGCTTTATGTTATTTTATGAAGACGTACACGTTTCAAACGCTAAAAACCCACAACTAAGCGGTCTTGTTATCTTATAGAGGTGTTGGTTAGACGCACTTCGTGCGTCTATATTGTGCAGACAATAGAGAGATTTAGGGAACCGGAACAAAATACGATCGATAAACAAAAACGATCGATACCTTGGATCGGGCGAGTCGACCGATCGTGTGCCTCTAAACGGCTTTGGGGGAACCGTATTTTCAGACGAGAGCAGACGATCGGTACAGGTCGCGCCCCCTGGCAACGGAAACCTGCATCGGCCTCGTTGAGAATGTAGATATTTGCGTTTGTTCGTACAAATCGCAGAAACTGGAGCAAATAAAAATCTCATCCTAAAAATATAGAGAACCTAAAACAATGTATACCTACTTATAGTTCGTCTCGTTTTTTTACTGGAATGAATGCGCTTCCGTAATACAAAACCTGGCGCTCCATGGCGTGTCGCCACTGGCGCTGCGAAGTTCTAAAATGTACGTCTGCTAAAGAAGCAGACGAGCTTTCCGACAACAAAGACGCTCGATCTTTTTGACGATGACTTGGAGTTGGCTCTATTCGGAGAAAACAATTTACAAAACGTTCTTTTGTACGACTGTCTGCGCACTAAGAGAAGGTGGTTGTTGGCGGCAAGGCATGGGACGTTCAACTTAGCGTCGATGGACGAGGAGGACGTCGTACGGCTGTTCAGGTTCACAAAGGAGGATCTCCTTCATCTCCGATCGGCGCTGCGCATCCCGGAGACGTTGACAACCAACGGCTGAATCTGGGTGTCAGGGGCTCGTTTGCCACCGTATTTTCTTTTTTTCTTTTTTTTGTTTACCCGATTCATATCCTCGGGAAATAAAATAGTTCCTCGATCGTACGTGGTAACTTGTTTTGTAAGTCATACGTTCTCAGTGGGCAAGCTTTGGTGTTTTACATCAACCAAATATGATGTTTACTTCAACCACGTCCTGATATGCTGAAAAGTCGCCGGCAGCAAACTCGATTTGACACACAAATAAGAACACGCTCGCGCGCGCTTATCATCAACATTCGAAGTCGTCTGCCAGCGATCCCGTGTCTTTCCCTCGAGGCCCACTGCAGGGTCGAGTATTAAGAAAGTTATGGACAAATAAAAATAGGAATATTAAATCGCGAAGAAAATACAAAAATAACAAAAACATACTCGCTTTCTCAAGTTAAGGCGGTCATTTTTCTTGTACAAAGTTACGAGGAGGTCAATCCGTTCCTTCGCTCCTCGCAACGAGAAGTTCTTTTTCGACTTAAGGACGTCATTCCGAAGGGCCGGAGTAAAAAAAAGGATTAGGGCCTAACACCTCCCTCAGTAGGAAGATATCATCTTCCGCTGAAACCCGCTTGCGAGCACGAGGCGGAGGGACGGAGGTAGATACGGCGCTCATGTTGCTCTCTTCCGGTAAAGATAGCAGACGATCACAGTCGGACGCCCGCGAACCGATCGTTGTGCCGTGTACGGTACTACCACGGAAAAAAAAAAAATTAATTAATAAAGGAAAACCTGTAACTTTACTGCTGTGCATTTATTAAAACTATCACCCAATATTTAAAGGGCTCGTTTTATGGAATATATGTGATTAGCATTAGAACACAAATTTTTAATTCATGCAAAATTTTTAAACTAAAAAGTATCCAGATCCTTGATCCAGAAGGCTGTTGCTCACTCTGTTGACACTACAGATAACCCTCAGTCATAAAGCAGCTGTAAAAACGGGTGATAAGAGCTCGAAATGCACATCCCAACGTTTGTATGAAAAAAAACTTAAAATATGAAAAAAACTTAAAATATAAAAAACTTAAAATATAAAAAACTTAAAATATAAAATACATAAAATTTAAAAAAACTTAAAATTTAAAAAGTTTAAAATATAAAAAAACTTGAAATATAAAAAACTTAAATATATAAAAAAACTTCAATAAAAAACAAATTAAAAAATAAAAAAAAAGGTGGATGGGCCAGCCGGATTCGAACTCTCCATTACCGCACCCCTACGAGCTCACGAAATGGACGCTCTAATCCACTGCGCCACTGAGCTTTTTTTTTTTTTTTTTTCTTTATTGCCGGATTTTTTACATTGTCAAATAGGCAGGCATATCGCTCAAAACATAGGAAACAGGGCAAGGCTAAGCTAAACCAGTCCGAAGTGACTGGCGTTGGGGGCTAAAATTGTTTCATGGACAAAAGTGCCTCATTGCGCGGAAGCCACTCAGGCTCGCACTTCTGTGCTCTGTTGACTTCAACTAACAAAGATACACTTTCACGAAAATATTCCCGCGCCTCCCGTACATTATTGTCAGCGTTGTGTACAGCCATTCGGGACTTCCAAATACTGTGCAGACCCAACAGCATAACCAGGTCAAAGGGAAAACCTTCCTCGTTTTTAACCGAAAGATAACGGATTCGATGCGCGTATAGGGGGAGATCCTTTTTCAGGGTACGTTGGAGGACGTCCCAGAAGAAGACCCCATCCCAGCACTCAAGAAACACGTGCTCGACCGTCTCTGGCTTCTTGCATAAAAAACAGTGATCCCCCCACGGTACAGAAAGTCCCCTCTCGTTTAGCCACGTCTTGACCGGCAGTGTACCTGAATGTAATTTAAAGAAGAAAGTATTGGTGCCTGCGGGCACCACCATACTCTTAACGCGCTTCAAGACATCTTGCCCTGGGCCTGCACAGTATAAGGCTCTGTATAGAGGTACAGAGAACACAGTATCGCACACAGCCTTATACAATCTTTTCCGAGGAACCTCACTCAAATACTCAACTGAAAAACGAGATAACAGAAATTTACATGAGGCAACAACTTCCTTTAAATATCCATGAATACCACCCGACATCGAAGACGTGGAAACAATCAACTTAGGCAAACTGCTTGCAACTCTCACTTGACAAACGGTGCGCAAAAAGGGGTCACTTATGTCCCGAAAATACATGAACCGATTAACAACCTGGCGTAAAAACAAATGCGTCAAACTAAGCCCCCCACTGCGTACGCGTCTGAAAAGGTTCGTCCTACTTGATTGCTCCCACGTGGAGCCCCAGATAAACACTGCAAATACCCGGTGCAATTTCTGCACATTTACCCGCGAACAATGCAAGACTTGTAGAACGTACCACAGTTTGCTGACAAAAAAACAAATTGCAAACTGTGGCCCGTGCAAAAAAGGACAGATCATACCTCCGTCTTTTTTCTACTCTTTCGCGAAGTTCCACCGCCTGCCGGCGCCAATAGGGTTCGCTGTCGCGATAATTTTCTAGAGGCACTCCCAAATATTTTACGGGGGTGGTCACCCACTGCATGTTGGCAAACGAACAAGGAGTAAAACTACACTCTCCATGCCTAAATCCCAGGCACTTGGTCCAGTTAACAGAGCTGCCACTGACTTCGCAAAAACGTTTAAGCGTGTGAACGACTTGAACAATACTCTCGCGGTTGGAAAAAAACACTGCAATATCATCAGCATACGCTAACACTTTAACTTCGGTCGCATGAAGCTTAAAACCACTGATAGAACTGTTTTTAAAAATACTAATGCAAAGGGATTCTATGTAAATGCAAAAAAGTAGTGGTGACAAAGGACACCCTTGGCGGACAGATCGATTCACTTTTATACGTTTTCCAACCGACTTGTTCACCATAAGTCTCGTCGAGCAACCGTTGTACGCCATCCTGACACCTTCGCGGATAACAGCGCCGACGTTTACATGATCGAGAATGGTTAAAAGCAGGTCGTGAGGCACGCGGTCAAAGGCCTTTTCCAAATCTACCTGGAGCATCGCAACGCAAGTACGCATTGCGTCGCAACACTCCAGAACACTGCGTGCTTTATGGATATTGGTGAAAATAGTCCTTCCTTTTATGCTGCAAGTTTGATGGGGCCACACTATATCTGATATTACAGTTTGCAATCTCCTTGCTAAGATCTTCATTAAAATTTTGTAGTCGACATTAGTCAAACTGATCGGCCGGTATGCTGTGACTTGCTGCAACTTAGCCGCGTCATCTGTTTTGGGGATCAACACTGTGTGCGACGACATAAAAGATGGAGGCAACATATTCAAATCATATGCTTCATTGAATACTTTGGCTAGGACTACGGCAATCTCTTGTTTCTGAGTCTTATAAAAAGCTGCACTTAGGCCGTCTGGGCCAGGGGACTTTCCCGGGTTTAGGGCTTCTATTGCAAAGACCACTTCCTCTACGCTGATGGTCGATTCTAGTAATTCTTTCGTTTCGTCATCTATGCGCGGCATTAAACCCAAAAATTCATCTTTAAAAGGCTGGACATCTACTGGACAGGACGCAAATAATCTACTATAATATTCGAAAAAGGCGAGTTCGATTTCTTCCTTATCGCTCGTAACTGTTCCGTTCCTCTCTACCCCCGTTATCTCGTTACGCCGAGCATATATTTTCTCAAGGCTCAGCGCACGCTTAGTTGGCGCTTCGTGTTGACCATTTTTCGGCTCTGGCTCTAACAATCGCCCCACAATATCGTTCCCGATCTAGAATCTCGAGTTTATCTTTCACAATAGAAATATCGTCTTTGAATGCCCCAGGCATTTTAGTCTCTTCTTTTAGCAGTATCCGCAAATTATTACGTAATAACATTTCGTTGCTTCATTCAGTGCTTTTAAGTACGCCTGCCCGCTCTAACGCTTTCATTTTTATTTCCTCCTTAAAAAGCTCCCATCTCACACCATACCCTAATTTGTTCTGGCTCTCTAGTGTTTCAACCGCGGCCTGCACTTGGGCAGTGAAAACGTCATCCTCCAAAAGTTTCGCGTTCAATTTCCATAATTCCCAGCTGAAGACTTTCCTGGCTTGGGATTTACTGCGCATACAAAAGGAAACTAGACAGTGAACTGCGCCACTGAGCAGACGATTTTCGCTGCTGCTAAACAGTAATTTATTTCTATCGAGGATGTCTTATTGCGTTTCGATTTGTATTCTCTTTTTTATTTGCTGATTCCCACTTTATGCACTTGCTGTCACATATGGCTGTCACATTGCCATCGTACCGTATCATATGTTCGCCTTTTGCAGTGGCACCTTGGCCGTTCCCAAACGCGCTCCGCCTTGCACCTTACACAACGCTGGTCCCCACATCAGCAACACGATGACAAAAAACAATACACCAGTTTATTGTTCCTCTCACCATTAAAAAAGTGAGATATTTATTGAGATTTTTTGTCTATTTTTCCTTGATATATCAGTATCGCGTGGTTTCTTTCGTAGCTATTAAGCGTGCAGCCCAAGTGATAGCGTTGCTGAACGCCCTGTCAGTACTGAGAAGGGGGATCACCCTAGAGGCATTAGTGCAAAGGAAAACCTACAATTTTTTCACATTAGCACTTGTTCTGCGTCGCGAAAAGCTCCGGTCGAACCACAGTAGTACACGCCGAGCAGCGCCGACGACGAGGCTGACGGGGGCACGTTCCTGTAGAAATATCTATACTTCGTTTCACTTTATCTGCGAGCGAAGCCAAAGCTAGAAGCGCGAGACCAGCGCTTTTTGCATTTCTCCCCAGCTCGCGCGCTCGAGCAAAGCCTGAACGCACGGAGCTCGCGTGCTCGCGCTTCCAGTTTTGCCTTCGCTCGCACATAAGGTGAAACGAAGTATAAGGAGTATTCACTGGGCGCCATATTTGTGGGTGATGCCTAGAGCGCATGCTCTGAACGAGCCCACATTAATAGGCTGCTAAGACCGGCAATCTTGAGGGTGCGGGATGCACGTTACAAAAGAACTGTGGAAGCTCGCCATCAGCACGCACTCAGTAGTCGTGCACACAGCCATGGCCACCAGTGAATACTTCCTATAGGAAGGACGAGACGAGGCAATGTCTGCTGGGCTCTAGACATGAAGCGCGTGTGTCGCCGGCGCTTCGTTCTTCTTTATTCAAGCCCCTTGCCACAGTTCCTAGGGCATAGAACAGCAGCGCTACGGTGTCGTCTACGCGCAAAATCTTCACGCGGTGGCCGCCGCTCTTGCCACTACAACTCTCTAGAACACTGGTAATGTGATAAACCCCCCAATATGGCTGCTCCTAATGGCATGATGATGATAGCTGGCAAGGACTTTTGCATATGGCCTATAGACCTTTCCAAAAACGAGCTTGTGGCCGTTGCCATTTTGAGCGTTCGTGCGTATGGCGCGTGCTTTGCTCGCTTTCCGAAGCGACGAACACGCACGTGCTGGACTGTGAAGATCGCACGCTGGACTGTGATTTTGTAAACATTGGAAAGGTCTATTGCAGGTGGTGGGAAGCGTGGGCATTATAAATCACGCCCTTCATTTTTTTTTTCACTTTTTTTAGCTGTCAATACTTGTATTCTTCTTTTTTTTTTTTGTTACTTAGAGTTTAATAATGCGGAGTGTGGCCACTCCCGAGCGTAATTTTCTGATCGGTCCGCCGTCAATGAAAATGCACCTTAAGCGGGGGGTCCCACTGCTCATACATCATACAAAAGATGCTCTGCAAACACGATGTCACCGCCATATCCGTGGTTCGAATGTCGCGTGTACGGATCTTTCGCGATGACCCGCGTTCGAATCTGTTTGCGCACTGTCTTTTGCATGATGTATTATACCCGAGTCCCACTATACTTCATCTCACCTTAGTATGGACTATTGTTAGCCGCGCGTGCTAAAAGCGCGAGCTAGTCGCTTTGAATGAAGCCGTGGCGACTGCACGAGCGCTCGTGCTGCATATGCTCTAGTCAAGGCAGTCAAGGCTGGCCGCTCGCGCTAGCACAGCCTTCGCGGTTAGTCCATGCTAGAGGTGAGACGAAGTATAGACGCTTTCAGCGCGCGCCGAATTGAGCCGCCATAACCGACCTTCTCTTGTCTTACCGAGATGCCGAGCCACTGAAGCGGGCGTTGACGAGTCTCCACAAGGGCCTATGATGGGGAGAAGGACGCGGTAGGATCTAAAATGGCAATGACCTGACCTATTGTGGTAATGATGCAGTGGAGCGAACGGAATAAGAAGAAACAAACACTGAAGGTCGGTTATGGCGGCGCCCATGCACAGCTGACTGAAAGCGTCTATAGACCTTTCCAAGAAAGAGCGTATGGCCGGTGCCATTTCCAGTGTTCGTGCGTATGGCGCGTGCTTTGCTCGTTTTCCGGAGCGACACACACGCGCGTGCTGAGCTGTGGAGATCACACGCTGGGCTGTGGATTTGTAAACATTGGAAAGGTCTATAGAGCGACAAACAGAAGCAACCGATACCGACAAGCTTCACGCACGTGGAGCATGCACGCGATGGCACCTTTGGCAGGCTTGCAACCACTCATGCTTGCTTCTCGAGCGCCAAGAGACTGCAAGCCTGCCAAAGGTGCCATTGCGTGCATGCTGCACGTGTCGGTACAGCATGCACGCAATGCTGGCTTGTTGGTGTCGGTTGCTTCTGTTTTTTTCTCTATTAGCGGCGAGATGTTCTAGTGGCGCCCTTCTATGATTACCATTCGTGACGTTATGACCTTGCGAACGACAAGTTCGATGGTGTTTGTAAGGAGCATGGTGGAAGCTTGAAATCATTGCGCTCTGAAACCAACGCTGCCAACACCGCCAAAATGAAAGTTGTTCCATTGAGAAATCCTTTGCTGACGTCATAGTCAGCATTCGGCCCATCGTGGAAGGCCGACCACAGCGACGCTTTCGATCGCGCACGTCGCCAATAGTGGGACTCGGGCAAGCAGTGTGACCTCAGCTTTAGCCGATAAGAACGATGAAAAACCAAGTAAGAAGCAAGAAGTAGAGGTTCCGTTCGGGGTGTATTTTCCTCCAAAATTTTGTGTGTGTGTGTGTGTGTGTGTGTGTGTGTGTGTGTGTGTGTGTGTGTGTGTGTGTGTGTGTGCGTGCGTGCGTGCGTGCGTGCGTGTGTGTGTGTGTGTGTGTGTGTGTGTGTGTGTGTGTGTGTGTGTGTGTGTGTGTGTGTGTGTGTGTGTGTGTGTGCGCGCGCGTGTGTGTGTGTGTGTGTGTGTGGTGTGTGTGTGGTTGTGTGTGTGGTGTGTGTGTGTGTGCGTGTGTGTGTGTGTGTGTGTGTGTGTGGGTGTGTGTGTGTGTGTGTGTGTGTGTGTGTGTGTGTGTGTGTGTGTGTGTGTGTGTGTGTGTGTGTGTGTGTGTGTGTGTGTGTGTGTGTGTGTGTGTGTGTGTGTGTGTGTTTATGAGGGGAGAGGGGGTATTTTTATCACAGATTCGGCGTTTTTGCGTTGTTCATTTTTGGCGGCGGGCAACAAAAGAAGTTGGTGTTTACCGGGAAATACAACACGGGCGTGGGATTTTCCAAACTCCAAGAAACCTGCGCGTAACCAAAATTCAGTGAGCCGAGAAACCTAGGAAGGGGGGAAGACGAGAACGCGCGGGGACGTGAGAACGCCGAGCTCTGCTTGAAACGAATAGCGGGTAGACCGAAAGCTGGCGGCCTTTGTCTCCACTGCACTCGTTGAACGCGTTCGAATCCGGGAGTCGAACGCCCAACGCCGGCATTCCGCGTTCTAATGCGTTCGGCGAACGGAGTGGAGACATAGGCCGCCACCTTCAGGTCTACCCACTATTCGTTCCAACCAGAGCTCGGCGTTCTCACGTCCCCGCGCGCTCTCGTCTCCTCGTCTTTCTCCCACTTTCTTGGCGCATACTCAGAAGCCTCGGACTGTTCAGTGTGCTGATCTCGTTAAAAACAAAATAAAGATAATGATAAAAAAAAATTTGTAATTTTTTTGTATTTTTTTAATGCGAAAGCAATAAATGTTTCATGTAGTGAAGCCGGCGAAAAACGGCAACTAAATTCCCATTGGCTGCGACGCGTCATATCATGAGCTTCGTCAAGGAAGCCGGCGGGACCGCTCCAGGTAAAAGCGGACGCGCCTCAGAAATAAAACAGAAAGAAAAGCAGAGCAACGCAGATGCATCGTCACGGAAGCCGTGGAGCCGGCGGGTTTCGCCGCGCCTGCGCGGTGTGGGAGCGTGATGTCACAGCCGGAGCGCCGTGTGCAAAAGGAAGACGTGGCGCGCTGCTTGTAGAAATGCGCTGCGTGTAGGAATGCTTTCGCATTCCTACACGCCTAAGCAGTCTAAAGTGTCTCTGCCAAATCTATTTGGGGCAGCTTTAATTCGGGGCTTTTCGGTTCCCCCCGCTTTTGATCAAACCAGCTCGGAGATTAATTGTCGGGGTTTATCGGTATTTACCGAAAACGCCGAACCTTAAAGCCGCTGTCACACCGCTAATGCATCGTACAGAAGACACTCTATACAACTGCCTGAGGCATGTTTCTTCCTGACGGTCTTGCCACATTGCTCGTACAAACGCCGTCCGCAGACGCGTTCCAAGCGTATAAACAAATGTACAAAGCAAACATGTTTCAACATGCACGAGGCGTGCCCGCAGATATACGCTTCTGTCATCGTGTCTGTTTTTTACGAAGTATGGGCAGCGTGACACGCGGCTTATTAGTTATTGCGTGGCAATAATAATTATAATTATTGCCGCGCTCTGCGGTTCAGTGATTTCTATCTAAACAACCATTCGGCTCAGTTTGCCTCCTACGCGCCAATTGTTTTCGGGGTTCCCACGTGTTCACGCGCGGCGGGGTGTACACGCTGCTTTCTGACGCACGTTTTCCCTGTGTTACGCACACCGGCTGGAACTAGAGGAGGTCTGTTTGTCGGAGCGCTCGTTCCACGAAACTCCGCGTCACCGGGATTGTCACTAGAGCAGAAAAAAAGAAAGAAAAAAGGTAGAAGCATTTTTGCGTTGTTAACACGTGCTCGCGTTGCTCCCTACCCAAACACCAACAGGAAATGATAGCTATGCCACGTTTACGTGTTTTTGGCGACAAGCGCACTGGGGCAGCGAGGGCCGCTTCAGCTAATTTCCCTTGTACACGTGTGCACCGCGGCCGTATACAGGGCTGATGATGTAATTTTCTCGCGACCGACAATACCTGTACGGGGAGTGTCACGCGCTTGCACGCGGGATTAGTTTTTTTTTTTTTTTTTGGTTTATGTGCGATGATAGAGGTGGACACTAGAGGCCAGAGCCGTATATTAGGAGAGTTTGGACAATAGGCGGAGCAAAGGCCGCCGCCAGCGCCGAATATTCCCACCACGCTTAGAGCGTAAACTAAATTTGTGACACAGCGTCGACCAATCAGGAGACCTCTACTCCATCTCACAAATGTCGACAGTGAAGACAGAGGCACAGGCGCGTGAGCCTAGCTCAGCGAAACGCTATTGTTTGTACGAGACCTCGTGCATAGGAGGCACTTTCCAAAGCCACGCGCTCGTGCCCATGCCTTTGTCTGCACTGCTAGAACAGCGTTCTGAGACTGGCTGAAAGAAAGCAGTGCAAAGGGTGGGGTGCGCGAGCGTCTTGAGACGCGTAGTTCCGCTCGGCACGGCTCAAATTATACTTCGTTTCACTTTACCTGCGAGCGAAGCCAAAGCTAGAAGCGCGAGACCAGCGCTTTTTGCATTTCTCCCCAGCTCGCGCGCTCGAGCAAAGCCTGAACGCACGGAGCTTCCGTGCTCGCGCTTCCAGTTTTGCCTTCGCTCGCACATAAGGTGAAACGAAGTATAGTCGTGGCACAAATTTAGAGCACGCGACCACCGCTAGGGGCTGTTTCGCGGCCTGTGGTTGGCCCGAGATGCTCGCCTATTCAAACCAATGTATGGCCAAACTCTCTCAATAAACGGCTCTGCTAGAGGCTGACTAGAGGCACTCCGTTCCCCGATCTGCTATAGTGGGCGCCGCCATCTTGGTTCTTAGGGCAGAGCAGACGCAACTGTCCATCGTCACAATTCAGAAATGTGACTTCCTCAGCTTTAGACGCGGTGGTAGGAAGCTCCGTTGATATCGTTTTGCTCTGTCGCTAGCTGTTCTGGTATTTCTGGAGAACGGAACAACGTTTTCTGCGATTTCAGATAAAGCTTCAGATACCTGGCAACCACGATTCTAAGCACTGAGAGGACAAGTGTCGTTACTCTGGAGCGTAACTTATTTAGTGGCTCTAGTAGACGATTGCAAGCAAGGCCAGTGGCCACCGCCATGTCGCTGCTCGTGCGGACCGACAAGCCCGTGCAATTTCAGGCTTGCCAAAGCTAGATTCACGCGCAAGGTGCACCTGCTTGCACTCACGGGGCACCAGTCGGGGCGCCATGCTTGTAATAGACTTAGTAAAAAACTCGAAAAGCCTCAACGCGGCGTAACGCAATACCACCTAGAATACAAGGCCTGCGCATGACGTTTCGTTAGTAGATCCCCGACCCGCCCCAAGCGGCAAACAGGCTGAAGCTTGACGAGAGTATGGGCTGCGTCGTAACTGTCGCAACTACGTCGCATTCACCTGCGGCCACAGCTGTGTGCGTGACTGCTGAGCGCGAGCTGATTGCGAGCTTCCAGTTCATTTGCAACGCGCACGCGAACACTCCCTCGGCCACAAGCGCGAGCTAGCACGCGCTCCTTGCTTTGAGACGAGCATTTCTAGCGCGCGCGCTCGTTCTGCGGAAGAACGCTTCAAAGCAGCGACCCGGAGTACAAACAGCGCCCTCGAAAATGGCGTCCAGTGCCAGCGTCCAGCGTCCAGCGAAGGGCTTTGCAGCCCTTCGCACAGCAGTAAGGCATTTTTACTGATGCATTTGACGCTCCACGTGAACGTCTAACTTCATCGTATGCTATAGCAACAGACACTCGGCGTGAGCATCTGTTTCATTATCTGCTACACAAACCACTGAAGCAGTCGATGGAGCAGACGATGTCGCAGATGATGTAGCAGACGACGGTGCTCATCCGGGCTACCTAGGGGGCGCTGAGGGGATCTACTAGTGAGGACGCTTAGAGGAGGAAACGCGCAGGCCTTGTGTTCTAGGTGGTATTGCGTAACGCCACCTTATGCTGTGTGGGAATCAATGGGAAACAAAAGTCATACGCGTGTTTTGCTCCTGGCCCCCAGGTTCCCACAATGCAAAACGCGCGGTAACGGATTTATGGAATTAGTCTATTGTCTAAACTCGTTGTCACATAAAACAAAGGGAAGTTTTGCTGATTACTCGGGCGCTGCTCGAAGTAGTTCTTACAAGATTTGGTTGTCGAAGGAAGAAACTATGTTTTTGACGTTTAAGATCTGTACGTCTTGATAATATAACCTAATGCTAATCCAAGAAGCACCTACATATATCTTAAATCAGGGGTCTCCAAACTTTTTGGCTAAGGGGACGGATCAAGGCTCTGTCGCTGTCTCAAGGGCAGGAAAATATATAGCTAGATATAAATGTCAGGACAGCCGGGCGCCCTTTTTGAATTCGCCACTAGATTAGGGGTGAAGGGAGTATACGGAGAGCAAGTTCGTCTGCTTCTTGCACATGGGTTGCGATAATGTCAGAACGCCGAGCTCTTTTTGGCCTATTAAAAAAAAAAAATAGTGGGTAGACCTCAAGGCATCTAGCATCGAGGTCTAGCCACTATCCTTTCAATCAAAGCCCATCAGAGCTCGGTGTCGTTCCGACGTAACCGCAACTCCTGGGTGAGGAGCAGACGACTTGCTCTCCGCATAAGATACATCATCACGGCAACCGAGTCCACATCTTCACCGACTCCAAGGAGGCGGCACGAGAATGTGACGCTTGACCAGCAGCATTCGCATCGTTGTTGTTGTTGTTGAAGACGTTTATTGATAGGTGAAAATTTCACCAGTCAATTTGTTGGAGCAAGTTTAAAAATGGATTGATAGGCGGGACATTGGCAATTTACAAGTAATAGTATAGCTGTGGTCCCGCCGCTTGGGGTATAGACCCCATAGATATGAATGTCCAAGCCGGTCTCACTCAGAAATTCGAGCAGAACGGACAGGACCGCAACACGCATGTCTTTGTCTCCCACTGGTTTACGCCAGGCTTCGAAGCACGTAGGGCGGTGTTGTTGTTCTAGCGTGTTCAGGGCTCTCGTCCTTTCTTCATTAAAAATCGGACAGTGCCAGATCAGATGACATTCGTCGCACTTGACGTCTCGATTTCTGCAGTAGATGCAGCCTTCGGAGCAGGCTTCTTCTTCTTTCCTTTGCTTCTTTGACAATAGACTATAATCGTGGTCTACTGCCGTTGAAGCGTTGACGAGTTTCGACTTCCTCTCACGGGCCGCTCGCTCCCATCTCTGGGTGCGGGCCGGCGTGATGCCGGCTTCGGCCCTTAGCCTTCGGAGAGTGGCTGTCTCGTGCCGTCGGAAGGTTCCCGAAGGAATGCTCGCTTCGGGGGGCTCGCCTCTGGCGTTGAGTTTGGTCTGCTCAAGGTTCTTGTATGCTAATTTGATGTTGAGGATGGTTCCCTCGGGGTCGTACAAGTTGAAGGCGAGCGGTGGCGGGTCCACGGAGGGGGCTGGCCCCGGGTCCTGGCGTCGAAGGTCGATACGATTGAGCTCTTCGATCGCCGCCCGGTGCGCCCTCTCGTTGCCGGCGATGCCCACGTGACCGGGAATCCACTCCACCCTGATGGTGAGCGGGTTTAGGTCGCGTCGTTCCAGGTTTTGCGCCAACCGGAATATTTCTCCGACTGCTCCGTGTGCCATGACCTGCGTCCTGAGCGCTCTCACGGTGGCCTGGGAGTCCGTGAAGACGCGCAGTGTGCGGAATTTGTCGCTCGATGTTGCGGCCGCGTCATTGATGGCTTCAAGTACGGCTCTGACTTCCGCTTCCTGCGCAGATCCGCATCGCTGCAGCTCCGTGCTTTTCGTTGTCTTCTCATAATGCCACGCCGCCGTGGCCGCCACTCCGTCTTTGAATGCTGCGTCAACGTACGCATAAAGTTCGTCGTCACCTCCGTTCTTCTGGTCGTGCCGTCGAGCAAATTTGCGCCTTCTGCCGGTGTTTGTCGCCAAGTTCATTCTTCTCGGGATCGGCCAGGCTGGGGTGACCGTTGTCTTCTGCCACGGTGGGATGGGATCCGGTATCGGTGGTGGAGTTGTCGTTGCACACAGAGAGCTCCATGAGGGCATGAGTTCTGCTATGGCCCTGCCCTGACGGGTATGTGTTAGTTTGGCAGCATACATCCCCTCCTGATGCCGTTCGATCTCTTCCAAGGAGAGCATAGGGACGGCTTCGTGTAGTAATTCCAGGCGCGTACATTTCGGCAGGCCCGAGATGCAGCGTCGCGCGTCATTCATTAGTGTTTCCAGTTTGGCCCGTTGAGTGGCGTTGAGTTTGTAGAAATGAAGGCCGTAGGATATTTTGGATACCAGGGCGGTATGTACTACGGTCCTCGCTAACTTTTCTCCGAGACCCCCGACTCGTGTCGCTAGTCGTCGCACGATCGAGAGCCCTTTCTTCCAGGTAGTTCGCATTTGCTCAATCCAGATGGTTGGGTCGCCGCCCGAGTGAATGTTCACTCCTAGGATGGAGTGATCGTTCACACAATCGAGACACTCGTTAAGTTCCGAGGATATACGGCGTTCAAGAGTTCGCCTGCTCCTAGCGCACCTCGTGCGTTTGTTTACCCTCTAAATGAACCCACGTGTTTTTCTTTCCACCCGACTTCAACCAATGACAGTACGCGACGGGCTGGCTTGTCATCGCGCGTTCTTTGCGTGTTCTTTGTTGCCTGTTTACGAAATCTCTGCCTTGGTACCGTGTCCACGGAGTGTCCTCGAAGTGGACCTGCGAAGCCATCGTGCCGTGTGCTGGCAAAGCAAAACCGGTTGCAAGGCTTCATAATGGACTTTTATTATCCCTATATAAAACTGCGACAATAGCAAAAAAAAAAAAAGAAAAAAGGTATCTATGATTGGATGCTGAGAAGTTAAAATGCTTGCAAAAAAGTTATTCCCTTTTTTATCAGACAGATTCTGACCTCGCGTCGAGCCCCCATGCATTTGTCCGTGAGAACGGCCCTATACTCTGTTTTATACTTAGCGTACAACGCTGTCAAAGCTACTGGCGCGAGCGTGGGACTTGATCTTGTTGATTATTTGCACGCGTTCTCGCTCAAACGAAACCATAGATGACGCCACGCGCTCGCGCCAGTAGCGTTGACAGCGTTGCACGCTAAGCACGATGCCGTGTTGTGACGTCATTATTTAGGGGGCTAATTGACGTGATTACTTGAAGCTCAATGTAACATCGATGAGTTGATTTTTAAATCTACACATAGTCCCCGACAGCTTAAATGCATGACGCGGTAAGTCCCGGCCCCTGAAATATCATTCCGCAGTCAATAGGGAATTTTCGTAGATCCTTTTTGTCGTCCCGCAATGCTCTCCGCAACCCGCTACGATACCCGAAACTCTACAGCCAAGGCCATCGGCGCGCAGGCGCAGTAGCGGCTTCTTCGTTGCGGTGGGCTTAGCGGAGAGGGAAACGCGGTCTACGAAAACTCCCTAATGAGGTTATTGCAACGTTAGCTGTTAAGAACACAACAGAACGAGTCACGAATACAGAAGCGTGAAGGTAATGAGTGTTTTAGGGCTGGCTTCCAAGCCTAAAACGTCACAAAGCGTTGTAAAAAACAAAATTATGATAGCATGGCCAATAGACCGATCTCACAGTCAGTTTCAAAACGTCGCCTCTGCCGTTATGCATATTGGGAACGTTAGTTTTTTCTGCACGTGCGACAACCCCTGTGAGGGCCTGCGCGAGCAGAGCACGTGGTGGCACGAGCTGTCACGTGAACTGGCGCCTGCCGCCTATGAACTAAAGTGATGGCGGCGTCACGCGTGCGTGGGACGCTTAGTGAGATCAGTCTATTGATTTTACGGCAAACACCGTGTCCTTCGAAGGATATCGAACCACTGTTTTCTCGCTCGGTAATCCGATATCCCATCTACTTTGATTGTCACGGTTACTCCTGTTGGTCGTGAAACGTTTGTTGCCACTAATGGTGGGTGGAGTCACTTAATAACGTAATCACTATAGGTTAAGTGTTAGTGTAGTCTTTACGTGATCATGTAGCCATTATACACATTGAACACCGCTGTTTACAAACAAGCCCTCGTTTGCCCACATTGTGGGGGAGGAGGAAGGGGGGGGGGGGGGAGGGGCACTGCGCGTGCGCAGAAACCAGATGCGAGTGAGGTGAAGCATCTGCGCGTGTGCAGTGCCGCAGTGGCATGACGTCACTAGTCGGTGTATAGGTTAGGGGATCACGTAACCTCTATATGTCACGTGACCACCTAAGCTAGTTACCTGACGCACTCGTCACGCCATTTCGCCTGGTCTTGTGACGTTGTTTCACATGGACTGAGGATGTCATTTCACGTGGTGAGGTGACGTCATTCACGAGGTCACGTGACGTCTTCATACGCAGTCGCATGATCCACAGTCCCAGTCAGCCTAATACTTATAGTGAGGTCAACCACCATGCACCCTAGAGTCACCCATGAATCTAAGCACCTTAGATGAATCGGGAGATCAGGCCACCTGACCTAGGATATCGGAAGCTCCTCGTAGGTTAGTTGCAATAGTTGTAACTTACACTGAAACTTTGCGTAAACCCGAAGATGCCGTCGCCTCGGCACCAGAACAAACTTAAATTAATTTTAATGCCATACAGTGCTAGCACTGACGTTCCATCAACGGCCATTCTGGTGACCTTGCTGCATGAGCGCGTTCCTTCTGCAGCGTGCATTTCGCTTCGTCGTGCTTGCTTTTAGAGCGCCGCTCCGCCCGTTTCCGGCTTGAGCGGCGTCGGCGTAGGCGTAACCGCGGGAAAATTTTTCCGCTAAAATTTAGCGGGGAAAGTTTTCCACTAAATTTAGCGGGGAATCTGTTCCTCTAGATTTAGCGGGGAATTTTTTTGCTAAATTGAACAGGGAAATTTTTCCGCTAAATTTAGCGGGGAAAGTTTTCCGCTAAATTTAGCGGGGAATTTTTTCCGCTATATTTAGCGGGCAATTTTTCCGCTAACAGAGAGATTTAGAAGATCGTTCCTATAACGATGCCCTATAACGATACGATAACCATACGATACCAATACACAGAACAGGAATGCGCATTTAGTAGACCATTTTGAAGACGATACGTCCGATACGGTCGCTTGAGGCGCTGGGGCGCTCCCTAGTGGAAACGATTTGCACTTTCCAAAATGAAAATAACGAATTAAAAGAAAGATGTTTCACTGAAGGAAAAATAACACTTCTTACATTTAATACAATTAAAAAAAAAACGTCAATTAAGTTTACGAGTTGCAGAAATTACAGAAATGCAGCAGCAAGCTACATCTAGCCAAGTAGAGACAAGCCAATCTAGTCCCCCCCGGTGGCTTGTGGGTGGCACGGGAGTGCGCGCGATGTTTCCCGATATTCCCGATACCTGCGCCCGAAACACCCTATACTCTAGCGCATGCGTAATGGCTCCGGCGCAGTGTCGGGTATCGTTATCGAGGTGAGAAACGATCTACTAAAACTCTCTAATAGCGGAAAATTTTCCCCTAAATGGGAGGCGAGCACGAGAGCACGAATTTTCCCCTCCTCCTCCTCCTCAAGAGCTGCGCTCTAATTCGGCGTTACAGGGGATTGTAAACGTCTTTCATTTTTTCTTGGCAAGAACAAGTAGAAATGACCACCAGCACAGTGGCGTAGCCAGGGGGATGACTGTTGGTGCTTCAACTCCCCCCCCCCCCCCCCCCCCCGAAATCCAGCCGACAATATAGACGCTTCCTGCTTGCTGTCGTTCTCAGTCACGTGGGCTCCGTATCTGGTATGCGGGAGCAAAAATAATAAATATTTCAACCTGGACTATGCGAGAAAATATAAGTGAGGCAAAACAAGAATATGAGGCAATCACGCATTTTTCGTAAACACCTTCCAGTGTCGTGAAGAGATCAAAATGATGTTTTATTGCATACCAGAAGTGACGACATTCAAAATGGCTACGCCCTTGTGGAAAAGGTGTATAATATACACATGCATTTTGACCCAGCATGATGCCATGACGTCTCGTGCAAGACATGTCGAGAGACACATTACGTGTGACTCAGAAACGCCCGTAAGTAAACACCCAGGACAGCTCAAAACACGCTGCATAATCAGTGTCTCCCGGCGTTATCTGTAGGATTAAGATATATTAAAAAATTGTTTCTGGATCTTGAACAAGAGGACGAAGGAAGAGCAGCTAGTTAGAAAAAAAAGAAAAAGAACCAGTGTCGTTTTTATTTTCTTCTTGCTACGTTTGATTTACCTAAAATTCACATCTACTCCATTTCGTGAGTCGCCCGATGCTGCAAGGCGCGTGTGCGGGGTTGCGATTTTGAGAAGCGTGTTCGTTCCATGAGCGCACGTTCTTGAAATGTCCGTATACATAGTATAGACAGTGCACTTGAAATGGACGAACTATATACGTGTCGGTTCCTACAACATAGTGCACGACGCCTGTCTTTTCAACTCTACCACAGCGAGTGTTGTGACAGTGTCCTAGTATCATTGCGCATTTACAATCCTATCACGTAGTTAGTTGCTTTGTGTATATCTTGCCTGTCCTCTGCAATTTCATCGCTTCCCATATCGAGTAGTCAACCGAGAGTTATTTTACTCTTTTATTTTCCAGCTGATCATTAAATGAAACGACCGACAGATGCTCGTTCCCTCCTCTCCTTGGGAAAGTGCCAAGAACCGCCAAAAACAACGGCTACAACAGCGACGACGAAGGCACTGTACACCACACAGGTGTAAAGAGCTGGGCAAACTTCTTCTTGGTTTCCCGGTTTCTTGCCGTGCATGTCCTGCACTGCAACGACAGCCGAGACGCTGCATACTGCTGCGTTGCCGTGTTTGAATTTAGCCGACTTCTCGCTAAATTTAGAGGACAGTGTTCACGTGACACTGTGGCGTCTCATAATGTCACAACATCCCATGGCACTGTGACGCACTGGCGTCACTAAGGTCAGCGACACCTCCCCTCCCCATCTTGTGACGCCACTGCTGTGACGTAACTTGGTACCATGACGTCACGTGACACGAAATTTTCCGCTAAATTTAGCGGAGACATTTTCTGTTAAAGCGCGCGTGGACATTTTCTCGTTAAATGTAGCAGACGAGTTCATCCGCGAAAATTCAGCGTATTTGAGCATGTGACATAACGTCACATGACACTGTGATGCCACATATGACACTGTGATTTCGGGCTACACAAAACACACAAGTGATTTACTGCGAAACTTCGCCGATACTCGCCATCGCCGTAAAAGCACACACACACGCACACACACACACACACACACAGAGACACACACACACACACACACACACACACACACACACACACACACACACACACACACACACACACACACACACACACACCCCACACACACACACAACGCCTGTTCGGGACACCACTGCGGCTTTTTTTTCTTGGGCCGCACCATCATAAAGAATAGAAATAAAAAAAAAAAAAAGTATTATTATTATTGACATCCCGCGTTGTGAAGCTCCATGAATGAACCGCTCTCTTTCGCGTACGCTAGCTTATCGAAATCGTGCTGCAAAATATGAGCTGTATAGTGACCTTGTTCTCCCCGCGTCTCTGCAATGGTTTGGCCCATTTCTCGTTCAGACGTGATGTGTAGGCTATTGTTCGACACGAGCGGCGAAGCAATATTCATGTTTCCTTTGTGTAATGTCAGCAACGTCACCAAAACCGGGCGCCGATGCCGACCATGCTCCTGTGCCGGCTTCATGGTCGTCTGGAAAACGTCACTTGTTTTGCGTCTCGGAGTCGGTGGCTGACACGCTATTTGGCAGTGATGTTTTGCAGGCGTAACGCTCTCATAAGTAAAATATGTTGAACAGAGGTTGGTCTGGTGTACTAGGTACTTTAAACGGTATAGGCCTGAATAGCCCATCATGCTTATCTGGCGCTCATGGCAATCTTTAAACGGACCGTGAAGACAATGTGGAAGTTAGGATTGAGATAGATGTGAGGTGTCTTCCAGGAAAGCTTGATGAATTTGTAGCCCAAAGTAGCGTTTTTGAGTCGCACAAATTAATTTAATAAATCCAGCCAAAAGTTACACAGGAACCGATTACAGCGACGCCCGAGACTGGGAAGAAAAAAAAATCCAGCTTTTAAGTCACGTGGACCGTAACGCCAATGTAGGCTCACCAGGCGTTTGGTCAAAGAGAACGTCTTTGTTTTCAATCGTAAGTTGCTAAACATTTTGTTTTATTTAATAACAACGAAAATTAAGTCTGCGGACGCGTGGACTGAAAAGGCTGAAAAGCTTAGAGCCTTTCACTCGCGAATAATAGGCGGGGACTAACTGGAAAAGCGTTAATGTAGCAGCAACATAAAAAAAAGAAAATTCTGAGAAGAAAAACATAAATGGCGCATTATACGGGATATTTACTGGACGTCATATTTGAGGGCGACGTTTACAGCGCATGAGTGAGTGAGAAAACGTATTTATAAAAGGAAGGGATACGTCACGATCTCTTGATAAAGTCATCCTATCGTGGCGGAGGAAAGGGATTATGGGAAGGGTGGGGTGAGGAGGCTAAATGCAACAGGCGATTACCGACGAGCGGATGAAACTTTTAGAGCGCGTGCTCAGAACGAGCTCACATTTAAGGTACGTTTATACTCCAACGTAAAGTCGACGGGCGCGGCGTAGCGCAGCGCGCACAGATACTGATTGGTCGCAGATATCGAGTTCCTGGTTACCGGCCAATGAAAGACGAGCGTTCTGCGCTACGCTGCGTTCACTGCGTTCAACGTCGGAGTATAAACAGCCCTTTATAGGCTGCTAAGACCGGCAAACTTGATGAAGCGTGGTGGACGTTTCAGAACTTGGAAGAACTGTGGAAGCTCGCCGTCAGCACGCGCTCTGCAGTCGCGCGATTCTTGGTTCCACGCGTGAAGGAGCTGCAGAAACGGTTCCGGGCTGAAGAGCTGCAGTTTCCGGTACTCCTCCGGGTCCATGTCAACAAGCTTCTGTCGGACCTCGCTCATAGCACTTCCCGATCTTTCGTGCACATCCATTCAGCCTTTTATCCAACAAGAAGTTTCTGCGCCTGTGGTGCGCCGAAGCACCCCTACTCGAGCCCAACACTCCGTCGCTTTTACGCCGAGCCTCCTTGAGCAGGACCATCTGCTTGTGTCATGTCTTGGTTAGTAAAGCTGATGCCTTCCGCTTTAAGCCTGCCATGGTGTTCTATCACACTTGGCACGTAACCGCGACACAACAATTATTGTTCTTTGTAATGCGATAGCGCCGCTCGCAACGCGACTGGCCATAAACGATGTCGACAAAAAAGAAGGTCCATACACACAGGTCCGCGCTTGATTGCGTTTGCTTGAAGAGAGGCAGTTTTGAAGTTCGAGCAGCACCTCCGGTGAGCGAAATCTAATATTTATCGGGCGCGTTTTGTTTGCACGCCATTGCACTTTTTCACGTTGCTCGTGGACGCAAAGCTGACAAGATGTTATTCATAATGAATGAAAAATCTGAGACTGTGGTTTGAAAACGGAAAACGGATCGAAAGCGTCGCTGTGGTCGGCCGGCCACGATTGACCGAACGCTGACTATGACGTCAGCAAAGGATTTCTCATCGACGGAAATAAGAGGAACGTAAGAGCTTGAATTTTGACGGTGTTGGCAGTGTCGCTTTGAGAGGGCAATGGTTTCAAGCTGCCACCATACAATTACAGACACCATCGAACTTGTTGTTCGTAAGGTAATGACGTCACGAGAGGGAGCCATGGGAGGGCGCCACCAAAACATCTCGCCGCCAATAGTCAACACCACCTAGATCTAAAGCCGCAGCGCTTCCCTCTCTCCCTTCAAGGAGCGTCGGCATGAGTTGAGTAGGCTGAACTGTTAGTGTGCTTCTCCGCTTCTTTGCAATGCACGTTCTCTTTTACTTTCTCTTTTCTCTACGCTTGACGCGGCGCAAACTAAAAAAAAAGAGACGCCACGGAGTCGCGTTTTTTTTTTTTTTTTTCTCTCTTTAACGGTCGTCCGTCGCGTTTCTTTTTTCGACGGCTTCTTTAGCTACTCCTGCGGGTTGGGTCACGTGACAACAAGGCTGGAGGAATCAACTAACTGTAAAAGCGAGTAGGTTTTTGGACGCCGAGGGACGGGAGTTCAACTCTCGAGTGAGATCGAGCTCATTTTGGAATACAACACAACCGCGGCCTCGTGTGTGAACGTGAACGTTGCTTTTCGATTGTCGGTCCTGTCATTCCGTACAGATGTTGTTTATCCGCGCTTTGACGGAAAACGATGTGAAAGTGTCCATATTTGAGTTTCTGCAAGGATGACTACGAAAGCGTGGACTATACAGTGAATCGATGGGAAGATCTCGCTCCTTGACGGCATGGCAGGGTGAGAACTTTTTAATTTTTATGGTCGTGGTTTCCTTTGTTTTTACTTTTCGCTGAATGCATACTTGGGAGTGATTTGGCTGTGGCCTGGAAGCAACATATTCAAATGCTGGCGCTACTTGTAGGAGCAGAACTAAATAAAACGGACTTGATTTATGAGTTCAGGTTGGAATGTTTTCGCAAGGTATGCAAGTGATAGGTTATCGCGGTTGCAACCAGCACATCAATTAAAAAAAACAAAAAACAGAAGTACATTGTGTCGTTTCTGCGTATCCTCATCGGAGCGCAGAAATGATCCGCTACAACTAACTAGTAAGACCTATATTTTAGCGGGTCTCTGAGCTGTAGGTTGGAGTGCACGCAAGCCGAAATAGGGATCATTGATCAGTTTACTTTTCCATACACCAGAGCCATATACTAACAATTTAGCTGGAGCCCCTTCAGGCTCCCCAAGGAATCCCACCACAGACCAGGAAGCTCTATGGAGCATATTATTATTATTATTTTCTGTACCTGGTTTTATGTGCTCGTGCAATAAGCATTATTATTATTATTTTATATTATAGCGCATTCGGCACATCAAATTCAAGAATAGGTTTGATGTTTGTGATCCAAAATACCAGATCAAAACACTGCCAGTGTTTTCTCTCAAATACGGAACCACTCAGCTTAAAGAAGAGCATTCTTTTTTTTTTAATTTTTATAATTAGTTTTGATTAAATTACCTTTCTTTGGATTTATATGATTTCTTCCTTTTTCATTCTATTTTCTGTAGAAGCGGTCAAATACACATCCCGGATACTGCTTTGATGAACTCGGGCTACTGCACGGCCTCCCTGGGACAAGCTGAAAACTGACAGCTTAGAAGAGTGCTTCGGAATGTATGGACAACTGGCTTGCTTCTAATATCACGTGTCTACAAGGCACATTTACGAAGATGAAAACAAAATACTGCTGTGAAGCACACTGTCAACGATCACTACAGCTAGCAAGGATGGAAACTAGAAAGATCTTCCCAAGCGAGCGGATTCTTGACGCCTTACCTGCAGCGTGGTATACCTGCAATGTGGCCCTGGGCTGTAAAAAATAAGACACAGCGTCCCGGCCTTGGGCTATGTGGCCAGCCGTGCAGTCTACACCACCTTGAAAAACCTAAGGGGCGAAAAATGCAAGGCCGCATCGACAGCATGAAACAAGTTGGCTACAGTTTGCTCGCACAGGAAGACTGAGCTCTCGCATTGAAACTCGTTATAGATGGGCTTGTTTTTCCTGGTGTAAATGCTGTAGAACACAACTATGTTGTTCACCAATTGGTGATGCCCAGCCAGTGCCGACTTGTTTCATATCTCATAATGGAACTACTCGCCAAAAAAAAAAAGGCTTCCGACTGTGAAAATTAACATACGAGTGAGCTCATTTTAAAACGCGTGTTGTTGTCACAAGAAAATGCACAAGCATTTTCTTGTGACATGTTTGCAGCAAAATGAATGTTCGCATTAATGCCTAGAATGCCAAAACAAAAAAAAAAATATGAAAAGCTGAAACTTTGCAATGAAATACACTCGCTGCCAACCTTCACGGATGTCAAGAAGCGAACTCAGACCAAGGAAGAGTATGTCTGACGCCTGTGATGATAAACCCATCCTGAGTTTGAGCTTAAGCATGTGTTGGACTGCAGTGAAAACATTCAACTGAGAAACCTTTGTTGCAAGATGACAACAATAATATAAGTGCCAGTGCAGCATCTTAAAAAAAAAAAAAGCTAAGGGGTCAAGGCTAAACAAATTAGTTCCTGTCCGGCCAGCAACATGCTTGCGCTTCATCCTCATGCAAAGTCAACTGCTCTCTGAAGTCGGTGAATCTTGTGTGTGTGTGTGTGTGTGTGTGTGTGTGTATGTGCAGATAGTCGGTGTTTTTGTAGCAGTCTCTTGGGTATATTGTGATGCTACAGCGTAAATGTCCAACATGCTGCACAGATATTGTGTCTCGGTGTCTCAAAATCTACAGCATCTAAGATGCATGTGTATAAATGTTTTTCAAGACGGATATTTTCAGAACTTATCGGTACCAGGAGGCTCGTTTCGCAGTGTTCAAAGGTGACCAATTTCTTATTTATGACTCTCTTCTGTATTTTAAATGCAAGCAACTTTTAATATGAAGTTCCCCTGCCCACTTCTGTTTGTGTACAAAACTTGTTTTTAGCCGCCCTTACTGTGTCGTTTCACAGACTCGGTACTGTCGAAGTACAACAGCGTATGGGGCAATGCTCGGGTATTACGGTACTTTGTTTGCAAATATAAAGTTTTCACATTATGACATTGCCAAAAAATAGGTCACAGGTGTTTTTTCGACGTAGTAACCAGATAGGTTGCTTGCTGCAAAACAAGTACTATATTTGAACAGGCAGAATGCATTGAATTGCTGAACCTATGCAGGTTTATCACATGTCTAAGAAACGTTTGTCAAAATATGTGCAATACATTTTTCAAACTATGTGCAACACATTTTTCAAACCAGCACATCACTATTTTATAATGTTATTACTTTTATACTTGTCTGGCAATTTGGGTCCCGTTGCTGTTGCATCAGGTGTCCCTAAGGGTCGTGTACTCGGGCCTCTATTGTTTCTAATATACTGCAAACGACTTAATTTTCGCGGGCTCAAATTTTCGCAAATCGGGCCAAAGCTGAAATTTTGAAATTATTCGCGGGTTCTAATTTTCGCAAATCGAGTGTAGCTTCCGTAGCGTTTACACATTGCCCGAATCGTTCGCGGGACGTATTTTTCGCGAATTGTAGGCGATTCGCGAAATTCGCGAAAATTAGGTCCTCGCGAAAACTTAGTCGTTCACAGTATATCAATGACCTACCATCATCAATTAAATCGACAATTAGACTTTTCGCTGACGCTTGAGCTATTTACCGGAAAATTAATACACCTATAGTGATCACAATATTGTCCAAGACGATTTAGATACAATATCATTATGGTGTTCCCTATGGCAGATGAACATTAACACATGTAAATGCAAAGAAATGTTCATAATTAAGTCCTCCACTAAAACACTAACCCAGTACTCGTAACTTTCCCAACCACTAGAACACTCATTGTCGTACAAGTATTTGGGCGTGTATTTTAAAGACTCATTATCATGGATTGAGCAAATAACAGATAGCACACTAAAAACACTTAATTTGTGAAAAAGCCATTTGTATGAGAAAATTCTTTTGTTCAATAAACACATGAATCATACAAGATATACATATAATTCAAATTTCAAATTGTTGTGTGTATGTTTATACAGCCGGAAGTTAGTCTGCCTCAGTGGGCGTCTGCTGTCTCAGCTGTAGATGAGCAATTTAGCCAGTGCGGTACAACCGCTAACCTGGGGTCTTTAACGTGCACCACACAGTAGTGATACACGACCGCACGTCGGTACGATGCTCATCCAGATCGAAACGGGCAGGGGTGGGGATATACATATAATAACCATATAAGAACTATATGAGAACTATACAAGGTATATAAAAAAAACTTCTTACAAGTTTCTTGGATGTTCTTATATAGTTCTTATATGGTTCCTATATGTTCTTATATATCTTGTATGATTCATATGTGTTTATTGGACACCGAGATTTCTCATACAAATGAGGTTTTTCAGTAGGGATCTTGCTCCCATTAAGACAAAACTACTCGCATACAAAACATTTATCCTCCAAACATTAGAATATGCAAGCATAATTTGGAATCCACACCTAAGTTACCTAATCTCGTGGCTCGAACCTTCAGAACAAAGCAGCCAGATTTATATGCAGTGATTATTCATCCGAAACTAGCGTCTCCGCTTTAAAAGCTAGCATAAATCTTCCTAGTCTAGAAAGAAGACAGAAAATAGCCCGATTGTGTGTTTTTGTTTTTCAAGATGTATATTACTCAGATTCCAATTTTCAATCTACTTAGTGCTGGGCTGCCAATTTCATATCATCCATATTAGATAATTTCTGCAAGATTGAACCATTTCAGTGCCATACTTACACTTTCCTCTTTTCTTCCTTAGTACTTTGCGACACTGACTAGAACAAACTACCTGACCATATTGTAACTGAGAGATATACCATTTCAATTAAAAAGAAGCGCATCAAATTGTGGAACTGAACCTTGATTTGTAAAACTGCATCATAACAAAAACATGCTAATGAGCGTTTTTTTTTTTTTGTGTGTGGCATTTCTTTTTGTTGGTGTCTATTTTTTATGGTCAATTACTTGTTTTTCTTTTATTTCTGAATCCCCCCTGATGTAATGCGTCTTTGGGTGCCTTTGAGGTGAATAAAATTAAATTAAATGAATGCATCTGCATCATTTATCTAATTGTTACTTTAGTTCATTTTATCTGGTCCTACTACTTCGATTATTGCCGTTTCATAGGGATTCTTTTTTATATACAACTCCCATGTCGTTCAGAGATAATTACACCACCCTGTTTATCGCTTAATTACAAAAATAACACATCTGTCTCAAGGTATCACTTTCTTGCATTTCACTACAATAATTGTAGGTTATAATAATTTTCCTGCGTTCTAAAATTGGTTCATTAAATCACCCGGCATTCACAGCTCCCATGTTAGCTCATAAAAAATAAATAGAGCGAAAACCCGTGTTTCTACGACTTAAAAGCTACGCGCGGAGCCTTTAGCAGCCTGCTGCTGTGACGTCACTGGAGGCGTGTGCTGGCCTTCTCCTCTGCGTTACTTCTGAAACGTGAAGGGGCTTTAGGTACCGGTAGACGTGGAAAACAGACGCGCAACTCTGGCTCCCTACGGGAGCCAGAGTTGCGCGTCTGATTGCCACGTGCCGCCACGCCGCTATTCGCCGAGATCCGATCACGTGAGGAGCCGGATCAAGTGCCGTGCAGGAAAGTAGACGTTGCACGCGCCCCGGCGTACGTTTGCTTTTGAGCGCGACGCACGCCTCGAATGCGCGGCTCCGCTATTCGCCGAATTCAGTCACGTGATGAGCAGGATCAACATGCCGCGCAGGAAAGACGGCGCTACGGGGATGAACGCGCAACTCTGGCTC
This sequence comes from Ixodes persulcatus, assembly GCA_013358835.2. Classification (NCBI taxonomy): domain Eukaryota; kingdom Metazoa; phylum Arthropoda; class Arachnida; order Ixodida; family Ixodidae; genus Ixodes; species Ixodes persulcatus. Next base: position 460,881 of record JABSTQ010011506.1, read on the forward strand.
CCGTAGGGAGCATATACAGGAACTCTAGATGCAACCGTTACATGGGCGCGTCTTACGGTGTGCTCCATGCCATCACTCCACTAGTGCACCCTGCGTGAAAGCAATGCATGCATATGCAGCGTGCGCTTGAACGTAGCTACAGCTACAGTGTACTAGAATACTTGGGTTGTGTTGGGACCGGAGCGGCTCGGGGAGCTCGTGAGGGCCCGTGTATTGACAGTTCGTGGTGGCGCTGTAGTCGAGTTACCCGGAAAAAATCACGCAGCCCGCCACGTTTGGCGGAAAATGTGTTTGAAATCGACGACGTTATTGCTTTTTTTTTTTTCCTTTTTTTTTTTTGCTTTGAGCGGTGCGCGCCTCGGTAAGCCGACCACGATTTCACAGTTCCGCGTGTTCGATCGAAATATGTTTTGAATCTTGTGTGTTCTGATTTTGCGGATGGTGAACGCGAAAGTGTAGCGCCGAAATGCCGTCGGCGAAACGGCGACAGAACTCCTGCTGCGCACCTGCCAAACGGGCTACATCCGAGTAAAAGGCGTGAAAACGGCGTCTCTTTTTGGCGTTCCAAAGAACAGAGCCACAAGAGGTCTTTGGGAAAAGAATCTGCAACGAACGGACAAGCGTCTTGAAGAAACAAGCGCTGTCTGCGAGCTACACTTCGAGCCCCGCTTCACCCTTCGAGACTACGTCCACATAATCGGCGGAAAGGAAGTGAAGATTCCTCGTGGACACCTCACGTTTACGCCAGACGCTGTGCCGACTCTGCTGCCAAGTGTACCCCAGGACCTGAGTGGCGACCGTCCTGCAGGACGAGAAGAAAGGAAGCGGAAGGCAAGTCTACCAGAGCTTATCGTTGCAAAGTGGTCGGGGCTCGCTCGGGAAACTGACTCGTTGTCACCAGGGGTGAACAGCCAAGCTCCCGCCACTATCCCACAAGGCATCGATCTGCATCGCATTAGGCTCCCTGAATGTGCTAACTCCCTACTGGGCTGTTCACAAGTTCAGCAACGTTGACGATGTTGCTTATTTGGAGATTGCCCTTGAGCCGAAGTCTTAACAAGATCAACATCGAAAGGGCGGTGTTCTTTTGTCTCGACAACTTACCTGATGTGGTATGCCAAGTATACCTCAAGGCGACTACGTGGTATGCCAAGCACACCTAAACACGACTACGTCACTATTCTACGTATCATTATCATCACGCGGTTTCTGAATTATGCGAAGAAAGGCAAACTTTTAACGATGAAGTTCGCGAACTTTGTTGCCTTTTTGCGTATTGTCGAAATTGTGTCAGCCTTTAATACTGACTCCCTTTAAAACTGCAATTGCAACCTGGCCAATTAAACCGTTACTGAACAAGTTAACTAACGAATTTTGGTTAATTATTAAACATTGCAACGGTTATTCGCCCCGTTTATTGTCCACCGAGCCCTACAGATATAAGTAAAGACGGCATCCATGTATCTGCTCCCTCCTTTTTCGTAAAATTTGTAAAGTTCTGTAAAGAATAAAACAAAAACACCCTGTATGTCTGCGTGAACCAAATACGACCCCTTTGGAACCATGGGTCTTTCACTTCGAATACCCAGCGCAGGCGAGACTTACCTGGTTGTCAGAAAGCACATGCCGGTTAGATGTATTGTTATGAGCGTGTGGGTTTCAGATAGTTTACCCTCAAAAGGATAATGCGCTGCACATTGTAAGCATATATTTCAATGCCGTGCTGTAAACTATTACAACTTTTACCTTGCCTGACTTACGTGTGCTGTTGTTTCCTGCTCTAAATTATGTGAAATAGTTGCTTGTTTTCTTCTTTGAATCTTATAACTTCTTCAGCCCACATTTTTTTCAGTTTTTAGACTTGAGTTCAATGCTAAAACGCGTGATAAAATTTGTCACGGCTTATAAGCCATTTCTTACGAGTGAACGTCGGGTGGTCCTCGAATGGTCGTGGCAGCCATGAAGAAATATTAGATTCTCATCTCTTTGTGAACACAAGAATGAGTGGCAAGGAAATGGGCATTTCATTTAAAATGCTCACCATCCGACAAACTGAAAGTCGCAGCTAATTCTACGCTGAAACAACTTGCAATCCGATTCTTTAAAGTCGCAATTGTTTTTAAGTGAAGGCAGAGTAATGTAGCTTGTACCGTTCAAGACATTGAAGCATCATGTTGCCAACGGTCGTGCCGCAGCGTAATCAATGCCGCGGTACGACCGCTGGCAGGTCGTAGCTGTATCAGAAGTCCTATGTGCACTCTACCAAAGCGACACCAAAAATTTATATTTTCGCGTCTGCAGCCGCGCATGCGCACAACTTCTGGGTAACACCCTGGTGTCGACACCTGTCGCGATCAATATCACGCGCCTCAGGCGAGCCGCTCCGGTCCCAACACTACCCAAGTATTCTAGTACACTGTAGTACAGCTTGTTACAACGCTCTCAAACCACCATGCGGCGCTACAGCTTACCGTGCCGTCTACGCTCGTGACCACTAAATTCTACCGAAACCAACGGTTCACTGCTGGTGTTACCACCGCTTTAAGAGAAGTGGTATGGCGGAAAAGCCGAACGTCAGTTTCGGTTTTGTTGATTTATTTTGTACGAATAATAAGTTTCATGGGAAGGTATAGAACGATTGAGCGTATTCTCTGGTTCATAGAAAGTAGAAAAACATCTTTTTCTAAAAGAAAAAAAGTTCGAAATGTATCTCAGTTGCTTTTGAAGATACTTCCGCACTGCTTAATTTGTATCAAAGTCATTGACAACGACAATTACGCAGCTACGCAAATCTGGTTTACCAGAATGGTTTATTAGCACGCAACAACACAAAACGGGGGAAAAATGTATCGTAGGGTTATTTTATGGAGTCCAACTCTAAGGAGCAGGATATTGTCACGAATGATAAATGATGAGGCGGCGAATAACTGAAGAAACTAAACGTTTAATGGGGCGAACTTGTTTCCAAAACAAAATAGAGAAAGGCTAGCGTCGCCGGCGTCGATGTCGGCGAAACAGCAGGATCGACCGCTGGGGCGAGACTGACTCCGGACCGCCACTCGGAGCACCTTTTGTACACGCGTGGGTTTCTGGAACATTCGGCGTGGAAATTTCGGCGCGTAGAACATTCGTAACTCGATCAGACGACAAAATTCTCGAACTTACCAGAATGTCAAGTTGAAGGAATAAATAAAAGAGAAGTCCGCTTTCTGGTATCGAACCCTCCGCGCGAGAGCCAAGCGCGGTAACCATTCGGCCACGCGCTCGCTGGGCAACACGCGTGGCAATATCACTGATAGATGTTACAAAACATTTCTGGGACAAGAAGAAGGAGGTCGGAGATCAGACCGTGGCGCCCCAAGCGGTTAACTTTAGAACTAGATGGATGGGGACAACAAATACAATGGCTCAGCGCTCGGCTGACTTAACCGAACGCGGCGTCAGCGTTCGGTTGGAGTTCGTGTTCTCCGGTGAGGGGGGGGGGGGGGGGGCTCTTTTGTTTCCACTCCGGCCTGCATGAACAATTGCAGCATGCACGGTGCCCAGCTCAGCACAAAAGCCCAAGTGGGTCAAGTTCGCATCCTCTGACGACTGCTTTCGGGGGAGATCCGGCACTTAACGCCACTTCCCTAATTGTTGGTATTTTTTTCTTTCACTCTGCCCCGCGCTCTATTAAAAAAAGATGACACGAACATGCCCACAAGGCCTGTGGGCATGTGCACAGGCCTTGTGTTGGGAAAACACCGAGGTGTGGGGGTGACAAACGGGTCAGAGCGCTTCGCCAATAGTGACATCGCTGAATATCACATCCTGCAGCGCACCTTAAACGTATCTTTTAACTACAATCCATCACTATAAACGAACTTGGGACACGGATATGAGTGAATGGATAGCGAAGAGAACCCACATAATAGCCACGGCAGTGGTCGCACCTTCTTCAAGAAGGTTGCGTTCAGAAAAGCACTCAACGTTGGGGTACACTTTGTTGGCACTTCGAGAGGTCATCCAGCTCCTAGTTCGTTTCCTGTACTGTTCTCTGCTTATCAATGTTCGCTTACACCGGACTGACAACACAAAGAAAGAAAAAAAAAATACCTCGACGTTTTGCTTTAGCGGGGTCAAATATATACAAAAAGCAAAACAAAAATGTGTACTTTTTTGTGTGTGTCCACTTCTCGTTTTCTTTTATTTGCTATTTTCTTGACACTCAAGTCTACATTGTTCTCGTAGGTCGTTTCCCGGTCTGCGTTGCGCCTCAGGGTGGCATCTTTACTTCTGTAAAACCACACCTTTTGTTTGAGGATTTTTTGGGGAAACTCTATAGAAACAAAAGGCGCCTTTGGGAAGGCGAGGGGAGAACCTTCATTGTACGAACTTTGGGCTGAAATATGAGTCACAGTCGGCAAAAAAGCCATATTTTCACGAGCTCAGTTAAAGTCACCGTAGCTAATCGGAGCTAGCAACAGGATTCGGTTACTCAAAAGAATGTTCACGTTTGCTCGTGCCACGCCCACGCCACTTCATACCGAAAAACTCGGAAAATGGCGGAATGTCAAAAATGTATTTAAGATAATGAGTACAAGATACTCGGAATTGTAATTAAAATAGAGTATTAAATACTCTCCATAAAAGGTATTTGCAAGATACCAAGATACTCCAAAAAGTATTTAAGATACAGTATCTTGAGTAGAGTATTTGAGATAGGCACAAGTCTGGCCTGGTCAGACGCGTGTGTCCGAAAGGCGGAGGAAGCCAAGCTTGAAGCATCGGTCGGAAGCTCCACGGGTTGCCTTCGCTCGAATCCGCGTAGGTTTCGCCCGTGTAGCTGTCTGCAAAGAACAGTACACACGGTTGATTTTTAAACCCTTCAATAAAAGCCGTATAGTCACAATGCCCACGCGTCCTACAAAAGACACGCTGAGCGGGGGGGGGGGGGGGGGGGGGGGGGTTGCGGTTACCGGGCGGGCTAGCGCACACCAGCTCGGAGCACGTGGAGCAAAAACTCGCGCTGCAGAACCCAGGATCCTGGGCTCAATCCCCAACCCTGCCCAGTTTCGATCTGGATGAGCATCGTACCGGCGTGCGGTCGTGTACCACTACTGCGTGATGCACGTTAAAGCCCCCAGGCTAGTGGTTGTACTGCACTGGCTAAATTTCACATCTACAGCCGAGGGACTCGTCGCCAGTTGAGGCAGACCAGGATAGGCTGTATAAACATACACACAACCCAATTTTTGGAGCGTGAGCTACACTGGCCGAGGTTGAGCAGTTTCGCGTGGCTCCTGGAGAGCCGTGCTGCGCATGCGCGAGGAGCAGTGACGTCACACGGCGCACAGCTGGCGCAAAAAAAGTCAAATTTGGGGATTTTACGTGCCAAACCAACGACGGGCAGCTGGCACGCCCCAGCGGAGGACTGAGGATTAATTTGGACCACCTGTGGATCTTTTGACGTGCAACCGAAAGCTCGGTTACACGGCGCCTCCTCCGCAAGAAGCCTCCGTCAGATTGCGGGCACCTCGGCCGGGATTCGAAGCCGCCACATGGGGATCCGTAGGCCAGCGCTCTCGCCTCGGAGCCACCGAGGCGGCTGCACAGCTGACGCGCCGGAGCCGCCGCCGCCGCGCGCGCCTCGGCGGTCTGCGCATTCCAGAGGAGTGACGTCATAGCCGCGGCAGACGCACTGGTGCCGCCGCGTGCCCAGCTGTGCGCCTCCGTTGCGCAGTAGCCAAGTCTGACGCTGCACCGGAGCCGCTCATTTTGTGCGCATACGCAGAGGTATCAGTGGGGGTATACATATAGCGGGGAGTTTGCCAGTGTGGTATAGCCATGGAGAAGGAGAGAGAAATTGCTGCTCAGCGGCGCAGAAGAGCGGAGAAGCTTAACTCATCGGATCCCGAAGTAGTCACATAATGCGTATACCGTGTGTGGGTCATTGAAGCAGCAGTAAGCATGATAATCAAGCTAATCCTAGACAACCAGGAGAGCTAAGAATAACCAGCTGAACCTAAGCTCACGCTACCTATATCCTGGCATAGCCGAGCTAAGCCACTGCAATTTTTTTTCCCCCTGAGCTCTGCAGCGCGAGCTTTCGATTCCCGTCCTCCGAGGTGGTACACGCTAGCCCACTCGGCCACCGATCCCGATCATCGCGTGTTCACTGCGCGCTCTCTATGTTGCCCTTTGATTGGAGTTCCTTGCGTTCCGATGAGCCAAAGACACATGTTGGAACATTTGCTCGCCTCATTACTAAAAATAATTGTTGTGCATTATTTTTTTTTTTCTTGCACCTTTGTCTTAAGACCACTTTCATACGCAGCGCAAAACGAGCGGATACAGCTGTTTGTTGCAGACGCCACGAAAACGACAACTGCAGTGCGCCGCAACAAAAAAGAGACTAGTACATGCGCATTCTCTCTTTCGTTTAACTTCCGCTGCTGTAGTAGTACAGAGTGAGCATTGAAAATAGTAAAGTATGGCAGCGGTAACCGCGCCAGTAGCATACAACACCTAACAGGTTTTTTTTTTTTTCTTTTTTCTTTTTTACGCGCGCACACATTAGTGTTTGGGAGGCGCGTTTCCCTGCCTGGCGCGGATCCGACGTCACGCTGCTGTGGTGGCGCTGCTCTCGACACAGCGCATTAGAGAGCTTGCATTACAGAGATTGTCGAACTGCTCGATCGGGGTCACGTGGTTTATGCTAATGGGGACCGTCTGCTAATGTCTCCGCCTTTAGGCCCGCTTTTCCTCCTCGCCACCCGACAACGCAACACATGCGCACTTGCGATCGACCTCAGCAGGAGGCGTCCGCCATTAAATTGCAAACGGTCCCCCATGGTTTGAGATGGACCCTCTCTAGTCTATAGGCTCTTTGCAGCGCATTAGTGTGCTTAGATTTCGAAGTGTTTCTAACGACTCGATTGGAGTCACGCGGTTTGATGGGTCGCGTTAGGCAATGAGGGTAGAAACTGAGGGAGAGGGGGACGCCGGGGAGCCGAGCTCCGGATGGATTGATGAGGCAAATCTAGCTCCCTTTATCTCTACCATAGCTTCCTCTATACTCACAAAGCCTGGCAGTTCGACGACGAGGAGAGCCATAGAGTGCCCGGTCGCAGATTCGGAGAGCGAGGATCTGGTAGCACAGAGCATTTCTCGGGGAGTATGGACGTCAGCGCACAGCTTTTGCAGCGGCGAGGATCCGAAACCTGGTTTTCAAACCCGACGAGAAAAGAAGCGGTAGCGCGAGGAACGCGAGGAGCACGAGCGGACATTCTATCGCTCGGGAGAAGTGTGTTTCGGCGAATCGCCGCAGCGGGGCGCCCGTCACGTGGCTCTCCTCTCATCGGTTGTCTTCCTTTCTACTTTTTCAATTTCGGCGGCCGCTTCTCGATGCGATCTGCCAGGCTTTGTCAGTATCGAGGAGGCTGTGTCACTACTCACTCTTCGAACGCGTTCAAACACCGAACCCCGGCGGCCGGTGTTCGGCGTTGGCATTCGGACGCGTCTGTACAGTAAGTAGAGACAAAGGCATCTAGCTACCCACTAATGAATTCATTCAGAGCTCGCTGCTGTGGCGTCCTCCCCCGCCCTCGTCTCCTCTCCTCGCATACGAACTGCGGGGGGCTCTGGCGTGCCCGCCGGTATCAGGGTGTCACAAAGAAAAATTTACACGGTCTTTTTTACCGCGAAAATAAACTAAACATCGCCGAACGCTCATTCTCCGCCTAAAGGTAGCGCTAGAGGTCACAACCAGATGCCAAAGTTTCAGCCCGATCCTGATGTCTTAATCAAAAGTTATAACGGATTTTCTGAAATCTTCAATGGGAAAATGGCGGCCGACGGAGTTTTCGAACACATGGGGCTCTATGGCACGAGAAACCGAAAACGGGCAAAAATGGGCTCCATTTTCCCATTGAAATTTTCAGAAAATCACTTATAACTTTTGAATAAGTTATCGGATCGGGCTGAAACTTTGGCATCTGGTTGTGACCTCTAGCTCTACCTTTGGGCGGAGAATGAGCGTTCAGCGATGCTTAGTTTTGTTTCTGCGGTAAAAAAGACCGTGTAAAGTTTCTTTTGTGACACCCTGTGCATGCGCAAATCCCGAATGAAATTTCGACCCCCGCCTGGCCTTGTTCCGAAGCCTCTGTCTTTTTCCACCGTGCCCGCGACCATATACTTGTAATCGAGGAACACGCATTATATGGTGCCTCCACCAATATCAAAGAAAGCGAGGTGTCAACAACTATGCCACACGTAGTAAACCTTGCCAAGTGAAAGTCATACTTAGGAATCCCTTGAGCACGTCCATCTCAAGACTTCCTATTGCCTCCAGGGACCCGGCGTCAGCGCTGCCTTCCCCGAGAAAATTGGCTTCGGCCAGGAGACTCGAGAGTCGCTTGGCGTCGTGGCGTTCCTGCTTGCGGTGCTTGGCTCTCCGATTCTGGAACCACACCTGCCCGAAAAGGAAACGCAAAACGCCGACGAACTGAGCCTTAATCTTGAATGAAACATTTCCCTGTAGTCATTGAAAGTTTATGAAACACGTTTTGCGTCGTGATTCGTTCTTTAATGTTGTTATCGGCTACTTCAGTGATGTGATTGGTCTCAGTCATTATGGAACGCCTCTTGGAGCACCAAGGGGAACTTTTGCAGCAAAAGCACACACTTCATTTTTATTCATACCGAAAACAATGGCGACGATTGGAATACGCCATTTTCTGGCGCTCTTCCTGTAAGCTTGAAATGTTATGCGATTCTGCCCAATTTGGCTACCTCAATAGTTTCTTTAGTCACTGGACACTACGGATTTCTTCCTGGGCAAAATCCTGTCACCTAAAAAGCGACTACTTACGACAGAATTGCCCCGCTTCAATGACCCGATCCACCAGACCTTGACCTCAGGACGCTGAAATGGATACCCCTGCGACTACGAGCCACCTTTCGGCAGCGGAAACGCGCCAACCACTACAAGGACCGCAGTTTACGGCTAAGGACATCCATGACGGACGTTTCATGAAAAAAAAAAAAAAAAAAAAAAACAGCGCATGAGTTTCTCCCCGGAACAAATGGACGAGGAGAGAACATCCAACTCCTCGTTTTATGACGGTACTCCTGCAGACGAAGACAACTTCACTCAAATCACAGTGCGGAGAAATTGCCCCCCTGGAATCCCACAAATCGTCAAGCCAAAAGAAACTGGAACCTCTTTTTGGAAAACCAACCGGAACAGAACAGCAAAAGAAATCGTGACGGTGTCACAAGAGAAGTTACTAGCGCCACGCATAAGGAAGGATGGCACATTCACGGTAAACACGGCGACGCTAAACTCAAAGAACATACTTCTTATGATAAAATCTTTTGTCGGAATCGACGTGATAGTGACCCTGTCCGAGTCATACACACGCAATGTTTGCAAAGTCAACAACGCTCCTGTCCAGCAGTCAGACTACGAACTGCTAGACTACCTCAAGGACGCTGGTGTCATCGCAGTCCAGAGAAAAATTGCGTATTCAAGGAAAGAAGACGGCAGCAAGGAGCAACAACCAACAGAAAGTGTCCTGCTTCACTTTCCACAGAATCACCCGATGCGTGCACGGGTCCTACTCGCCTTCACCAGTCATCCTGTGATAGAGTACTTTGGGACCCCGGTACTGTGCTGTCGATGCCAACGACATGGGCACCTCGCAAGACAATGTCACGGCCAACAGAGATACAAGGTGTGCGCTGGACCACACAGCTACAAGGACTGCATGGACAAAACTAATCCAAAGTGTGCAAATTGTGGAGGCAATCACTGCTCTTCATTTTCACGCTGTCCTCACAAAAAGGTAGCAGCTGCATTCAGAAAGCATGCAATCCTGAATGGACCAATACAAAATAATCGTTATCCTTTCCTGGAGGTCACCTGCCCCCCCCCCCCTTGCCTCTTCCACCACCTTCTCCCCCACCTCCACTTCCCCCTCGTTCCTCTACATCAACACAGCAGACACAAGTATCTAAACAGAATCACCGGTCGCAGTATTCTGACGTGCTAAAACGCAAACTATAACGCCCAGATAAAGTTCAAGACTCCATCGCACCTAAACTCTACCATTCCTAGTCAAACGACTCCAGGAGACCGAACATCAAACCTCTCCCCTATACCAGCACTCCGCACACAGAAGCGTGATATGAGCCGACGCGATCATCATGAGGATTACTTTGAGACACGGCAATCGATCGACGTCATGCATTTGCTGGTACCGATGTTTTTTTACGGCTCTAAGGGCCATACTCAGCACCGTGCCCGCGGCCAACGATCTTTCGGAGGTAATAGCACTATTCGCCATGGAAAGATTACTTAAAAGTCTTCACAAACACCGATGAATGAAGAGTATTCTAATGCCTGATTTGTACAGTCATATAGGAGTGTTTCAGTGTTTCGATATGTTTCAATATTGATTTTGATAGTCTAAATTTCAAGGACCTGCGCTTATATTTTTGTGCGTGATTTTTATTTCCATTTTATGTTCTGCACTTGGGTAAACCTTGGTTTGTTGAAATGTGTTCAACCGTAGATGTGCAACGGTTTCACTGTATACTTTGCCTTTTCTGTATTTTATCCCATGCTTGCTGCTGACCAGTGTAAGGGGCCCGAGGACCAGTCAAGCTGCATACTGTAGCTTTTTTTCTTTGGGGCCCCCATCATGAGACGGATGAAAAATAAAGTTATTATTATTATCATATTATTACTGAATGCTAACGGATTACGGCAAAAATCTGGTCATTTTCGTTAATTTCCTAAACAGAACACTATACCGATACTTGCATTAACCGAAGCTCGCGTGGACGATGACTTTCGCCTCTCAAACTACTTGCAGAGCATGATTCGCAGGGCATTATCTTGCTTGCAAGTGTAGAGGGATACTTGTGATAACCTCGCGCCATTGTGCGATACTTGCGATACTTCGCGCCATTGTGCTTCAAATCGCACAACCTGCGCCAAAAAAAAAAAATATATATTTTGTCTCGGTTTCGTTTTTTATCGACTCGATTGGCACAACAATGAGCGCATCTAGCTTGGTCGGCCTTGCAATTTTTTGTTCCGTTTATTTTCCCTGTGTATCCCGAGTCGGAAGCGCGCGAAAAAACTCGGGGGTCGGATTCCAAGCACTACATCACCTGCGACTGGATTCTTATTCTTCAACCATAAACGGTTAAGCAAGTTGGCCGAGGTGAGGTCGAGTTGTTGAGCGTCAGATTGCCTGAGGCACTGCGGCCCGGGTTCCGGACGTCAGACAGTTGAAAACAGATTAGCAAAATATTTCTTTTAGTGCTTCATCGTTAGAAGTTGGAACCGCATTCCTGCAAGATAAATCGCGATTTCATTGAACTGAAACGCGGTCCGATCCGAAACCTTGCCGGCCAGCAGCTCTCGTGCGAGCGGTAGATCTGCTCGGCGTACTTTAATATTGCTCCTGCTTATCGCTTCGAAAACGATGACTCCGTTAATCGTAGTCTGCTGCTTCGATATTGAGTTGCACAATAGGATGAACTCAAAATTTGTTGCCGTGTTCCTCCGCGCAACTGCACGTCCGTTACTTACGCACGTCACGTGGTTCGCACATATAATTACTATGTCGAGCACGAGTGGATTGTGCTATAAGCAGTGCTGGTTTGCATTTTGAGCAGCTGAAAGCCACTCAGAAAATATCAAGGACACTATCTTCAGAAACATATGGTACTTGCTTTTTGGTTCTCACTAAGGCCAAGTTTTCCCATCTGTTACACTGTTACCCAATTTACCTAGGTTCCTATCCACTCATGTGCTGCTAAGCATAATTAAAATGGCTCCCGTGCTCGTCTAAGAAACAAGCTGAAGTGCAATGAAAACTGAATTGAGCTGCTCTTAGCCTGCTCCAGAATGTAGTTTTAGCTGCTCCCAACCTGCTCCAAAACAGCTGTTTCAGCTGCTCCCGTGGCTGCTCCCAAGTACATTTCAAGAGTTCCACCCCTGCATCTGGAGGACGTCAATGTCGAACCAAACTTTTTGAGCTCAACATGATGAGTGGAGTATGCTTGTCTCTTTTTTGTTTCAATAATGTTAGCTGTATAAAGAATGCCTTTCTTTTTTTTATGTAAAATTATACCTTCAGTACATTGATTTTGCTATATATAAGTTCACGAGGATATCCACAACTTACATAAAAAAAAATACTTTGGGAAAGTTTCTTTTGAACACGAAATTGTTTAAATGTCTTCTAGTTTTCCTTTTACTAATTTTTTCTGTCTTGTGTTCATTTGCCTCTGGACGTTTTGGTTTTGTTACTTGGTGGTATTTGAGAAAGTTTAGCTTTTTTGTGGTGGCTTACATGTGGCCCATTAACGTCCTTATAGTTTTTTTTTTTTTCAATCAGCAGCGGTTTTTTTTTTTTGTTATTGCTATGTACATTTTTGAAGTGTTGCCAATTTGAAATCAATAGCTATATAGCCCTAATTGCTAATTGAAGTCTAGGTGTAATTGACTTATATTGTTTTAAAAAGACTTATGGTAGCCCAGAATATTGCAAACATTGCCAACCTGCCTTGGTGGACAATTTACCCGAAACTTCGGATTTTTATCTAGTTCTGTGAAAGGCATACCTTCTTGCCTTACTTACATCAGATTTATGCTTCTAGAGCTTTTTGACATTTGTAAAAGAGTTATGAAGTGCAAAAACGTCTCCATTTTTTTAAGTTTTGTGTGATGTTAACAAAAATTATATTTTGTTAGGATAACAGTAAAAAATATGTACGGCTTTTATACAGTTTCGTACAAGGAATATAAACTGAAAAAAAATCATATTTCGAAAACTCTTTTTTTACTCTTTCAAAAAACTAAAGTAATATTGTAATTATTAAAGGAAGAAAGCTGGGATGTCTTGTTTTAGCGCTCACCTTATGTTTCCCTATAGCACATGGACATGATTACAAAAGCTGTTTTAAAAGTTGTAATCAAAATGATTTCCCCACAATTTGTATTAAAAGAAAGCGTAGTAATGTTATGCTTAGATCTGAATGTCTCGACAAATGCTGCCCCCGAAATGTATTTCTCGTTCTGAATACCGAAACAAGGAAGTGCTCCGACCAGGCACGTAGCCAGGATTTTGTTTCGGGGGGGGGGGGGGGGGGGGGGGGCGCCCCCCCCCCCCCCTTTGCCCTGGCTACGTGCCCGACTCTGACTTCGCTACATTGCCGGATCGTTACGCTAGACATGTAAAAATTTCAGATACTCGTTTACAATGCGAATAACGTACTATTCGACTCCACCTTCGTATGGAACTCTGGCAATCTTCAGTGAGTTCCGTAAATACTACCCATCGTTCGCGGTCTGTTTGGGTGGGTCAACCAGTTAGACATGACTGAACGCCGCCTCCAAATACAACACACCTCTCATAAAAAAAAAGGAAAAACAAAACAAAAAAAAACTCGGTCAATACCGGATACTCTTTGACAAGGTCTACCGTTCAAAGTTCTAACAGGGAGTGTGTTCAGTCATGTCCTCTTTCATTCAGTCTACCAGCTCCCTTGAGGGGGCTTCTCCCCTATCATTGGTGCAAAGAGGAAAAGCGACACCCGCGACATGGTTACCGTGCGAAGTGAGATTCGTGCACTCCGTGGTACATCTGTTCAACCTTCAACAGCGAGAGGGAGAAAGAAGAAAGCGCACAGCACGCGTTTGTTTTCATTTTGGCCATGAAGTAGCCGCCATTAAGCCACCATCAGGAACAATCGGCCTTTGTGAGTTGTCCGTGCCGTGACGACGAACCCGGGGATTATATGATAGTGATAGTTGGGGGGAGAAAATTCTCCTAAAAGGGCGGGAGGAATCATATCTTTGTCTTTTTAGACTTACGCTAGGTGACGCAAGCTACCACCCGTTACAAAGGGTACAGCCATTAACTTCCATCCATCCGACAAGATCTACGACGCTTGCTTAGCCAGCTAGCGTGCTTCGTGTACTCCACCGTGTAGCGTATGACTCGATTGTGCTTTTCTCGTCACGAGTGCTACTCCGGTGCTTTAAACTGCGATCGTAGCCGTCCCTTTCACATAATCAGAACGCAACTTACGCTAACAATCACATATACGCCTGCAACAGTGGTATCTCTCGTGTTTAAAGCGAAAGGAAAATGTCCCGCTTGGTGATAACTGCAAATAGCCAAAACAATTTTTTCCCCTCCATATCTTTTTACGACACTGGCTATTCCGCTTTGCCACAGTGCAGTCAGCTGCCTAGGGCTGTGCGTGCGCGCATCACGTATTAAAAAAAAAAAATGTGAACATTAACGCAAACTTTTTTACGGTTAAAAGAAAATGAAGTCGTGGTTGTTATGCGAGCATATAGTAAAATATGCTACCTTTCGGTGGACTGTGTGCGTCATTGGTCGTGCTGTGATTTTTTTTTTCCTTCTATTTATTTTAGGTTAGAAAAAATACCACACCGAGTAAATATAGAACGGTTGCGCTATAGCCTATAAGTTTGATTTTGATGTGAAATTCCTCAGTAACAAGACCTCTAAGTCCTTGACTGCTTGAGGCCTATAAACCCATACAAGAATAAAATAAGGACAGAAATGTAAAGTTTATTGAAATTGAATGAGCTGTAGATGAGAGCTTGCCGCACCACAACTTTCGATAACACTTTTTTTCTCCCTTTTGATGCCATCTTATATATATATATATATATATATATATATATATATATATATATATATATATATATATATATATATATATATATATATATATATATATATATATATATATATATATATATATCTTTGCACACAGCTGCTGCCTAAAAAGTGCTTCATTTTAAAATACAGCTGAGTTCATTGTTAGTTTATTCTTCAGATATTGCGGAGATTATGGCATGGAGATAGCCAAATACAGAAAGTTCCAACCTCTAATGGTGATGCGTGTCTTCAGTGTGCCCCTCATGGATATATATTACAAAGACGACAGTGAACAATCCGATACGATAATTAATTTTGTAACCGCCTCAGGTGCCACTAGTCTTTGCGTGTAGCCTGTGTGTTTTTTGTTTTTTTTTTTCGTTGGTGCGATTAAAAGAAAAGCCGCATCGAAAATCGTTTCGTTTAAGCGGACGCAGCAGAACTTCCCAAGTCCCTTTGTGCACTCATATGAGGACCATCGTTTTTTTATTTTTCTCGTCATCGATGACCGATATACGACGGCCCTGGATCCTACCCGCTCTGTAATCCCCGAAACCCCGGACGCTTGCTAATACTCCCTTCCCTCACTAGGTGCGGCTAAAGCTCAGCGAAAATCCGGAAGCCCCACATGTCCGAATCCCGCCATGCTCTTGCAGTCTTCTGTCACTGAGAGCGGCAGTCTGGGCTGGGCTCAAGCGGGTAGCGGTAGCCACAGTGAGGGTTCTGGACTCCGCGAGGCCAGTGCAGCGTCTAGCTATCTATAGACACTGAAGCGATCGCTTAGAACTTTGCCAATGCCGTCTTCACGCTATACCTTTCTTGTCCTTCCGAGAACCATAGGTCTTGGCCTTGTGTAAAAACTGGCTTCAACGCGCGAATTCGACAAGAAAATGCTTCCAGTATCCTTGTTTAAGTATTTTTCAATGACTATAAACTGAAGACCTGTGTGCTATACGTAACGATAGTTATATACTTTGTGAATACCGGAGGGTGGCAGCTGAGGACCACTCGCCAATCCGGTGAATATATTTTTGACATGCCTTCGCATATGTATTCTTAAAATGAACACAGCAGATCGCGTAGCTATAAACGCACTCGTGAGTTTCCAGAAGAGGACAGGGCTCGACTTCAGTTCTGTGCGTCAAGTGTACCGCGGATCGGCGGTTTGATTTTTTTGGCGCCCACAAGGTCCCGCTCGCTTGCCGAAGTGAGTGTTGTTGACAATGGCGGAGCAGGAAGCCTTTTATATAGGCCTTATGGAGGACCCCGCTTCTACTGCCGAGAACTTTTGCTGTGATCTGGCTGACGGTTTTAACCCGCTGAGCATCCAGGACTCCGTGTTCGAGGAAATATTCGACGGTGCGACCACTGACACGTATTCAGGTGAGCATCCCTGTTGTTGTAGTTTAAGCGTGCCTGCATAGAAGCGGCATTTCTATGTGCAATGGATTCTGCGTAGAGCAAACATTCGAGTTTAAATGTTTTCGTGCACGTTCAAGGGGGGGGGGGGGGGGGGGGGATCGGTGACCTAGTGGTCAAGCGCATACCAACAAGGAGCACGTGGAGCAAAAGCTCGCGCTGCAGAACCCAGGTATCATGGGTTCAATCCAACGTTAGTTCAATCCCCACCCCTGCCCGTTTCGATCTGGATGAGCATCGTATACCGGCGTGCGGTCGTGTATCACTACTGCGTGGTGCACGTTAAAGGCCCCAGGCTAGCGGTTGTACCGCACTGGCTAAATTTCTCATCTACAGCTGGGAGTAAACTTATCAGCGTGGGTGGCGCATGATAGCTTGGATAGTGCAACATAGATTTTCCATCACATTTAGAATAAATATAATCGATTATAGTTCAGAACTGTTTGTTGTACAGTTAAAGCTCATTATTGTGTCTTGCAGTATACAGCGAACTTGCAGTTGCAGTGCGTCTATTTTGTTTTACTAATATATAAAAATTAAACGTAAGAGTATAGTTCTAAACAAACCATGCGTTCAAATGCTCTACCATTGGCACGAGCAAAGTAGCTTGGGGCAGTGATTATCTTCATTAAATCTCCCACAAAATGTTCAAGGTATTTTATTCCCGGACTATGATTCGGGGACGTTGTGGAGACAGTGACGAGGCTTATTTTACTCTTTAAGGTTATTAACTAGCCCATGAAACGATCATCATGAAACGATCCTCATGAAACCAAGATAACATGACAAAATGTGCACATGACAGGCTTTGAACTTTATTCTACATTAACCAGACCTAATAAATCGGCAAACGCAAAGGAATCGGAAAGTACAGTACGCTATCTCTAAGGCATCCTGTCTGCGTAGAGTGGTGGTCTGTGATCGCGGACAATATGAGCTGAAACCAACCCTCATTCTTCTTTGGCGCACCTATCAGAGAGAGCTATGGCCTGATCTAGGGATTGAGCGCAAGGTTGAGTCCCATACTTTGAAATTCTTGACAAACTGATATAGATAATAATGCTTGTGGAGGCCACAGGCGCATAAAAAGGACGAATCGGGTGTTTCAGCTCATATATTGTCCGCAGGAGTAAGGCTTGGTGCCGTTTTCATCTCGGCGTAGGAGTTCATTAACGCATTTCTTTATAAATGCGCTAATCTCGGTAGAACTGCTCTTTACTCTTGAATGTTGTATAACGGGTGTGTAAGATAAAAGAAAACAGTGTATCTTTTTTTTTTTTTTTTTCTTTACCGCAATGGTACGTTTCGCATCACCGAGCGTTCAGTCTTTTGCCCAAATAGGGCTAGCGGTTGGGACCAGATGCCAAAGTTTCAGAACATACATTATGTGATTGAAAAGACAAGCTATTTTCGGAAATTATCATTCGTAAAATGGGGCTTATTCCTTGTAGAGAACTCCATTCATTTTCATGTATCCACGGACTTGGTGCGTCGCCATTTGTTAGCCCAAAATTCCCGATGATACAAGCGCGAGGATGTTGCCCTGAACAGTGGTTGCACTGCACGAGGGCGCGTGCTTGTTGTGCATGTTGTGGGACTGCCACGTAAATCACATTATCAGTAAGTTATCTCGCATCGTCGGGTTGGTTAATCGCAATCGCTCCGTCTTGCCAACTTCTGTACGACTACTTATATACAACTCCCTTTTCTACTCATACTTAAGTTATTGTCACCTCGTATGGGGCACGACCACGTCAACAAATTTAGGGAAGATATTTTTACTTCAAAAGAAAATAATCAGAATTATATGTAACGCTCCGTAGGACTCTCATACTGCCGACTTGTTTACGCGCTTCGCAGTTATTACTGCACATAATTTATGTAATTACAGGTTGAGCGTTAGTTTTAAAAACGAAGAAAAAAGGAATTCTCGCTTTCTAGCTGAACTTTCAGCACTGACCAAAAATATTCGGGCGTATCCCACTCGTCACACTGAGTGTTGGAAGATGATCCCTCAAAGAACAAATTATGGTAAACAAATGCTCAAACACACCCTATCGTTTTTACTCAACAGCCTCACAAGTAATGATTAGGACGTTAGCTAAATAAACGTGAAATTGGTACTGTCCATGCTAAAAATGTAATTATGAAGGACTGTCGAGCCACTGTATTCCATTCTTTATTTTCCTCCCCTGTTTTATAACTTATTTGCTGTTCTTGCTGCCGTCTGTTTTTGCCACTGTAGGGGGCCGGAGACCCGTCAAGCTGTTCCTTTGCAGCTTTTTTCTCCGGCCTCCCCTTCATCATTGATGAGAAATAAAAACTATTATTATGTCACGATATGCTAAGTGTTATTGAGGTTCACAAAGCTCGCGCTGGACACTGGACAACAAAAAACCTCTATGCCGTTTTTTTTTTTTTTATTAGTATCTATTCTTTATAGATACGTTTTCAGATAAGATCGAACAACCATGTCCGGTGACCATTTTTAAGTTTGATGAAAAAAATATATTTTGCTGGTTCCATGCCCAGACAAACAAAACCAATCCTTCTTTTGAAAGAAAAAAGTTTGTCTTTGTGAAAACAATTTGTAAGCACCCTCTCAGTCACGTGCACGTTTTGCGTATCGCGCTATGTTAGTATTTCGGGTGGCTTCCCCAAACAAACTGTTCTGGCTAAAGGTATAGAAATTATTACTGACAAATTAGGTATAGGAAGGATTGACAAAAAGTATTAATCACCAAATATTAGGGTTGTTATTTTGAGAAACAAAATCGCAAGCACGGCACACTGCGCAATAACGCTCTGGATTAATGTCTTTTTCTCCGTATCTATAAAGGCTAAGGTCTTCAAATTTTGCCAGTGTATTGCCCTGTATATAATTCATCTTTGCATGAAATATTGTTGTCCTGGTTAAAGGGGGAAATTTATAAAAAATTGCTCACAGTGGCATTTAACTAAATATGCATTAAATTGAAGATCATTTAAAAAAAGGCCATCTTTAATATTCTTCAAACTCTCCAAAATTAACGATTATAATATGTACTAACAGAGTCTGCAAAAACATAATGTAATATTTGTGTGTATTTGAAGTTATAAAGCGAGAAATATGGCCAAATTGACGCTAACACGGTTGTAATAAATGGGGCGTGCACATACCAATTCTTCACAATATCATTATTATTAAAAAGCGTAGAAATGCTACGGGGTGGTTAGAAAAAGACAAATTGACAGCCCGGGGGTGGACAGTAGTTTTGAATGGAAAATTCCTAATATATTTTTATACAACCGACCCAAAAATGCCCACGGGTCGGAGCGATCGAGAGGCGCCACCCTGTAACATGCTTCGCGGTGCCTGTTTCAACAGCAGGCGTGTTGCGTCTCCGTCTACGCGACGTAAAGGAAGTAACCTGAGCGACTTTGCAAACAGATCATCCTACAACCTTGGTGGTAACACAATATAGAAGGCAGGGCGCGGCAGAACCTGAACCTGCGCCGCCTGTGAGCGCCAATAGATCCGCCGCCGTGGAGGGCCGCACAACGCGTAAAAACAAGATACTTAAAAAAAAAAAATCCGATTGCCTGAGATTGTTTGTATTGGGCGTTTTCAGATAGGATCGAACGACCACGTCCGGTCGACATTTTTTTTATTTTTACCAAAAGATGTATTTTACTTGCTGTGCAACCGCAAAAGCATATTCGAAATTTTTTTGCGGAAATTAAAATTTCTTTTGAGGAACAAAAATCACAAAGACGCTGTCGGTATACTTGCACGTTTTTGCGACTTTCGTGAGACCGTCCCTTTAGATATTTATAAAAGAAAAACTGTTGTCACCTTAGGCTTAGTATTTTTTGTGCAGAGACTACATAAAATAAAAGGAGGTAAACATGTATTATCGATTACGAAGCAATTTAGAGCTTTATGGATCCGGATCTTAAAAGACTGGAAATTCAATTTTTTTTTTTAACATTATTTGGACGCGTTTGTTTAATATTCGTATAAATTATTATTAAATTTGGAAGTGATAGCCTTTCTAAAGAAAAACACCGAAGTGTAGATAAGTTACCGATTTTTCAATAATTTGAAAATCAGTTGAAAAAAATAAGTCCATCCTAATTTTTCTTCTTCTTTTCACAGATCAAGGCTCATAATCTGTCCTACCAGGCCCTTCAAAAATGCTTTGAAATATTTTTGTATTTTTTTATTGTTACAGAGGGCAGAATATACAGAATTGCCATAACGGGAGTAGAGAAAGATAGGACGCTGCCGATTTCAAACAAGGGCAAGAAAGGGGTCGAAAAATGTAGGAAGTCTATGAAGAGAAAACACCGTGACACGAGTTCGTGAAAAATAAGAATTCATACGAAAAATTACAGGTGAGTTTAAAGCACAAGTCAACAATTTAAATACAGATTTCTGGAATCAGTGAATTTCGGAGCCTACACTTCTTAGGGAGGCTGGGCTGCTGACGACCAGGTTTATATAGTGATAAAAAAGAACACATGTTTAAAGTGGTACAATTGAAGCGAATTTATTGAATAAAGATCCTGTACGCACATTCGGCGCTTGTCGCGTGCATCCTTTCTGCCGGACGCTGAGCTGAGTCAGTCACGGCGTTCTCCTGGCACTCCGAGGAGGAACGTTCTTTTCCCGTTTATCGATCACTGTTCATTTCTTCTCAGTGGCACCGCAAGCTCGTGACCTCGATCTGCTTTTCACCAGCCATAGGAGACTTAGTTTCAATAATATCTTTTCCGCGTCTACTGTTCTTGCTAAAACAGCTGTGGTTGCGAAGTGTCGGACCGCGTACACTGCCACAAGTGACAGGACTGAATTCCGCGCACAAAAAAACAGAGTCCCACTCCTTTGCTTCTATGTCGCTGAACGCTTTGACGTCAGCTTTCGGGAGGTGGATTAGTTTCACGTTCGGCAGTTTAGTGTTCATTGGGGCAACCATCTCTGACGCCGACTTGATCACCGACGTAATGGGCCGTCAGAGCTTGTACAACTTTTCCTGGTGCTTGACACGACCCCCGATTCTATGGCAGGCACTCTTGCCATGCCCAGTGCGGAAAGAATAAACTTCGCTGACGTGTACTTGTTGCTCTGCAGCTCCTGTATATATAGTATACTTGTTCTATGAGCGTTAAAGTGACTTGCTGCACCATCACTGATGTAGGTCACATCAGCATATCCAAATTGAATTTCATGATTCTCCAAACCGTTGTCATATAAATTAAGTTAAATACAATCTCATTCAACCGCATTTTTTTTTGTTTTTTTTTTTTTTTTTGCATTGTGCGGTTTTTTACGGCGGCGGATCTATTGGCGCTCACAGGCGGCGCAGGTTCAGGTTCTGCCGCGCCCGGCCTCCTATATTGTGTTACTGCCAAAGTTGTAGGCTGATCTGTTTGCAAAGTCGCTCCGGTTGCTTCCTTTATGTCGCGTAGACGAAGACGCTACACGCCGACTGTCGAAACAGGCACCGCGAAGCATGTTACAGGGTGGCGCCTCTCGATCGCTCCGGCCCATGGGCATATTTGGGTCGGTTGTACGAAAATGTATTAGGAATATTTCCTTCAAAACTACCGTCCACCCCTGTGCTGTCAAATTGTCTTTTCCTGACCACCCCGTAGCACTTTTACGTTTTTTAATAATAATGAAATTGTGAAGAATCGGTATGTGCACGCCCCATTTATGGCAACCGTGTTAGCGTCAATTTCTCCATATTTCTCGCTTTATAACTTCAAAGCCACACAAATATGGCATTATATTTTTGCAGACTCTGTTAGTACATATTATAAGCTTTAATTTCGGAGAGTTTAAAGAATATTAAAGATGGCTTTTTTTAGTGATTTTCAAAATAACGCATATTTAGTTGAATGCCCCTGTGTGAGCAATTCTTGTAAATTTCTCCCGCTAACCAGGACCACAATATTTTATGAAAAAAATAAACTATATGCAGGGCAACACACTGGCAAAGTTTGAAAACCTTAGCTTTTATAAATACGGAGAAAAAATCTTTAATCCAGAGCGTGATTGCGCAAATTGCCGTTTTTGCGATTTTGTTTGTCAAAATAGCAACCCTAACACTCGGTGATTAATACTTCTTGTCAATCCTTCCTGTGCCTAAGCTGTCAGCAAATATTTCTATAGGGGGTATTCACTGGCCGCCATATTTGAGGTCACTGTTAGAGCGCATGCTCAGAACGAGCTCGCATTAATAGGCTGCCAAAACCGGCAATCTTGATGGTGCGGGGTGCACGTTGCAAAATAACTGTGGAAGCTCGCCATCAGCAGCATTAGCACACACAGATATGGCCGCCAGTGAATACACCCTATACCCGTAGCCAGAACAGAATTTTTGGAGGGAAGTCGCCCGATATGCCTACATCGCGCGATACGCAAAACGCGCACGTGACTGAGTGTGCTTACAATTTTTTTTTCGCGAAGACAATTTTTTTTTTTTTCCAAAACAAGGATTGTTGTTTTTTTGGTTTTTTTTCTGGGCATGGGAGCCAGCAAAATTAAGTTTTTATATCAAAATTAAAAATGGTCACCGGACATGGTTGTTCAATCTTATCGCATAGACTGTTTCTTTGTTGTTGTTTTTCGTTACGACCGCTATGTTGAATTTTGACGTAGCCGTTTTGAAAGCATTAGAATTTAAAGGGTTCGTAGAACTAGTTCAATCTGTTTATCCCGGCTATACTTTTATTTTTATTTTCTCTGGCGATGTTTAAACTATGTAATTCATTCTTTGTTGACCACCGACTCAACTACGTCATATTTCAAAGCGACAACCGTCACAGACTCCTCTTGGAGTTCAGAAACAGCGCTACCAATTTCGGTTAGCCGGAACTTTAAAGACGTCTTGGAAGCTTTCGATATTGATGTGTGTGTAATGAACCCATTTACAGCTGGACATCTTGACTACACCGATGCCAGCGTGGCGTCCACCGACTTGGCAGATGTGGCGTTCGACGAACTCAAGGTCCCGGCGACGGAAAACTTCGATGGGAATACGTGCGACGTCAGCGACGAAGTTAGCTCAGTCTTCAACGGGTGTGTGATGTCCTTTATCAGTATTCGTTCACACATTTACGTTGGAACGTAACCGAATGCGCTGCGATCGCTTCTCACCGCTTATGACTATAGGCCTCCTGCGCTGAAGCTTTGAACAAACTGTAGCGCCCTCATTTTGGGTAGTACAAGCTCACCTGATTGAGCCTCGCACTACTTATGGCACGTTGGTTGAGCTTTTTTAATTCTGTCTGGTGCTGAAGAACGAAAAAACACCTTTGGACGCCTGAAATCGGCCAGACTCAACGCCGCAAGACAATCAAAGGTGCCAAATTCATGACACCACCGCTAGGGTACGCGTCTCTTATCTCTAGGTGGTGACGTCAAAACACCTGTGTCGCGATGCTTTCATTTTTCTTTTTCTTTGTCATGTCTACTTTGGAACGCGTGAAACGGAATCCCTTGGCTCGCGCTCTAAGCGTCTTAGCTTTGACGGCGTTCGAATTTTTGTTGTTTCTTTGTATATTCATCGTGATCTCGCGCTCTGCACCAGAGCAGGCACACTTCTGCATGCGTGACAGTTTGAGACGCTAAAGTTTGTACTACCCAAAACAAAGCCCAATAAGTCCCTTTCGCAGCACCCCCTGGGCAACGCAGGAGGCCCATAGAACGCTGCAGTACTTGCGATGTCACATTTATACACTATCTACCAGAAATGGCGGCCTATAACATTGCCATAATTATATCGAGCCCGTGATGAAAGATAATTACACTTAAAAATATTAGGAAGTATACGCAGATCGGAAGCGATAACTGGCGCCAGTGTGTTTTCTAGCCGTGAGCGGTGACAAGCGGTTCAAACTCACCACGGCTCATCCAGCCCCAACCAAAGGACTCCTCCTCCGTCAAGATAGCAGCGAGATAGGGGGAAATGGGTGGGGTGGCGAGGAGGATTTTACTTCCTTGCGGAAAAACATTTTGTAGGTCGGGCTTCAAAGGCCGACCAGCACGCAGAAAGGAGGAAACTCTCCCTCAGTTCCTCCTTTTCATTCGAGAAAGGGGGAGACCTTCCTATTTTCTGCGGGGAGCGGCTCACGCTCCTGAGGGGGGAGGCGGGGAGAAGAGGGCGAGAGGGAATGGAGAGAGGGAAACTGGGGAACCGGTTTTATGCCCGGCAGGAGACGATTCTGTTGGTCGGCCTTTAAGTTAGTGCCCAAAATGGCCACTTTCCACAACACTACTAGTTTTTATAACAGCGCTTTCAATTTTTCTAGAAAAAAAAAAAGAGAGAAGAATTCGGCAATCGCTTTTTCACGCGAACAATGTCGCACACTGCGGTGAGAATGAATTGCTCACAAGTAAAAGCATTTTAATAAAATGATCACTTTGACCAATTCGACTGAGCTATAATCCTCGTATCTCCTGCGTTAGATAATTATTGGATCATAATGTGGTAAGAACAAGGAAGATTCAATCATGAAGACAAACGAGGAAGTAACTTATTACCATTTGTTTTTGTGAATTGTGAGGTACGTCGTCACTGGATAAACCCAGCGTATTCGCGATATTTACCTCAGATATTTTTTTTTTCTTCCAAGGAAATGCCTCATCTTTTGGTTGCGGCTACAGCATAAAACCTCAAAATTTTGACCTACCCAGATTTTTCTTTTTTAGCCTCAGGAAAGCCCTTGTGTCATGTAACCTGCTCATCTTGTCAACAAAAGCTAGACGGATGTCTTAGAATCTTTGGAGTAGTCGAATTACAGCACCATACACTCTAACCTTTTCTTCCCAAAAGGTATATCCTTTGTGCATAAGAGGTCCTACCATTATTTAACAAACATAATGGTAAAACGAATGCTATTGAATAAAACTGTGCGGCACCACAAGTAGTTTAAAAGAGGGGCAGAAAATAAAAGCCAATGTAAAATTTGTCAGGTGCTCAAAATAATCACGCAAACCCTTTTCTATTTTTTTTTTTGTGTGTTATCAAGCATGGTTTTCTAATCATTGGTACCTTAATTAATTATTTTTTTAATAAATCCCATGCATTGCCTTTTTGTGAGATTTACGGGATTTGTGTACGGTGGCAAGGGTGAATAAAATTTGGGATTTTGTTTAATCAAATAAATAATATTTTAATTATTTAAATCAAAGTTATTTTATTTAAATCAGAATTATGGTTTAAACCACCCTGTCTGAGAAAGGTTTTTTTTTTTTTTTTGCTACATTTTTAGACAGAGCCGGCAGGCTGTTTTTCAATCTACCCAATGATTGGAAGCGAAATGAAACAAAAATTTACTGACAAGTTAATTACATCGTAACGTACAGTTTACTTCAGAACCTTTTTTTTTTATATATTCTTGATGTGTATCACTCTATACTAGAACAAAAGCGGCTTGCTTTTTCGGTTAATGAAACAGCTCGATTGCTGTAGAAGCTACTTTGAGCTTACGTATGCGAAGACTTGTGGAAACACCTTCCGCTCATTTTTCTTCTTTCTTTGATAGAAAAACAAAATGATGGGCAAATCGTAAAGACAAATATATTTGGGATTATTTTGTGGGGAATATTTGATTTATATCATTATAGTTAAACTGGTGCGATTTAAATCATGATTTAAATCATATTGATTTTTATTCTCTACCTTGACGGTGGCAGGGGGACCTGTACACATAAGTACGATTACATTTTAATGGCTACAATATTTGTTCTCAAAAAACATGCCCCAGGCGACTTTTTTTTTTTTTGGATATTGAAATTGAACATTTACGGTTTGTGGTGCTTAATCTTCTGTTTATAAACCTGGTGTTACATTTGATACAGCCTGCGTTTTTTTTTTTAGGTTCTGGATTCAATGTACATGCAGAAACAAACATGGCCTTGTGCACACGTAAAGCATGACGAGACACTTAAAAAAAAAAAGCCGAGTGAAATAAATTAGTTTGCTCCTTTAAACCACTGAGTGTAATAAACACGAAAAGATAATATGTGAGAAGTATTCCTTCTTTTTAAAATGAATAAAAAAATTGCAAAAATGCATAATCAAAGGGCGAACGAATGTTTCTTAACCTTTTCATAAATATTAAAAATATATATTTACATTTTGCCCAAACATATATAGTTGCATTCTATATATTCTAAAGTATATATTGGCGGTTTCATTTGAATTCAGGTAACGAAGTGCGGTCGTACTTTTTTTTATTTTGCTTCAAATTTTTATATTACGTGACGCATGTTCCGAGAAGAACAATCAATTTTATTTTAATGTCCTGACAGGTTTAGTTTCTGAGAAAAGAAAAATTCAAAGAAGCAGGAAAGAACGACGAGGTTTTGACGATTTTCGTGTGTGGTGTTTTTTAATCAATCTCAATCACAAGGTATTCAAAAGAGAGTTTCTATATTTTTTTTTAATTATGATATATATGCAAGTAAGTAAAACGACATTATGAATACTATTTATTATTCGTCGCTCCAATCATTGTACAAATCCCCAAACATGCCTCCACGAACAACTGTGACCTAAACTGCGGATTTTTGTTTTTTCTAGTCGAGCTATGTTTAGCCTTTCATTGTCTTTCATATTATGCAATGTTTGTGTCGTAATCATGTACGAGTACGGAGATATAAATTATGAGACAGAGAGGGATAAAAAAATATAAAGGACAGAAATCCTTGCGCATAAACAGTAAAAATATCCAAAAATTACATTTAAAAAAAAAGAAGAACGTGTTAGAATGTTAACATAGATGTGTACCTATCTCTGTCGCGGTGCGGGAAATAATATTTTATTTATATAAATTTCCGTAAGAAATTGAAGCTACAGAAAACTGCAATGAAGAGGAGACGGCAAGTCACAACTCGAAGAATCATACGGGGAAAAAAGAAAAAGGCTCGAATTCAAAGCGGTCTGGGTTGGCTGGAGGTCTTTAAATGCGTATTTGGCTGATTTCGCAATCATAACCGGCACTAATCATTTTTATACGTCAAATATAAAGATTCAGAAATAATAAAACACCATTAAACCCAAAATCGAATTTTTCGCTTAATGTATTTACACATATCGTCTCGTGTTTCGTAAAAAAGATTCTACTTGCACGCATTACAACTGTTTGTTTACTCACATGTATTGGCAAAAGAGCGAAACTGCTCCGTGACTGTCAGCTTTCCTATCGCGACATTGTCAAGGCTACCCAGGGACTCCGGAACCGGGGGAGCAGGGGGGGGGCCAGAGCCCCCCCAAGATTTCTCAGGATAGGGCTGAGCCCCCCCCCCCCCCCCCCCCCCCTTCCGACTTCGAAGAAACGCAAAGCTGTTTATACATCTATTGCAATTCGTCCAGTCAGCGAGACGGCGGAAGAGGCCGGATCTACGCCAAATAACCTACCTTCTTCCACTTTGCCCGACAATGTGCACTGTCAATGAAAAGGTTCGCTGAAAACTATGAGTTCAGGAGACACTGAACGAGCTGCTACAAGCAGAATATTCGATTGTAGACAACAGCAGGGCCATTGTGAAGGGTTATAAGAGGCTTCTGAAAATGTGTGAAACGCTGCTAGGAATAAACATTTCTATAGCTTTGTTCGGTCCATGCGAAGAACTTGCAAGGGTACTGCAACGTTCAACGTTTCGCGCCGCAGGTATCAAAGAGGCTGCAAAGACACTCTGCGAGGCAATGTCCCGCCTGCGGTCTGAAGTCGCGTTTGAAGAGTTGTGGGGCTGCGCGAGCTCAACTGCAATGCGGCTAGGTTTGAAGGACCCTCGCAGCGCGAGGCCGACAAAACCGCCAAAAGGCTTGAAATGAGCAACAAACCTTCTCCGCCAGTTTTACTTGATTGCAAGGCAGCGTTACGGAAGGAGTACTTTGCGGCTGTAGACTGCACTCCGAGTGAAACTCAACGGCGGTTTGAATAGCCTGGTATAAAGCAGCTAGTAAAACTAGAGAGCATTTTGATTAACGCTACCGGGGGAAGACAGCTCACAACAGATGGCCTGAAAGATGCCCTAGGAGCTGCATGCATGTGATTCTGATCTGGCCCGACTCTCTGCGCAGTTTTTACCTTTCCCGGCTCTTTTATGCAACCTTTATTCCCTCACAATTGACGCTATATTGAGGACACTACAGGCAAAATCCGACGAAATTCGTCACCTCCTGGACCAAGTCGTAAAATATACGAAACTTTTTTATTCTGTGCCTGCATCTGTCGCTTCGGGGGAGCGCTCGTTTAGTGCCTTACGCCGAATTAAAACGTATCTACGCAGCCGCATGAGTCAGGGGAGGCTAACACACGTCCCTATTTTGCACATTCAAAAAGGAAGAACGTCGAGCTCAACCTGGACGACATCATCAAGGAATTTGTCTGACTGCTGAGCGAACAGCGACCTTTGGTCTTCCTCGAGACGATCAACACACGTGGCTTTGGGGCCTATACATGAATCTGTTTCCTTCATCACGCTTGTTTGCACATTTTCGAAATATGTATTAAGATGTCATTGTATCTGGGACCCCGGAAGTAGATTTTGAGTGAGGGGGCTGAAGTTAAGCTTTTTGTTTTTGTATATTTTATTATAGGAGACAAGAGCTGGAGCGAATTTCTGTCGTTTTATTTTTACTTACTGTTTATTAAAAAATCAAATATTATTTGCATAAAGTTCCTTACTTAGCATGTGCAATCACTTTTCCTTCCTGCTTTATAACAACAGTAGGGAGGTTTAGTGGCTCGTACGCAATACAATTGCGGGTCGGAAATGCACACGCGTAGAACACAATATTGCGTTTTTCGCATGCACTTTCCGACCCTCAAAGCTTTACGTACGATCCACTAAAACTCTCTAATGTCAGAAAACGCTTATGCGTACTGCTTCAGACAATTTCAAAACTCCTACAAGGATACACAGCATTGCAAAATTGAGTTTGCGGAGAATCACGTTTATTATTCTTCAAATGTTCATCCAAAAAAACATCCACGCTATGAAATGAATGAGTAAGCCCAGATAATTACATATATATAATGACATCTTAATACATATCTTGAAAATGTGCAAAAACGCGTGATGAAGGAAACAGATCTATGTATAGGCCCCAAAGCCACGTGTGTTGATCGTCTCGAGGAAGACCAAAGGTCGCTGTTCGCTCAGCAATCAGACAAATTCCTTGATGATGTCGTCCAGGTTGAGCTCGAAGTTCTTCCTTTTTGAATGTGCAAAATAGGGACGTGTGTTAGCCTCCCCTGACTCATGCGGCTGCGTAGATACGTTTTAATTCGGCGTAAGGCACTACACGAGCGCTCCCCCGAAGCGACAGATGCAGGCACAGAATAAAAAAGTTTCGTATATTTTACGACTTGGTCCAGGAGGTCACGAATTTCGTCGGATTTTGCCTGTAGTGTCCTCAATATAGCGTCAATTGTGAGGGAATAAAGGTTGCATAAAAGAGCCGGGAAAGGTAAAAACTGCGCAGAGAGTCGGGCCAGATCAGAATCACATGCATGCAGCTCCTAGGGCATCTTTCAGGCCATCTGTTGTGAGCTGTCTTCCCCCGGTAGCGTTAATCAAAATGCTCTCTAGTTTTACTAGCTGCTTCATACCAGGCTATTCAAACCGCCGTTGAGTTTCACTCGGAGTGCAGTCTACAGCCGCAAAGTACTCCTTCCGTAACGCTGCCTTGCAATCAAGTACAACTGGCGGAGAAGGTTTGTTGCTCATTTCAAGCCTTTTGGCGGTTTTGTCGGCCTTGCGCTGCGAGGGTCCTTCATACCTAGCCGCATTGCAGTTGAACTCGCGCAGCCCCAGAACTCTTCAAACGCGACTTTAGACCGCAGGCGGGACATTGCCTCGCAGAGTGTCTTTGCAGCCTCTTTGATACCTGCGGCGCGAAACGTTGAACGTTGCAGTACCCTTGCAAGTTCTTCGCATGGACCGAACAAAGCTATAGAAATGTTTATTCCTAGCAGCGTTCCAAACATTTCAGAAGCCTCTCATAACCCTTCACAATGGCCCTGCTGTTGTCTACAATCGAATATTCTGCTTGTATCAGCTCGTTCAGTGTCTCCAGAACTCATAGTTTTCAGCGAACCTTTTCATTGACTTCATTGACAGTCCACAATGTTGGGCAAAGCAGAAGAAGGTTATTTGGCGTTGATCCGGCCTCTTCCGCCACCTCGCTGACTGAACGAATTGCAATAGATGAATAAACAGCTTTGCGTTTCTTCGAAGTCGGAGTGGGAGGGGGGGGCCCTGCCCCCCGGTTCCGGAGTTCCAGCATTGTATATATGTAATTATCTTGGCTTACTCATTCATTTCATAGCGTGGATCTCTTTTTTGATGAACATTTCAAGAATAATAAACGTGATTCTCCGCAAACTCAATTTTGCAATGCTGTGTATCCTTGTAGGAGTTTTGAAATTGTCTGAAGCACTATGCATAAGCGTTTTCGCGACATTAGAGAGTTTTAGTAGATCGTACGTAAAAGCTTTGAGGGTCGGAAAGTGCATGCGCAAAACGCAATATTGCGTTCTACGCGTGTGCATTTCCGACCCGCAAATGTATTGCGTACGAGCCACTAAAACTCTCTACTGTTGTTATAAAGCAGGAAGGAAAAGTGATTGCACATGCTAAGTAAGGAACTTTATGCAAATAATATTTGATTTTTTAATAAACAGTAAGTAAAAATAAAACGACAGAAGTTCGCTCCAGCCCTTGTCTCCTATAATAAAATATACAAAAACAAAATGCTTAACTTCAGCCCCCCCCCCCCCTCCCCCCCGCCCACTCAAAATCTACTTCCGGAGTCCCTGAGGCTACCTTACATCATTACTGCGCGAGCACATGACTTCATCCTGCTTCTCATTTGTTGGGTATATCAGAACTGCATTTGAACCAATTTTAAGTAAATAACAAGATTATAACATAATGTGGTCTCTTTATATATACAGTGATGTCTCGTTAATATGGACACCTCCGTTCCCCCGAAAAATTGTCCATAATACGAGTTGTCCACAATAACGAGACAAAAATGCATGTATTTTCCCAGTTTGTCCCTATATATATATACTTTTTTTTTCTTTATTCCTTTTCGCGGCGTTTTTTTTTTTTTATAGGTCGCCGTTGTGGGTTTTTTTTTTTTTTTTATAAACCACCTTTGCTTTTTTTTATTTTTGGGTGACAACGCACTTTCAATTTAAAAACACAACTACTTCTTTAACAGCGTTGTGAGAAAAAAAAGAAGAAAAAAAAAAGCTAGGCTAGCCTTGACAGTTTGACGCCGTGTGGTATTTTTCATTCTTCTAACGCGCGGCGGTAATTCCAGGGGGCGGGAGCGGCGCGAGCGGCGGAAACAGCGCCGTTACCGCACCACCTTCACCGGCTACCAGTTGGAAGAGCTGGAAAAAGCCTTCCACCAAAGCCGCTACCCCGACGTCTTCTCCAGAGAGGAGCTGGCCAGCAAGATTCAGCTCACGGAAGCCAGGGTTCAGGTAAACACTGCGTCAGCCTCCACTATAAGCTCTATATACGGCGAGCAAGTGTTCCTGAACGCGTCTCCGGGGCATCGGAACGTGAGGAAAGGCAGCAAGCCAATCAAAACGCAACAAAAAGACGCGAAGGAAACGCGTGATGACGAGGCAACCAAGCACACGCTGTCATTGGTTGAGATCGGAAAGGAAAACAAGCACGTGGGTGCAAAGAAACACACAAGGTACGCAGAGGGCAGACGAACTTGCACGCCGACCGTCGACATTGGTGTTTGGTTTGGCAAAGGGCGCCACCTTATAGGTAATTTTTGCAACACTGAGACGGTCCGCGTGCCCTCAATCATTGGCCCCGATCTCGAGCTCGAATTTCCGAGTGTCCTGCCGAACTCTGACACAGCACTCGTGTCCAATCGTTCTGTTGTTAGCCCTTCCCAAAGTTGCCCATTTTGGCCACCAGTCGCGCTGGCTACCAGCCGACCAAGGCGCCGCCTGTTCACTGCCTTGTGTCTAAAGGCCAATATTCCAATTATTCCATTCTCCGCGCTGCCATCTTTGTCCACTGGGCTGCGGAACGAGGCTGCGCATGCGCAATAGGTCTCTCCTGGGGAAATATCAGACGCCGCGTATGAGTCACACTGATTCGCCATTTTTCGTCTGGGTGATACGTGCTGGTACAGGGCATTGAACAGTCAAACAATTAGCAGCCACCTTTACTTTAAAAGTTATATGATGCATGAAAGGCTGTGAAACACCCTGAGAGCAACATCACCTAGGGTTATCTGGGAGGTGTAGCTAGGACGGGGAAGAGGTAAGACTTTTAGAGTATGCGCTACTCGCTGAAGGTCCTCAAAAACAAGCAAAATCAATAGTCAACCATAAGTAACATACTTCCCCCAGCAGTTCAGTCATTATTTGTTTTTGTTTACCTTCGCACACCCTGTACACAGGTTTAGGCGCACCGGTCACTACCACTACTTACAGATGTGCATAGCGTTTGGAATAATAAAGTGTTCAGGCTGGTTCACACATCTGCAACGGTTGTGTTCGCATGCAACCGAAACGACCGTAACGACCAAAACACCGCAACAACCGTGACTCGTGGATTGCTTTGCGAAGCTACAACTTGCATCGCTTGCCATGCTGTGTACGGCGAACACTTGTCCCGGTGACTTCGTCGTTACGGTCGTTTCGGTTTCATGCGAAAGCAACCAACGCAGATGTGTGAACTAGCCTTTAACCTCTTCGGCAAAAGCTTAACTGGTTTCCAACCACCACAGTAGGCGGTGATGTATGATCGTCTCGAGCAGCTTTCCGACGCAACAGGTTAAACTCGCAGGGAGGAAGGAATCCAGGCTCAGTGGTGATTTTCCAGGTTTTAACAGTGGAACTATTTTCGCCAGCTTCCACGATTCGGGTATCGTCTCTGCTCTCCATTGTATAATTCGAGACGAGTGCTGGTGGCACCGGGGCCGACATTTGCATCGTAAGTGATCTTATCGAGACCAAGAGCAGCAGATTTGCGGGTGTTGTGAAGAGCACAATCGATTTCACGATTTCATGATCTAGCTCTGAATGCACTCGATGTATCTCGTTCTCGAGGGTACGAGTAGCCTGCGTCTTTGAAGAACGGTATTGGGAAGTTGCATCAAGGACTCTATGGGAAGTTGTTAACACGTCGCATTGTTGCGCTAACAGAGCGCAAAATTCACCCGCGATTGTCACTTTCGATGTACCCTTTAGAAGAGCTATTGCGCGCGGAAAAGTTGTTTAGGCATAACCGGCGTGCCAAGAGAACAAGGTATATCTATAGCAATTGGTGTGAAGAGGGTCAGGTTACCGCTAAACTGCCTCAATCGGCGGACTGAAAGAATTCGCAGCTCTCGACACATAAGCTTGTGAATATGTTGGGCATGGTTATTAGCGCCGAGATGTTTCGATGGCGCCCTCTTAAGGTTTTCCCTCCGTGACGTCACGACTGGGATTTGCCTCGCCGTGACGTCGCCAGTTGTTATTCTGGCTACTTACCATCGGGTGCGACGACGAGTTCGATGGTGTGTTTAAAAAGAAAGGGGAAGCTAGGAGCCATCGCAATCCGAAACTAACACCGTCAAAGTTGACAATCTGACAGCGCTCATATGCCCATGGTTTGGCCAATCGTGGAAAGCTGACCAAAGCGACGCTTTTGGCCGCGCACATCGCTAATAGTCTTCAACATTACCTGATCTTCTATTGGCGACGTGCGCGACCGAAAGCGTCGCTGTGGTCGGCCTTCTACGATTGGCCGAACGCTGACTATGACGTAAGAAAAGGATTTATCATCGACGGAAATAAGAGGAATGAAAGAACTTTAATTTTGACGGTGTTGGCAGTGTTCCTTTGAGAGCGCAATGATTTCAAGCTTCCACCATGCTATTTACAAACACCATCAAATTTGTTGTTTGCAAGGTAATGACGTCACAAGGGGGAACCATAGGAGGGCGCCACCAAAACATCTCGCCGCTAACAGCGGTGTTCTGCTCTTCGTGTTTCTGCGCGTAGCTTTTCTTATTCACCATTAACACCAAGGTGTCCATTGGAGACAGGTACAAGACGAGTTGCTCGTTCGTAACAAAGCAAAATCAGGTTAGCAAATTCATCGGGCTTTTTCAAATCCCTAAGATGCAAAGTGTTTAAATGTCTGAACATCTGCCAATTTGTTATGCGTGCTCTATGTTGCCGGCTACGAATATTAAGAAGAGGGTGTTGCACGAGAATGGGAAAATGGTCGCTACCTCGTGTTTCCCTCCCTGGCATCCATGTCACTTGAAGTGAAATGTCTGGAGAACGTAGAGTCAGGTCTAAACAGCTGCAATAAGTAGGGCCAAGAACAAAGGTTGGTGATCCGTCGTTGAGGACGCAAATGTTGTACTTGTCCACATACTCGGCAATGACGATTCCACGTCGATCGCAATGGTCACTCCCCCACATTGTGTGGTGTCCATTGAAGTCTCCACATTTAATAAAAGGAGCATATACGCGACGAAATATTTCAGAGAAAACAAATGAAGTTATTAGAGTTTGAGGTTCAATGTACACGCTCACAACAGTAAGTGAAGATCGACCTACCACAGCGTATCCTTGCAGGCGACGACTTCTGGGATCTCTTTTGTCGAAGAGAATAGGTGCGCTGATACCAGAGCTTTCCGCACAGCTAGCATCGCTCGACTTTGACCTTTTCGACAAGATGACTGGTACTGCATGTAGTTTAAAGGGATACTGAACCAAAGAGTTTAGTGTCCATAATAAGTGGCGCACGTTCTTTCCACGAGCCAGCAGCCGCCGGTGTGCGCGAGCACACGCAACAAAAATGACGTCAAAGACCTCCATTCGCGCTTAAGAGGACAGTGAAATGCATGGACTTCGGGCCAAAGGAGATAAATACAGGCTTTTCATCTCTACAAGTGAAAGCTACACGCTTGTTAGACCAATTAATCGCTTACCTTTTACACCAGACATTACTGTGTAGATGAAAAACTTGTCTTTATTCTCCTTTGGCCCAAAGCCCATACATTTCACTGTCATCTTAACCGCGAATTGAGATCTTTGACGTCATTTTTGTTGCGTGTGCTCGAGCACACCGGCAGCTGCTGGCTCGTGGAAAGAACGTGCGCCACTTATTATGGACACTAAATTCTTCGGTTCAGTATCCCTTTAAGAGGCGGAAGTTATCGTCCACGCGAGCTTCGGTTAATGCAAGCATCGGTATAGTGTTCTGTTTTAGAAATTAGCGAGTTTTAGAATAGGGGGCACCACAGCTTTGGGTGCCCCAGACAGCTTGGGGCAACCCAGTGCGCATCCGCAGAACTTCTGAGCATGCCCATTGCGATGCCCCAAGCTGTTTGGGGCACCCAAAGCTGTGGGGCCCCCTATTCTAAAACTCGCTATTGACGAAAATCACCAGATTATTGCCGTAATCCGTTGGCATTCAATATTAATATAATAATAATGATAACTTTATTTTGCATCCATCTAATAATGGGGGGCCCAAAGGAAAAAAGTTGCAGTATGCAGCTTTACTGGTCCTCGGGCCCCTTACACTGGTCAGCAGCAAGCATGGAAATAAAATACAGAAAAGGCAAAGTATACAGTGAAACCGTTGCACACCTATGGTTGAACACATTTCTACAAGCCAAGGTTCACCCAAGCGCAAAACATAAAATGAAAATAAAAATCACTTAAAAAATATAAGCGCAGGTCCTGGAAAGTTAGACTATCACAATCAATATTGAAACATATTGAAACACTGAAACACTCCTATATGACTGTAAAAATCAGGCATTAGAATATTCTTCATTCATCGGTTTTCGTGAGTACTTAAGTAATCTTTCCATGGCGAATAGTGCTGTTACCTCCGAAAGATCGTTGACCGTGTGCACGGCGCTGAGTATGGCCCTTCGAGCCGTAAAAAACATCGGTACTAACAAATGTGTGACGTCGCTCGAATGCCGTGTCTCAAAGTAATGCTCATAATGATCGCGTCGGCGCATATCACGCTTCTGTGTGCAGGGTACTGGTATAGGGGAGAGGTTTGATGTTCGGTCTCCTGGAGTCGTTTGACTAGGAATGGTAGAGTTTAGGTGCGATGGAGTCTTGAACTTTATCTGGGCGTTTAGTTGGCGTTTTAGCACGTCAGAATACTGCGACCGGTGAGGTTGTTCAGATACTTGTGTCTGCTGTGTTGATGTAGAGGGACGAGGGGGATGTGGAGGTGAGGGAGAAGGTGGTGAAAGAGGCAAGGGGGGGGGGGGGGGGGGCAGGTGATTTCCAGGAAAGGATAACGATTATTTTGTATTGGTCCATTCAGGATTGCATGCTTTCTGAATGCAGCTGCTACCTTTTTGGACAGCGTGAAAATGAAGAGCAGTGATTGCTTTCACAATTTGCACACTTTGGATTAGTTTTGTCCATGCAGTCCTTGTAGCTGTGTGGTCCAGCGCACACCTTGCATCTCTGTTGGCCGTGACATTGTCTTGCGAGGTGCCCATGTCGTTGGCATCGACAGCACAGTACAGGGGTCCCAAGGTACTCTATCACAGGATGACTGGTGAAGGCGAGTAGGACCCGTGCACGCATCGGGTGATTCTATGGAAAGTGAAGCAGGACACGTTCTGTTGGTTGTTGCTCCATGCTGCCGTCTTCTTTCCTTGAATACGCAATTTTTCTCCGGACTGCGATGATACCAGCGTCCTCGAGGTAGTCTAGCAGTTCGTAGTCTCAGTTGGACAGGAACGTTGTTGACTTTGCAAACATTGCGTGTGTATGACTCGGACAGGGTCACTATCACGTCAATTCCGACAAAACATTTCATCATAAGAAGTATGTTCTTTGAGTTCAGCGTCGCCGTGTTTACCGTGAATGTGCTATCCTTCCTTATGCGTGGTGCTAGTAACTTCTCTTGTGACACCGTCACGATTTCCTTTGCTGTTCTGTTCCGGTTGGTTTTCCAAAAAAAAGTTTCCAGTTTCTTTCGGCTTGACGATTTGTGGGATTCAAGGGGGGCGATTTCTCCGCACTGTTATTTGAGTGAAGTTGTCTTCGTCTGCAGGAGTTCCGTCATGAAACGGGGAGTTGGATGTTCTCTCCTCGTTCATTTGTTCCGGGGAGAGATTCAAGCGCTGTTATTTTTTTTTTTTTTTATGGAACGTCGTCATTGATGTCCTTAGCCGTAAATTGCGGTCCTTGTAGTGGTTGGCACGTTTCCGCTGCCGAAAGGTGGCTCGTAGTCGCGGCGGTATCCATTTCAGCGTTCGAGGTCAAGGTCTGGTGGATCGGGTCATTGAAGCGGGTCAACTCTGTCGCAAGTGATCGCTTTTTAGGCGGCGGGATTTTGCCCGGTAAGAGCTCCGTAGTGTCCAGTGACCAAAGAAACTATTGAGGTAGCCAAATTGAGCAGAACGCCATAACATTTCAAGCTTACAGGAAGAGCGGCAGAAAATGGTGTATTCCAATCGTCGTCGTTGTTTTTGGTATGAATAAAAATGAAGTGTGTGCTTCTGCTGCAAACGTTCTTTTTGATGCTCCAAAAGGCGCTCCATATCATGACTGAGACCAATCACATCAC
This sequence comes from Ixodes persulcatus, assembly GCA_013358835.2. Taxonomy (NCBI): domain Eukaryota; kingdom Metazoa; phylum Arthropoda; class Arachnida; order Ixodida; family Ixodidae; genus Ixodes; species Ixodes persulcatus. Next base: position 498,591 of record JABSTQ010011506.1, read on the forward strand.
TGAAGTAGCCGATAACAACATTAAAGAACGAATCACGACGCAAACGTGTGTGCGCCGTTGAAGCGTGACGACAACGGGCTCCTCGTCTGGCGATTGGTTCAAACGATAGACGCGCTCTTGGTTTCGATTTCGGTGGTGAGATGTGATGAAAAAAGTTCATTTGAACGTTGGATAATCTTTTAAAGTTGTAGTTGGGAATTAATAGGTTTCATACCGTGTATAAAAGCATAATCTGAAGCGATCCCTCCGTTTGTCACTGGTTGAACGCATCCCGCACTGCTACCTCGGGCGCGTAACAAGCATCGAGCAACCGTGGAAAAAAAAGAAAAAGGTACGAGCGCCGGGGGCGGCGGACTTTTGGTTCTGGTTTCGTGCGTCGTCTCGTGTTCGCTTTGCGAACTGGTGTCTCACCAATCATGCCGCGTTTATGTGCAGTAGTAGGTTGCGCGAAAGGTCGGCTAAAGACGTGTGGTCGATCGGGCGACGTTAGTTTGCATAAACTGCCGACCGATGCAGCAATGCGCAGCATTTGGTTGCGCGCCGTCGTCTTGCGTAGAGCTGTGGACAGCGGTGTCATGATTTGTTTGTTGCATTTCCGACCAGAAGACTTTGAGCAGCACCTTCACGTCAGCCGGAGTCGCTCTGAGGCGGCGACCGAGGAGCTGGTGGTAGGTCTATGGCGCCTTCGTAAAGCGCCAATCCAGAGTTCTGCGTCCTTACCACCATCTCCCGTTCAGTCGGCGTGAGGTCGCTGAACGGGAGCTCAAACTCGTTTGCGAGCGCGGCGTTGCCGCCCATTTCTTCCAGGTTTTCTTCACAGACCGCCGTGCACTATAGCGAACCACGGGAACCACACTGAGTGTGCACTAAATCCTACCGATGCCGACAGTGCTCCTTGACGTCACTTCTCTTTCCAGAGGCGAAAAAGGGGAGAAATCTGAATGTTTGTTTCGGTTTCGCAGATTTATTTGCAGGTACAGAAATAAGAGTCACAAAGTTCTAGAAAAAATTGTGTGGCATGCCAGGACCCCAATGCTTCCGAAAACACCTTAACTTTCAATGACTACAGGGAAATGTTTCATTCAAGATTAAGGCTCAGTTCGTCGGCGCTTTGCGTTTCCTTTTCGGGCAGGTGTGGTTCCAGAATCGGAGAGCCAAGCACCGCAAGCAGGAACGCCACGACGCCAAGCGACTCTCGAGTCTCCTGGCCGAAGCCAATTTTCTCGGGGAAGGCAGCGCTGACGCCGGGTCTCTGGAGGCAATAGGAAGTCTTGGGATGGACGTGCTCAAGGGATTCCTAAGTATGACTGTCAGTTGGCAAGGTTTACTACGTGTGGCATAGTTGTTGACACCTCGCTTTCTTTGATATTGGTGGAGGCACCATATAAAGCGTGTTCCTCGATTACAAGTATATGGTCGCGTTCATGGTGGAAGAAGATAGAGGTTTTGGAACAAGGCCAGAAGGGGGGTCGAAATTTCACTCGGGATTAGCGCATGTATACCGTCGTAAATCCCCTTCATGTTTCAAAAGTAGCACAAGGTGGGTCGATGCACGAGGCACGTGTAACGTGCTGCCCTTGGGAAGATCATAACGGCAGATCGCGGCACTGAGCTATAGATTTCAGACGCCATGTTCTTCCAACAAGTGGCCCGCGGCACGTGTCTCAAGCACTTCCACACCAATGAATGGCGCCACTTTTCCCATGATAGAGGGGCTTTATATATCGGCGGGGACGCCAGAGCCCCTTGCAGTTCCTATAGACCAACTCAACTTGCTGACGTCATACGACCGCGGTGGCGCTGCTGTCGGTACTGCGCATGCGCTAACACTTCATTCCTCCCAAATTTGGCTTCTCCGCTTGCGCAGTGCCCACACCTGTTGTTGGCAAAGCGGGCTTGTTTGTAAACAGTGTGTTGGTTTATACAGGTATAAAAAAATGAGTGAGAGGAGGATCCGAGAGCGCGCGGGGACGCCCGGAGCGCCGTGTCTGGATGGAATGATTAGCGGGTAGCTAGCTGCTTTTGTCTGTACTCACTGTACAGACGTGTTCGAATGCAAACGCCAGACACCGGCGGTCGGTGTTTGAACGCGTTCGAAGAGTGAATAGAGATAAAGGCAGCTAGATTTGCCTCTTCCCATCATTCCATCCAGAGCTCGAGGCGCCCTGGCGTCCCCGCGCACTCTCGTTTCCCCCTCTCCCTCGGTTTCTACCCTCATTGCCTAACGCAACTTATCAAACCGCGTGACCCCAATGGCGCAGTTAGAAACACTTCGAACTCTAAACACACTAATGCGCTGCAGAGAGCCTTAGGCCTTCGCATCGCTTACCGCCCGGGCGAAGAATGCTAAGTCACTGAGCTGTGGACGCATGCGCAGGGTCTAATCTACTACACAGCAGAGCAACAGCGCATGCTCAGAAGGCCTTCCACAGCCCAGTAGACAAAGATGGCAGCGCTCAGAAGGCGATTTTTGCAAAGGTTATAGATTGTAGAGAGGGTCCATCTCAAACCATGGGGGACCGTTTGCAATTTAATGGTGGACGCCTCCTGCTGAGATTGATCGCAAGTGCGCGTGCGCTGCGCCATGTGCTGCGTTGTCGGGTGGCGAGGAGGAAAGGCGGGCCTAAAGGCGGAGACATTAGCAGACGGTCCCCCATTAGCATAAACCACGTGACCCCGATCGAGCAGTTCGACAATCTCTGTAATGCAAGCTCTCTAATGCGCTGTGTCGAGAGCAGCCCCACCGCAGCAGGGTGACGTCGGATCCGCTCCAGGAAGAGACGCGCGCCTCCCAACCACTAATGTGTGCGCGTGTAAAAGGAACAAAAACACTGTTAGGTGTTGTATGCTATTGGCGCGGTTACGGATCCCATACGTTACTATTTTCAATGCTCCCTCTGTACTACTACTACTACAGCGGAGGTTAAACGAAAGAGTGAATGCGCATGTACCGGTCTCTTTTTTGTTGCGGCGGACTGCAACAAACAAGTATATCCGCTGCTTTTGCGCTGCGTATGAAAGTGGTCCTAGTTAAGACAAAAGTGCGAGAAAAAAGAATAGCGCACAACAATTATTTTAGTAAATGCGGCGAGCAAATGTTCCGAAATGTGTCTTTGGCGCATCGGAACGCAAGGAACTCCAATCAAAGGGCAACATAGAGAGCGCACAGTGAACACGCGATGATTAGCGATGATGGGGATCGGTGACCAACTGGGCTAGCGCACACCAGCTCGGAGGACGGGAATCGAAAGCTCGCACTGCAGAACCGAGGGTTTCTGGGCTCAGTCCCCATCCCTGCCCGTTTCGATCTGGATGAGTATCGTACCGGCGTGTTGTCGTGTATCACTATTGCGTCATGCACGTTAAAAACCCCAGGCTAGCGGTTGTACTGCACTGGCTAAATTTCCCATCTACAGCTGAGTGCAAGACGCCGACTACCTTTCGACTCTATAAACATGCACACAACGCAATTTTTGAACGCGCGATGACGAGGCAACCAAGCGTACGCGGCCATTCCCTTACAAAAAAAAATAAACGAGTTTTATTTGAAAGTGTAAAGGGTTCACTCATTACACCGCATTCAGTCTCAATTGAAACTCAATAGACTTTTTCTAATGAGTTCCTATTGAACCGGTACAGGATATTGGCCACCGAGTCTTAATTAAATTTTTAGTAATTGCATTTCAATTGAATTTTTCGGCAATAGTGTTTCACTAGAATTTCCACTATTGAATTTCAATAAAACTTTTGCAATTGAGCTTCAATTGAATTTTTGTAAATGTGTTTCAATAGAATTTTTTGCAACTGCGTTTAAAAAAAAAGTGGAACTTGTTGAGATTTTTTTTTATAATTTCTTAAAGCATGGGACATGGAGGAAACAAAGGACATGGAGGAAGGAAACGAACACAAACATCATAATTAAGCACTCGCAACACAGTAATCGCACTGCCCTTGACTACTCCACCGCCTTATATACCCTACATAAGAAAGGTATTCATTTGGCCGGTGACAACCTCAGCATTTATTAAGGTTCCAAGTTTGCTATGTCCTCCTCGCAAGTCTTATAAATGTTAAACATTGTTTTGGCGTCATTGGACCCTATCCCTTAATAAAAAAAAAAAAAAAAACATTGGTACAAGCAATACTTATTCGGTGCAAAAATCCACAAAAGCAATTCCTAGCCGGTATGTTATCACTTCTCTGCATAGAACCACTTAGGACAAGACGATGCTCGGTAGTTGCTCGCTTTAAAATATTTTATTGCTTCTTTTCCGCACGAAGTGACTAGTATAAGAGGCTCAATGATGTCACCATATAGTCACTGACAGAGTGAAAATGGCATGGCGCGTCTTTAGAACACATGAAGCGAGCACGCGCTTCATGCATTCCACCGTGTATTGACAGCGCTCGCGCTTGATGTGCACGAGACGTTGAAGCGTTTTCGTTTGCGAGACTCATGCTTGAGGCGAGACAAGTGAAGCTCCTCTTTGTTGTTCTCACCGTGTCAGTAACCTTACAGTTCTTATAATGCACCCTAAGCTCTCGAAGGTGTCAAAAGTTTTGTATTCAATTAAATGAATCTAAGCAAATATGTTTATGCTGAGAGTAAGTGTACTCATGGTTATTTGCAGCCATGCCCTTGCTGGGTTCCTCAACAGCAAAGGGCGCAAACCAGCTGATGTCAACTGCTCAATGACAAAAACTCGGTTGAATATCTAATGAGGAGACAAAGAAATGTCTGTCAAGTATTAAAACGCAAGTTCATGACAGTGACTAAGCTCATGGGTAGGGCTACGTGTTTTCAGAGTTTATTTTTCGTGAAATTCGGAGGGTGTTTTTCGGAGTTTATTTTTTAGCAAACATTCGGTGTTTATCGGAGGTTATATTTTGTAAATCCCCAATTCTCTGAAATTCGGAGATTAATTTTACAGTGTTTTCTATTAAAAATAATAAATAATAACCGGATGCAAACATTTGCCAGATAAACAATAAAACGCACTTGTATCAATTAAGATTTCTTCAGTTGAATTTGGCGTTGGTGTCATTGGCAATACTAATTTGTCCCGCGACAAAAGTCGCACACAAGTGTGGCTTCGATAAACGTCGATACCTTAAAATTAATGAACTGCCGGAGGTAGCCGCAAGGAACCTCGTAGTCATCCCATCAATCTATCCCGGGGCCACGCGAGGTGGAGTGCTTAAGGATGTAATAGAGAAGTTTCAACTGCCCCTCTTCCCTATTTTATACAATCTCTATGGTCCATAGCTTTCACTGTTACCCCCAGAAACATACCCTCTCCTTTCTCTAAATCCCAAATCCCATGGCCCAAACTGGAAACCAAAAGAGTGGCTTTGGTCATGACACGGATGGTACGATGACCTGTTTCCCTGAACCAACCTTGATGAGAAGCCGTAAGACCTCTTTTGACAACGGTTCGAGGCTTGAAAGAGAATTATGGTGTCATTTTCCCAGAACCATTAATCCTGCGTTGCTCAAATTGTAAAAAAAAAAAAAAGAAATACTTTTTTTTGTTTTGCTGGGGGGGGGGGGGGGTGGCAGGGCACATAACAATTCGGAGTTTATCGGATAAATCCGAATTGACAAAAAATTTACCGGCGGGTGTTTTTCGGAGTTTTTAAGATTTATCCGAAAACACGGAGCCCTACTCATGGGTAATGAATGACAAAACGCATTTATATATCTAATGAGTAAACTTAAAAAGGCGATGCAACAATTTTTCTACTTTCAATAAATACAGCTTAGAAGTAATCCTTGTCATTTATGACCTATGTAACACACGTTGGTTATCTTCTCTACGCAATAACAGCCGCAAAAAAAAAAAAAGAAAAAAAACGACCGTTTACTTCCTCAACTCGCAGTCAGAAAAAACAGCAACGTGATCTGGAGGCGATTACATGCCGCCAAAATTACTCACATAGCCGCGCGTTGGGGTTCGCAGAGCACAAGGCGTGCGCTGAGTTCCACGCATTGTCAAGGTTCGGCTATTCCCGTCATCCCAGCCATTGGGCCCGAGCCACTACCCGAATGCATCTCGAGGCATTGATTGTCGCGAGCCAAAATCGAAGGCCTATACGCAGTCTTCGTGTCTACTGTATGAGCAGCATTTAAAGGGGCGGTGCAACGATATTCGTTTTGAGCGTTTTTCGCTTTGTATTGCTTACTGGCACCAGTGGGACCCAAGTACACTCGCACGCAACGCCACTGACCAAGAAACCTCTTTGTTCCGGTGTAATTTCAAGGAGAAAGCGAGCGTTTTCTTTCAATCTCTCCCTCGCAAATTTTGATGACGTACCCTGGTGGTAGCAGCATCCTCCAGGGGCGATATTTGAATGCGGCTCATAGATTGCACCCGAGCATTGCGTGAGCCCTCGATTTGGGCTCGTGATAATTACTAGCTCGAGAAGCATTCGGGTAGTGGCCCGTGTCCAATCGCTGCAACGACGACAATAGCCGAGCCATAACAATGTCTGGAACTCAGCGCTTGTCCTGTGCTTTGCCAACCCCAACGCGTGGCTATGATCAACATTGGCGGCATATAATCGGCTCCAGATCACGTGGCCACTTGTTCTGGCTGCGAGTTGAGGGGGTGAACGCTGCTCGTTTTTCTTTAATTTTTTACTGGGACTTCTATTGCGTGGGTTGAAAAACGAACGCGTGTTTCATAGGTCATTAACGTCAGGGATCCGTTCTAAGCGGTATTTGCGCAAAGTACAAAAATTGTTGCATCGCCCCTTTAAATATTGTCAGCGGGATAGCAAAGGTTGATGACGCACTCCTAAGGATCGCATTGTTGGCATTGTCCCCACAGCTCCGTCACCAAATTTTGCGAAGGAGAGACTGAAAGAAAAGGTCCGCTTTTATCCTTGGAATTCCGCCGTGACAAAGTCTCTTCTTGGTCAGTGGCGTTCCGTTCGAGTATTCTTGGGTCCTACAAGTGGCACTAAGCTGTTGTAAAGCGAGAACCGTCCCTGCCCAATATCGTTGCACAGCCCTTTTAAAATAATCAATATTGAGCTCTTAATAATGAAATTCATTTGCAAATGTGATAGTAAGTTCAAAATAATCGATATTGAGTTCTTGATGATGAAACTCGTTTCCATATATAATGAGTAAATTCAAATGAATAGATACTGAGTTCATAATGAGAAAACTCGATTGCATTCTTAATAAGTAAATTAAAATGAATGGATATTGGGGTTTAAGTAAGCAAACTCAATTGCATTCTTAATGAGTAAATTCAAAAGAATATACTGTAAACGACTTAATTTTCGCGGGCTCAATTTTTCGCGAATTGGGCCAAAGCTGAAAATTTGAAATTATTCGCGGGTTCTAATTTTCGCGAATCGAGAGTAGCTTCCGTAGCGTTCACATATTGCCCGACTTGTTCGCGGGACGTATTTTTCGCGAATTGTAGGCGATTCGCGAAATTCGCGAAAATTAGGTCCTCGCGAAAATTTCGTCGTTTACAGTATATTGAGTTCATAATGAGTAAACTCAATTGCATTATTAATGAGTGAATTCAAAGGAATACATATTACATTCTTGATGAGCAAACTTAATTTCATTCTTAATGAGCAAATTCAAAAGAATATATATTGACTTCTTATGACCAAACTCAAATGCCCTCCTAATGAGTAAATTCAATATAATCGATATTGAGTTCCTTATGATCAAACTCTATTGCATTCCTAATGAGCAGCCATTAGAATTGATATTGAGTTTCTAATGATCAAACTCAATTGCATTCCTAATGAGTAAAATCAATAGAATCGATATTGAGTTTCTAGTGATCAAACTCATTAGACACTGAGTATATATTGAGTTTCAATTGACTTTATAGGAACACATTAGAAAGTCAATTGAAACTCAATGATCATTTTTCTCATTTTTGGTTGAAGTTGAGGGGAAACAAATACACGTGGCGCATTTTGCGGGAAAACAAAGGCACGAGGTCCGCAAAAAGAGAAGGCGCACTTGCGCGCTGTATTCGCGGTGAGAAGCTCGCTAGGGGCGCTTCCGTCTTCCTCACTGTGGGTGTAGTGCACGTTCTACCCCCGCGGATACGTTTTAATGTTCATAGCGTATAAAAGCTTGGCATTGCATGTGCTTGCACCAGCAGAGGAAGTTGAAGTATCCTCGCTCTGCGTTGTGAGAAAGTTCTACCAGGAGGCGAGATACCCAAACTTCTCGCCGCAAATAGACCTTTTCAAAAAGGGGCTCCTGGCCGCTTCCATTTTCAGTGTTCGTGCGTATGGCGCGTGATGTGCTCTCTTCCCGAAGCGGCGAACATGCGCGTGCTGGGCTGAGAGATCGCACGTTGGCCTGAGGGCTCGTGAATATTTGAATGGTATATACTGATCTTACGATAGACCGCGAAGGACGCCACAAACCATTCAAGTCAATCCAATGCCGTGTGAGCTTCACGCGACCTCCGCAAGGGGTGCATCGACGTTCGCGGAGCGTGGAAGTCACGAGGTACGTTAACAGCGCTAGATTGGCTGCGATGGTCGTAGCGTCCGCTGGTGTCCATCATAAGGTCATGGTCACACTGCTCATGCACCGCACATAAAAGACAGCCTACCGGCCGGCACTGTCCGAGGTCTGCTTCCTCCTTGTACGAAGGTCCTGTCCCATTTGTCACGCAAAAAAACAACAAAAAGACAGTCTGCATACATGTTGGAAGCATACACATGCATAAAGTAAACATGCTTCGTAAGTAAATATGATAATTGTGTCATCATGTCAGCAGCGAACACCGTGTCTTCTTTTGTAGGACATGTCAGCATTGTGACTATATACGGCTTTAGGTAGAACGGAGTATTGAAGAGTGGGCAAATCAACCGTATGTACTGTTTTTTTGTTTTGTTTTTTTGCAGACAGCTACACGGGCGAAACCTACGCGGATTCGAGCCAAGACCCACCCGTGGAGCTTCCGAACGATGCTTCAAGCTTGGCTTCCTCCGCCTTTCGGGCACACGTGTCTGACCAGGCCTCCGTCACTCTGACTCCGACAGCGGGAATGCCCACTGCTCCGGAGTCTAGGCCAGAAGCCGCCGACCTGCTTCAGATGGCCCTCGACTCGGCGGCTCAAGAACTGACGCCGCCATCTTCCGTCGTCTGCAACGATGAGCGAGAATCCGGCCTCTCGGATTCCGTACAAAGCATGCTTGTTGAGATGTGTTTTCCGGATGTCCACGAGAGCGACCTCTAGCGCCAGGCGTCGGGGTAGATTCAACTTATATAGGGACTGACCGAGTGAAAGAATAAACCATGTCCTTTGCAACTGATTCGATGGATGTCAAGAACTGTGTTTGGTTTATTCATTCGTGCGTATAGAATGACTAGCAGAAAAAGGATGACCTGGAGGCACCCGTAGACAGGAGACACGGAGTATATATATATATATATATATATTAGAGGAAATGTGGCTTTGCAACTGTTTCGAAAGGTGTCATGAAGAACGTTCAGGATGACTCGCATGTCAGGAGCGTTATGGAGGCATCCATAAATTATATCGAAAAGTTACCTTTCCAGTCCAGTTTCATTGTAAACAAAGGCACGACAATAAGTTCTGCTGGCGCACGTTGATGGTCAGGTTTGCAGTGGTATCCCGTGGCTAGACTGTCCCTCTACAGCGAAATTACTCAAGCACAATATGAGTGATAGCACTCCATGTGCACTTTTGCTACGACTGCGGTCTTCAGGATCCACATTATCTCTCGATCTGTCAGACAGTTCAGAGACTGGAGCCTAATTTTCGAGCTCCAGCCCGTGTTTTAACCAGAGTGCTTTAAAAAGACCATAAAGACGATTTCAAACTTTTTTTTAGAAAAGGTTTTTTTTTTTTCGACTCTCTAGGGAAGTATGCTCAATCGTTTTATACCTTCCTGTGAAGCTTATTATTTTGTATTAAATAAATCAACAAAACCGAAACTGACGTTCGGCTTTCCCGCCATACCAGTTCCCTTAAAACGGTGGTAACGTCAACAGTGAACCGTCGGTCACGAGCGTAGATGACACGGTGAGCTGTAGCGCCACCTGGTGATTTGAGAGCGTTGTACCAAGCTGTACCACGTTGCGACTGAGAGTAACCAGGGTGCCTCAATGTCATTCTGTTTAGGGTGATCCCACCCCTTGTAGCACCCGATGCCGAGAGCACGCGTTCACGGGGAAAATACAAAAAAAAATCGACGAAAACAAAATGTCGCCATAGCAGAGTCAGCGCCTCAAACGCGTGCAGGGACACGCTCTTTCACGCGCTTCTGAATAAAAAAAATAAAAATAAATTTGTGGGACAAAATGGCTAGATGACATCACCCTAAGCAAAGCGCACATGAAGGCACCCTAAGAGTAACCATGCAGGACATTCGTGCTTCGTATAGACGATTGCAAGCACGGCATCTGGCCGCCGCCATGTCTTTACTCGTGCGGGCAAGGACGCGCAATTGCAAGCTTGTCAAAGCTACGTTCACGCGCACGCTGCACATGCATGCTTTCACGCAGGGTGCACCAGTATATTTCTGGGCCAGTTGGAGTGGGTGCATGCTGCACCCCGTAAGACGCGCCCATCTCGGTTGCATTGATCACAAAGCGTCACTACAGCGTTCGATCATGCAAGAGTCACGGTCGTATTCAAGCGTGCTTCAGAGCATCTGTTCACCCGCGATAAGAAAACGTCCAAAAAACAAAACAAAATTAAATTTAAAAAAAGGCAGCTCGCGTTGTCCTATTAGGACAATGAAAGTGGTTTTCATTCGTTTTTTGTTCTTTTTTTCCAAAATGTGTATGTATCAATAAGATCTTGTCAGCTAGCGTCCACGAGCAACTTGAAAAAGTGCAATGACGCGCAAACAAAACGCTCCCGATAAATATTAGATTTTGCTCACCGAGGACGCTGCTCGAACTTCAAAACTGCCTCTTTTTCCAAGCAAACGCACTCGAGCGGAAGTGTGTGTATGGACCTTCTTTTTTGCCGACATCGTTTATTACCAGTCGTGTTGCTAGCGGCGCTATCGCAGTACAAAGAAGGATCATTGTTGTGTGTCGCGGTTACGTGCCAAGTGTGACAGAACACCATGGCAGGCTCAACGCGGAAGGTATCAGCTTTACTAACCAAGACATGACACAAGTAGATGGTCCTGCTCACGGAGGCTCGGCGTAAAAGCGACGGAGTGTTGGGCTCGACCAGGGGGGCTATGTTGCACGTTTTGGACTCCCAGGAGACTAGGGAGAAGGAAGTGACGTCAACAACGCTCTTTGGATGGTGAGTGGTGGAGTCGCTGATGAGCGATGCGTAGTGTTGCTAAGATACGTTCATTCACACCTACGTCACTTCCTTCTTCCTAGTCTCCTGGGAGTCCAAAACGTGCAACATAGCCCCCCCAGGAGTGCTTCGGCGCACCACAGGCGCAGAAAATTCTTGTTGGATAAAAGGATGGATGGATGTGCAGGAAAGATCGGGAAGTGCTATAGACGAGGACTGACAGAAGCTTGTTGACATGGACCCGGAGGAGTACCGGAAACTGCAGCTCTTCAGCCCGGAACAGTTTCTGCAGGTCCCTTCACGCGTGGAACCAAGAATCGCGCGACTGCTGAGCGCGTGCTGACGGCGAGCTTTCACAGTTCTTCTAACTTCTGCAACGTCCACTACGCTCCATCAAGTTTGCCGGTCTTAGCAGCCTAATAAATGTGAGCTCGTTCTGAGCACGCGCTCTAAAAGTTTCATCCGCTCATCTGGAATCACCTGTTACATTTAGCCTCCTCACCCCACCCTTCCCATAATCCCTTTCCTCCGTCACGATAGGATGACTTTATCAAGAGATCGTGACGTATCCCTTCCTTTAGTAAATACGTTTTCTCACTCACTCATGCGCTCTAAACGTCGCCCTCAAATATGACGTCCAGTAAATACCCCGTATAATGCGCCATTTATGTTTTTCTTCTCAGATTTTTTTTTTTTTTATGTTGCTGCTACATTAGCGTTTTTCCAGTTAGTCCGCGCCCATTATTCGCGAGTGAAAGGCGCTCGGCTGCAGCTTTTCCGACCCACGCGTCCGCGGACTTAATTTTCGTTGTTATTGAATAAAACAATTTGTTTTAACAACTTACGATTGAAAACGAAGACGTTCACTTCGACCAAACGCCTGGCGAGCCTACATTGGTGTTACGGTCCACGTGACCCAAAAGCTGGATTTTTTGTTCCCAGTCTCGGGCGTTGCTGCAATCGGCCCCGGTGTAACTTTTGGCTGGATCTGTTAAATTATATTGTGCGGCTCGCAAACGCTGCTTTGGGCTAAAAATTCATCAACATTTCCAGGAAGACACCTGACATCTATCTCAATCCTTCAATTGAGCTTCCACATTGTCTTTATGGTCCCTTTAAAGGGACCATGAAGGCAATTTAATTTTTTTTAAAAAGAAGGTGTTTTCGGAAGCATTGGGGTCCTGGCATGCCACACAATTTTTTCTAGAACTTTGTGACTCTTATTTCTGTACCTGCAAATAAATCTGCGAAACCGAAACAAACATTCAGATTTCTTCCCTTTTTCGCCTCTGGAAAGAGAAGTGACGTCAAGGAGCACTGTCGGCATCGGTAGGATTTAGTGCACACTCAGTGTGGTTCCCGTGGTTCGCTATAGTGCACGGCGGTCTGTGAAGAAAACCTGGAAGAAATGGGCGGCAACGCCGCGCTCGCAAACGAGTTTGAGCTCCCGTTCAGCGACCTCACGCCGACTGAACGGGAGATGGTGGTAAGGACGCAGAACTCTGGATTGGCGCTTTACGAAGGCGCCATAGACCTACCACCAGCTCCTCGGTCGCCGCCTCAGAGCGACTCCGGCTGACGTGAAGGTGCTGCTCAAAGTCTTCTGGTCGGAAATGCAACAAACAAATCATGACACCGCTGTCCACAGCTCTACGCAAGACGACGGCGCGCAACCAAATGCTGCGCATTGCTGCATCGGTCGGCAGTTTATGCAAACTAACGTCGCCCGATCGACCACACGTCTTTAGCCGACCTTTCGCGCAACCTACTACTGCACATAAACGCGGCATGATTGGTGAGACACCAGTTCGCAAAGCGAACACGAGACGACGCACGAAACCAGAACCAAAAGTCCGCCGCCCCCGGCGCTCGTACCTTTTTCTTTTTTTTCCACGGTTGCTCGATGCTTGTTACGCGCCCGAGGTAGCAGTGCGGGATGCGTTCAACCAGTGACAAACGGAGGGATCGCTTCAGATTATGCTTTTATACACGGTATGAAACCTATTAATTCCCAACTACAACTTTAAAAGATTATCCAACGTTCAAATGAACTTTTTTCATCACATCTCACCACCGAAATCGAAACCAAGAGCGCGTCTATCGTTTGAACCAATCGCCAGACGAGGAGCCCGTTGTCGTCACGCTTCAACGGCGCACTTTAGTTCACCTTTCTGCCGCCTCCTCGGTGGGGTCTCAGGCATCGTTCCCGGCGCTATTATTACCGCGCCTGTTTGCTCGATTGGTGCGGCACCCAAACTTCTGTTCGGGCTAGAACTTGGTCAACAGTATCTGAGACGTGCCTGACATCCATTTCAATCGTCGAATAAAACTTCGAAACTGCCTTCATGGTCCCTTTAAGGGGTACTCCGGCGATTTCTTCATAGTCCCCGATTTGCTTGAAATTTTGCTAAACTCGCGAAACAACATCGCTAAAATAGTATCCCAAATATTAGGTCAAAATAATTTTTTTTCACGAAGTTATTGAATTTACAATTTTGGTCCTCACCGTGTTTTTCAAACTGAAAGGCTCTACTGGCAACAACGAAAAAGTGACGTCAGTGGAAGGCATGGGTTCACTTTTTGGGCTGTAGAATTTGTTCCCAACTGATTCCAAGCAGTTTCATGTTGTCAAATCAATGCTTTGGAAGCTCGCTCCAGTACCCGCGCGCCAGCACGGATCAAATGATTGGCATATTCTATTTTTTAGACCGCTTGCTCGACTGGCAAGCCTGCCTGCCACTGACGTCACGGCACTGAAAAGTGCGGGTATATTTGAATGTTGGTTTTTGCATCATTTTCATTTGCCGATTTCACAATAACTAATATGAATTTCGCGACACTAAATACCATACTGGAAAGGGTAAAGGCCGGGGAGTCAGAAAATATAGTTAGTTGAGGTAGCTCAAAAAATCGCCGGAGTACCCCTTTATTAAAGACTGCCATGAGCGCCAGATAAGCACTATGGGCACTTCATGCTTATACCGTTTATACAGGGCTTCAAGTCTGGGGGGTCTCAGGGGGTCTCGGACCCCCCACTCT